>CAWUFW010016490.1:0-307063 GCA_963921515.1 Calotriton arnoldi
GATACTTAAACTGGATTTGGTTCAGCAGGTGTTGTTCATCTGAATGCCAGTGCAGAATATATCGAATCAAGCTTATGGAAGCAATAGTACAATATATGAAAAAGAAATGCTTGCTAATGGGGAGAGTAAATTTATTGGGATTTACATTGCTAGAAGAAGGAATGTGTTGGTTAGAAACATTTGTTTAATGCTTTATTAAGTTGTTGGGGTTTGCAAAGAGGATTAATAGATATGGTAGAAAAGCTAATTAACAAAATTAGAAAATGTATTAAACATCATTTGCTGTAGTTGCTAACACAATAGACCTTAATAAACAATATATGAAATAAATGAGCAAACAGCATTTCTCTGTAAATGAAAAATATTGTGAACTATTGCTGCTTGACTTGCTGATGCCATTAACCATCTTCCCGGCTAACAGTACAAGGACGAAGTCTGCGGCGTATTTAGGCAGTAGTGTAAATGTTCTCCTATTGGTATATTTTTATGGTGCATCTCTTGCAACCTGGAGTATGTGCAACAATATGTTGTACAAGAAATTGATCCAATGCAATATTTCAGTTGCCATTTTCTTGCTTTTTTCCTTCTGTGGTTGAAGATTCATAATGAATGCTTGCACAGAAAATCATAATGGTTTACCTTGTTTTGAAATTAAGTGTCTATTGGAAAAGCAAAAACATATTTTAATTTTCATCTAGCATTTTCAGTTCTTTTCTTGTTGCTGACAGAGATAATATGTATTAAATGTGTCACAATTATTTTTGCTGTATAAATGAATTGTTCATATTGTTAAAACCCCTATGAAAAGCTCAAATTTATTGGAAAGTAGCCCATTCAGCAGCCATAACGCGTGGCCTTCGTTCAGGTATTGCTTGATGGGCCAGTTGTGAGGCTGAGCAATGTCTGTGACTACGACTCCCATCATGCTATTGCCTCCACCCCCTTCCCAGCATGCCCATGCTTCCTTCCTTTTGACTCTGCTTCCCTGTGGGGTGGGCTGGCTGTGCTGACAGGATGGCTGGGAGTGTTGTCCTGGCAGTTGTTTGGCTAAGAGTCCCAAGAGTGTCCCTGTGCTTCACACAACATAACCCAGGGTGGTGGTGCTTTGTGGGATCTTGTGTTAGGATGGAGGGCATTGCATTCTACCAGGTGGGTACTGTGGAGTTTGTGTTGGGGGGTGTGAGGGGAGGTGCTGGTGACTATGGTCAGTGCTGCAAGTCCCCCTTCCCACCCAGCCAGCCGGATATCCCACCATGGAACGTGCTTGCATTGCAGGGAGTGTAAGTTGTCTCTCAGGATGTCAGTCAGTGGTGTCCTGCTGTTTGTTGGTGCACAGTTGGCAGCAGGGCCTTGTGCTCCCCACAGCAGTAGCCAGTGTCAGCCATCTTGTGAGTCCTTCTCCACTCCCTGTGATGTGAGCATGGTTCAGGGTGGTGTTGATGGGACAGTTGTGAGGCTGAGCAATGTCTGTGACTACGACTCCCATCATGCTATTGCCTCCACCCCCTTCCCAGCATGCCCATGCTTCCTTCCTTTTGACTCTGCTTCCCTGTGGGGTGGGCTGGCTGTGCTGACAGGATGGCTGGGAGTGTTGTCCTGGCAGTTGTTTGGCTAAGAGTCCCAAGAGTGTCCCTGTGCTTCACACAACATAACCCAGGGTGGTGGTGCTTTGTGGGATCTTGTGTTAGGATGGAGGGCATTGCATTCTACCAGGTGGGTACTGTGGAGTTTGTGTTGGGGGGTGTGAGGGGAGGTGCTGGTGACTATGGTCAGTGCTGCAAGTCCCCTTCCCACCCAGCCAGCCAGCCAGATATCCCACCATGGAACGTGCTTGCATTGCAGGGAGTGTAAGTTGTCTCTCAGGATGTCAGTCAGTGGTGTCCTGCTGTTTGTTGGTGCACAGTTGGCAGCAGAGCCTTGTGCTCCCCACAGCAGTAGCCAGTGTCAGCCATCTTGTGAGTCCTTCTCCACTCCCTGTGATGTGAGCATGGTTCAGGGTGGTGTTGATGGGACAGTTGTGGGGGGCAATATGTGTGAGTGCGACTCCCATGATGCTATTGGCTACACTGACTTGGCCAGCATACACAGAATTCCTTCCTTTGAGTGGTCTTCACTGTGTGTTGGTGTTGTTGTGGTGGCTACATGTGTGGATGTGTGTGTTAGTTCTATTTGTGCCACTGCCTAGCTGTAGTTGTGGTTGTGTTTGTACATGTGTTGGCACAGTTGGATGTGACTTTTTTGATGGCATGTGTTGTGTTTATCTGACTGACATACACATTTTGGGATGATTCTGTTCTAGTTGCTGTGTAATTGCTATGAGTGCATGGTTTGACTCTCCCTTGACAGTGATGTGTGTGTTTTGTGGCAGTTTATTGTGTACATTTGTTGTGTACTCACCAGGCTCTGGGATGTCCTCTAGTCCATATACGCTCACTGGCGGAAGGATGGCCCGCACCTTCTCCTCCCAGGGCCTGAGGTATACTGGCTTGGCAGGAGGGCCACTGCCGGTGTATTGGCTCAGGTGGTAGTCTTTCTTGAGCAGCTCCCGGACCCTCCTGCGCACGTCATACCACCTGTTCTGGATGTCGGTCTTTGTGCGCCGACATGGTGATTGGGCGTTCACCCTGTTGATGATCCTCTCCCACATCTTGGTTTTCTGCGACATGGGGGTCTGTTGGACCAGAGTGCCAAACAGCTGTGGCTCCACCCTGAGGATCTCGTCTACCATGACTTCCAATTCACTATCTAGGAACTTGGGATTCTTCTTGGGGGCATGGTGATGGGTGGTGATAGTGGGTGCTGTGTGTGTTGGTGTGCAGGTGAGGGTGTGTGGGTGTGTGTTGTGCTGGGTGTATGTGAGGTAGGTATTTGTTGGTGTGCTGCTGGTGTGTGGCTTGTGTGAGGGATGAGCTGTGGGTGTGTGGTTGCTTTCTCTTGGGTGCTGGCAGTGGAATGGCATTTGCAAAGGCTCATGGTAGTGATTTGTGTCCTTTATATAGGTGGAGTTGTTGGTGTGTCTTTGTTCTCTGTCCCCACCCCCCAGTATTTATTGGCTTGGTAATTGCTTGTTTGGCCTTTTTTTGGTTGATTTTTCCTTTGTGCTGTTTGTGTGTGTTGGATACGTTCTTGTGACCGAGTCGGACCCTGCATTGGTCTCGTACGGTGTTTTCCGCTTCGCTCACGCTGTGTTTGTGCAGTTTTGTATGCTGCGTACGCGTCGGTCGCGGTGTATTGTGTTGCTTCGGCTCGGTTTTGTATGCGTGTCGGTCGTACGGCTTGTCCTCCGTCCGACTCGGTCGTGTTTTTCGCGCCTTGCATCGTACTTTGCAGGTTGGAGTTGGCGGGTACGATTCGGTCGGATTTGTTCCGGGTGCGTGTCGGTCGGTTGGATTCGCGTGTTTTTCCGGCCGGATTGCTATTTTCCGAGCGGGTCGGTCGGTCGGCTTGGTTTCCTGACGTGTCGGTCGGATTTATCGCGGCTTGCATCGTACTTGGCGTGTCGGGCGCCACTGGTACGTGTCGGTCGGTATTTTTTCCGGATCCGAGTCGGTCGGTGCTTTTTCCGGCCCGAATCGGAATCGACCCCATAGCTGTGGCCCACAATCCACATTCTAACCCTTTTGAAGTGAAGCAGCAGTAGCAAACAGGAGAAGGCTGGAACTATATGAGACAGTTTTCCAAATGAAAGGTAGTTAAAATGAAGTTGTGATATTGATTTTTAAAAAAACTATTTGATTGGATGCTGTGAATAAGGAGGTGAATAAAATTAGGCAGTGTCTTGAAAGTAAAAGTAAGTAGACCTATGATTGTTACAGGAAAAATAAAAAAGTGTAATGCAGACTTGAATATGTTTTTAGTTCTGTACTGTAAACCGCACCTGCTGTAGATCATTTTGTAACTAGTATAGCCCTTTTCAAATTTACTATGAACTCACCTATACAGTCACTTACACAAGCACACACTCACCCACACAGCCACTCTCACAATCACTCACTCACACAGTCACTCATATACTCCAACACTCTCCTACATTGCCTTTCACATATGCAGTTACTCACCCATATACCACTGACACATCCATTCACTCACCGACACAACCATACACACATACTCCGTCATGGTTCCCTGATGAAATATCGATGTAATAAATATAGACATACACGAATATCGACTCAAAAATATAGATTACAAAAATATCGACTCCCTATACTTAAACAGGTATGTACAAGAATATTGAATCAAAAATATCGAAGTAAAAAATATAGATGTAAAATATATCGACTTAAAAATATATATAACTTAAAATATATTAAATATTATTAATATTTTTAACAAAATAAATTACATTTAATATATATTTTAACTAAATATAACAAATAAACTTAATTAAAAAAATATAAACACACAAACATAAAAATGTATACATATACATATATTTACTTAAATATAATTTATTAACTATTATCTTTATTTAATTGATAAACTTTTAAGTTATATAAAAATACAATATATACATATATCAATAATTAAAAATAAAATAAAACATTCTAGAATTAATTAAAACATTAAACTATTAAAACAAAAATAAAACGTAAATTATGCAACACAATAAATACAACAGTAGGGAAAATGTTGGATAGCGGAGGGGTGAAAATTAGTATTCCCACTCCAGTGAGTGCAACAGTACGGAAAGAATTGGATAGCGGAGGGGTAAAAATTACTATTCCCACTACAGTAAGTGAAACAGTAGGGAAAGTGCTGGATAGCGGAAGGGTAAAAATTAATATTCCCACTGAATGAGTGCAACAGTAGGGAAAGTGTTGAATAGCGGAGGTGTAAAAATTACTATTACCACTCCAGTGAGTGCAACAGTAGGGAAAGTGTTGGATAGTGGAGGGGTAAACATTACTATTCCCACTCCAGTGAATGAAACAGTAGGGAAAGTGCTGGATAGCACAGGGGTAAAAATTACTATTCCCACTCCAGTGAGTGCAACAGTACGGAAAGTGTTGGATAGCGGAGGGGTAAAAATTACTATTCCCACTCCAGTGAGTGCAACAGCAGGGAAAGTGTTGGATAGCGGAGGGGTAAAAATGACTATTCCCACTCCAGTGTGTGCAACAGCAGGGAAAGTGTTGGATAGCGGAGGGGTAAAAATTACTATTCGCATTCCAGTGAGTGCAACAGCAAGGAAAGAGTTGGATAGCGGAGGGGTAAAAATTACTATTGACACTCTGGTGAATGCAACAGCAGGGAAAGTGCTGGATAGCGGAGGGGTAAAAATTACTATTCCCACTCCAGTGAGTGCAACAGTAGGGAAAGTGTTGGATAGCGGAGGGGTAAAAATTACTATTCCCACTCCAGTGAATGCAACAGTAGGGAAAGTGCTGGATAGTGGAGGGGGAAAAATTACTATTCCCACTTCAGGGAGTGTAACAGTAGGGAAAGTGTTGGATAGCAGAGGGGTAAAAATTACTATTCCCACTCCAGTGAATGCAACAGTAGGGAAAGTGCTGGATAGCAGAGGGGTAAAAATTACTATTCCCACTCCAGTGGGTGCAACAGTAGGGAAAGTATTGGATAGCAGAAAAACAAAAATTACTAATAACATTTCAACAATTAAAAAATATATATTTTCTTAAAAATAATTAAACAATATTTTAAAAATATACCATTAAACATATTAAACATATAAAAATAACACATATTATAATGTTAATTACATATAATATAAACCTCCAAATATGATATTTAAAATAATAATAAATACATTTATAAACAATATTTATTTAAAAATAAACAAATATTCAAAAACAAGCCAATTATTTAAAACATAAATGTATTTCTTTTATTTCTTACCCTATAACACCACACCAATAAAAAAACCATCAACATTTCTATTACATTTTATTTCCATAATTAACATAATTAATATTAAATTTAAAAGATATTATTATTTAAAAAGTTAATAAACATTCATTAATTACACATTCTTTAACACTATACTATCCACAACACACACCTAAAATTAATTACACAATTACGATTAATAATTAATAATTAATTAATTTAAATTAATTAACAAATAATTAATAATTCATCAATAAAAAATAAATTACTTCCCACCCTTCCCACCATTTACACCTATAAACACCACAACACACACCTAAAATTAATTACACAATTACCATAATTAATTACTAATTAATTAATTTAAATTAATTAACAACTAATTATCAAACAATTATTTATAAATTAATTTACACATTTAACACTATAACATCACAATTATACAAATATGAATAAATATAAATTATTCATTACATTTCATATAATTAAATTACTTCCCACCCAATACCCCTATAAACCCACAACCCGCTACGGCACTAATAATGCAAAAATCAATTTAAAAAAATTAATAACTACTATAAATAATAAATAAAATGTATATTATTAAATTACTTCCCACCCTATTCCCCTATAAACCCACAACCCGCTACAGAACTAATAATGTAAAAATGAATTTAAAAAAATGTAATAACTACTTTAAATAATAAATAAAATGTATACAATTAAATTGCTTCCCACCCTATTCCCCTATAAACCCACAACCCGCTACGGAACTAAAAACGCAAAATTCAATTAAAAAAATTATTAACTACTAAAATTTTAACACATATAATAAAAATACAAACAATTCTTATACAAAAAACAAACATCACACACATATAAAATATATACTAAAATACATAACATTAATAAAAACTCGATATTTTTAACAACTATATTTTTGCAAACGATATTTAACACATCGATATTTTTTAAATCGATATTACTTACCTAAAAATCAATATTCTTGACCACAATATTTTTACTGTCGATACTTCTGACCCACAATATGTTTGCCTCGATATTTGTGCAAAACGATATTTTTACATCGATATTTGTGCTCTGCACCCTCCGTCACCCATACAGCCCCTCACAGACACACTCACTAACCCATACAGCCACTGACTCACCCATTCACTCATCCATGCAGGCAGTTACACCCCAAACACCCACCCACCCAGACACTCATACATCCATACAGGTACTCAGACAACCAATCAATCACCTATACAGCCACACACTTACCCACTCATGAACCCATACAGCCACTTAGACACCAACTGACAGACTGATACAGACATTCACACAACCTAGTCACTCGCCCATACATTCAGTGAGCCACCTATCACTCACTTATACAGTCAGTCACGCACCCACTGAATTATCAATACAAGCACTCATACACACACTGATTCAACAATACACCTCAGTATATATATTGAAAAAAGAAAGGATAAGGAAGAACTACATATGATCACTGGGTACAATGTCTATCATGTGAAAGTGAGAGAATCCATGAATAGACATTGGCACCTAGTGAAGAGTGATCCCATTCTAGGTAGTATTACACCTCGTAGACCTCTTTTGAAATTTAGAAGGGCAAAGTCCATGAGACAGGATTTGGTGGTGAACAGCCCAGAGGTGCTTGATATGGAGGGATGGTTGAGGGCTAGTCCGGGCTTTACTAAGTGCCAGAAATGCAAGGCCTGTAAACATGGTCTCAATACCCCTTCCTGAAGACTCCATGGACAATTTGCGAATTTTACAATTGCAGAAGTGAATTTGTGGTTTATATCCTTCAATGCTCCTGTCCCAAACTTTATATAGGAAGTACTATCCATATGGCACATGTGAGAATTCTCCAACACCTAAGAGCGGTGAAGAACTGTGACAAAAGCTATCCTGTTGCAAGACATATTAATGAGGTACATGGAGGGAATGCTAGAGAGCTTTTTTATTCTGTGATCGATTCAGTTCTGAAAAATAGAAGAGGTGGTAACCGAGAAATACAATTACGGCAGTTAGAATCGAGGTATATTTTAATGCTCAACACTAAGGGGCCGATTCCGATCTCGGCCGGTAGGGCACCGAATCGGATTCGGCTGAACCGGATCCGATTCGGAGCCCTTATTCCCGACCGATTCGCACGTGCGTCCGGGCGAACGAGTACGATGCGAGCGCGTGCAAATTCGCCGACCGACTCGTACGCCCGTCCCAACCGCACCGACCGACTGGCACGGATGCGCAGCGCACCTCGCAATGGAGACGTTCCCCGGTCGGGCAAGTACGATGCACACCGCGAGCAGTCCGACCGACTTGCGCCATCCGGCTCGAAAAAGCAGTCGGAGCCGTACTTTGGGGGTCCGTGTCGGACCCCCTGTACGCGTAGCCGTGCGAGTCGCACACAGGGGGGACCCATGGGTCCCCCCTACCTGTGCGTGTACGGCGCGAGTCGCTTCGCCGCGTACACACTGTAGGGGGGGCCCTTGTCTGCCTCGCACCCATTGAGTCAAAGGAGCCCGCGTACGCGTTGTACGACAAGCTCCCATTGACTTCAATGGGAGTCCGACCGACTCGAGTCCGATGGCATACTTGCGCATCGTACTCGTTCGGTCGGGCTGCTAGGGTCCGATTCGGTCGGAAATCTCTCCGGGTCCGGCTCGGTCGGAGAGATTTCCGACCCGAATCGGAATCGGCCCCTAAGATTCCCAATGGCCTCAATTCCGATGAAGACATGTATGTACATATATAAAGGTGAAACCTCCATATCTCTCTTGAGTAGCCAGATGAAGTTACATGTAATGTAATGTAATGTAAATATAATTTATAAAGCGCGGCTTATGCCCAAAGGCGTCTTGGCGCTGTAGTGCTCTAATCAAGGACAGCAGAGATAATCACTGTGGTATACGGGAGCAAAAAGGCTTTATCTATCCTGTGTAAAAAGCCACGTTTTTAGTGCATTCCTGAAACTGAGAAGAGAAGGGGCTGTTTTTAGGGAAAGTGGCAAATTATTCCAAAGCATTGCTGTTGTCCTGTAAATGCTTCTCCCCCCCATGTGACCTTTTTAAATGGGGGGACCACCATGTTCCTAGCTGAGCCTGAGCGTAATGTTCTTGCCGGTATATACCATTTAAATCTTTTCATAAACCGGTCAGGCCCCAGTCCTTGCAAAGACTTAAAAGCCAAACAGAGGGCTTTGAACTTACACCGTTGTCTAACTGGCAACCAGTGTAGTCTTCTGATGGCTTCTCTCGCTGATTCATATTTAGGTATTTTGAAAATGAAGCGAGCCGCTGCATTCTGCAGAATCTGGAGTCTGTTCAGAAGACCTGATGTCAAAGTGAGGTAGAGACTATTACAATAGTATATCTGTGTGAGAACCAAAGCCATGGTCACTGTTTTTAGAAGATCGGGGGTAGATATTTTTTGATTTTTTTTTAACATCCTATGGAGCAAAAGGATGCAGATGTTATTTTGTTAACTTGCTCTTTAAATTTTAACTCACTGTCCAACACAACTCCCAAGTTCTTTACCTTGGTAGAGGGTATGGGCAGTGTGTCTAACTCTGGCGGCCACCAGTCTGGTGTCCAGAGAGAGGGTTTGTTGCTGAAGATGATAACCTCGGTTTTTGAGGCATTCAGCTTCAGGCAATTGCAATCCATCCAATTGCTCACCTTCTTCATGCATGAGCTGAATGCCTCATCAGAGCTATTTCCCCCATTAGTCAGAGACACCACAATTTGGGTGTCGTCTGCATATGAGGCCAGGGTAAAGCCCGTGTTTTTGATAATTGACGCCAGTGCTGTAACATATAGATTAAAGAGTGTGGGGCTCGATGCTGATCCCTGTGGTACTCCACATGGCAGGGAGAACTGCCTGGAGACAAAGTTGCCCATTGCCACATTTTGTTGTCGGTTCGTTAAAAACAATTTTAGGAGATCCAGAGCCGTTCCTTTTAACCCCAGGTCCTGGAGCCGGTCAACCAAGATCTCTTGGCCGACCGTATCAAAGGCCGCGGAGAGATCAAGCAGCACCAATGCCGCCGCCCCCCCCTCCATCCAGAACTTCCCGTATGTCTTCCGTTGCCACAATTAGTGCTGATTCAGTGCTATGGTGTTTCCTAAATCCGTGTTGTGTGTCGTCTAACAATGAGTTCACTTCTATATATTTTGAAATTTGTTGATTCATAATTTTCTCTGTCAGTTTAGCAGCAAAAGGGAGTCTCAAAATGGGACGATAATTGCTCGGGTCCGCAGTATCCAGGTTGTCTTTTTTCAGAAGTGGGAGAATAGAGGCAAGTTTCCACTGAGCGGGGAAAGTCCCACTAGTGAACATCTCGTTAAGGATATGTCACAAATTTTTTGCCAGTTGGGCGGGTATCATATGCATTATACTGGGCGGGCATGGATCATATGGTGAGCCAGATTTACTTAACAGAGTTAGGTCTCTAAGTTGTTCCTCCGGAGGGGTCGTGAAGGTGGAGAAACTCATTCTGTCCTCTAGATTAGTTGGCATCTGCTCAGCCTGATAGTTATCTACTTTGTTTGCCGCAAATTTATTGTAAATGTTAAATGAAATAAGTTTGAATAAATTTTGTAAGAAATAACCACATCTCAGATAATAAGAATGAATTGAAAAGAAATGGTATTTTAGATATGAGCACTTGCTCTTTATTGAATTAGGTGTATGGGCATGGTCAAGTGGTGTTTGCAATAAACTAGGAGATAGTATGAGAAGAAATTCCTGTACATGATATAGGGTAAAAGTATAATAGCTGAAGGTATGTTACATATATAGAAATCAGCCACTTGCCAAGAATTTCTCTCTCTCTCTTTCTTTTAAGTATTTATGTGAATATTTGCACTAGCAATAGGTCTAATGTGATAAACATGGATTTTTGCACTTGCACTTTGAGAGAGTAAGATTAAGTTTACCTAATGTACTTGCACCTTACCACAATGACATGTTGTATTATATTGTATGGGAATATTTATATTAAATCCTGTGGGCAATTGATTTATGCACAAGCACTTTACTTAGAAGTCAGTTGCTGACTGGTGCAATAAGATTGTGGTCATGTCAGAGACGTGGTTAATTATGATTAATATAAACATGAAAGTGGAATAATGCGAATAAAAAAAGTAACACAAAATTAAAAAATAACATAAAAAACACAAAACAGGTAAAAATAAAATAAAAATAATTTATAAAATGAAGTGATAATAAGTCAAAAAGAAATGGTAAAAGCAAAAAGAAAATGAAAAATGGACAAATTGTGATTAACATTTGTGTTTCAACATATTTGCCTGAGGAGTATGTTTTCCATGTCTATTGTTCGTAAAACAATGTGATCAACTGTTTAAAAACATGGTAATTAATGGTGCCTAGTGTGTGATCAAGGCAGTCGTCACTGCCAAAACGCATTACAGCCATAAGAAATAAATGTGCGACAAGACATTTTCTAGCCTGCTGTGTATATATATAACATTCATACACTTTTTACAAACATTCACAGTCACTGGATGATGGGGTGTTTGCGAAACCCCTTACATTTCTAATATGTCGACAGAAAGTTTTTTTTTCTACTCCCGATATTCATGAATTCGCCACATCTGTCAGCGCGACTCCCTGTGTAACATCCCGATGATTTTGCGAATAGACGTTACGACGAATTTGCAAATATTACTGGAAAAAATATGTTTATACACCCATTGTCAGTATCACTGAGACACTCATGCACCCACTTACAGACCCAGTCTGAGACTCATGCACCCACTCACTCACCCACTCAGAAACTCACACACACACTTAGAGACCCACCCAGACACTCATGCACCCATTCAGAGACTCACTCAGACACTCATCTACCCACTTACAGACTCACTTAGACACTCGCAAGCCCACTCATATTCCTATGCACCCACTCAGAGACCCAATTATACACTGATGCACCCACTTACTCACCCACTCAGAGGCTTATGCATCCACTCACAGACCCACTCAGAGACTCATGCACCCACTTATACACCCACTGAGACACTCATGCACCTACTTAGAGACTTGTGCGCCCAGTCGCAGACCCACTCAGAGACTCATGCACCCACTAACAGACTCACTTAGACACTCAAATACCCACTAACAGACCCACTGAGACACTCATGCACCCACTCACAGATTCACTCTTAGACTCATGCACCCACTCACAGACCCACTCATATTCTTATCTACCCACTCACAGAGCCACTCAGAGGCTCATGCACCCACTCACAGACACACTGATATACTCATGCACCCACTCACAGACCTACTCAGCGACACACACACCCAGCCACAGACCCACTCACAGACTCATGCACCCACTCACAGACTCACTCAGATACTCATGCACCCACTCACAGATACACAGACACTCATGCACCCACTCACAGACCCACTCAGACACTCATGCACCCACACACAGACCTAGTCAGACACTGACACACCCACTCGAAGAGCCATTCAGGTACTCATGCACCCACTGATAGACCCAGTCAGACACTGTTGCACCCACTCAGAGACTCACTCAGACACTCATGTATTCACTCGTAAATGTACTCAGACACTCACACCTGCTGTCATAGACAGTCAAACTCTCACACACTCTCTGACAGAGCTTCTCAGACTGTTATGCAGCTACTGACAGACTCACTGAAACTCTGATACATGCACTCACAGACCCTCTCAGAGAGTGATACATGTGTTTATAGAGTTATTTAGATAGTGATGTACCTAGTGTGATGCACATAATTCCTTTTTTATAAGTACGAATTTTGTATGTGGTGGTCGCTATTGAATGTCTGTTTTTGTTTTGCATTTTCACAATGTATTTGCGAATATCTCTGCATCATCGTGAATATAAATAAAAAAAATGAAAAAAAGATATTTGAAAAGAAAATGAACAACATTTTGGGAAATGGGGTAGCTCTGAGAAGAGCCTTTGTGTTCATTGTGTGTATGTGACAGCTACAGATAAGACCAGAAGCAGAGTTTCAGGGTGCTGAGAAACACCTTGTGGCCTTTGTCTGTGAAGTTTACTTCATCACTTCTGTAGATTCCATACAAGTCAAAACGTAGGCTGTTGTTGTAGATAGAGCCCACATTATGGTCTCTGAGGAATTCAGAAACAGTTTTATTAGCATGTTTGCTGGCTTTTTCAATATGTGGACAGAATTGATTTGACCACTCCCATTTCTGTCTTTGGCATAAGCTGGAGTACACCAAGACAGTGTGAGGGAAAAGTGTCATCAATTGTGTAAAGGTATCCTTCTTTAGGGTTTTCCTGTCCTACCCCAGTCAGTGTTTCTAGGTCATTGCCACCATAGTGCAAAATCATGAGGTCAGGAGGTTAGGAATCCACAATGCTTTCAACCAAATGCAGCAAATGTGACACCTCAATCCTCTACGGCGAATCCAAGTAATGACCACATTAGCCAAACCCAAGTCCCTGTCAATACCACTTTTTCTAACAGCCTCTCTAGCCCAAAAGACATAGGGGTCGATTCCGATTCGGGCCGGAAAAAGCACCGACCGACTCGGATCCGGAAATAATACCGACCGACACGTACCTGTGGCGCCCGACACGCCAAGTACGATGCAAGGCGTGCAAAATCCGACCGACACGTACCGAACCCAAGTCGACCGACCGAGACGCACGGAAAACAGCAATCCGGTCGGAAAAACACGCGAATCCAACCGACCGACACGCACCCGGAACAAATCCGACCGAACCGTACACGCGAACTCCAAACCGCAAAGTACGATGCAAGGCGCGAAAACCACGAGCGAGTCGGACGGAGGCCAAGCCGTACGACCGACACGCATACAAAACCAAGCCGAAGCAAAACAAAACACCGCGACCGACGCGTACGCAGCATAGAAAACTGCACATACACAGCGTCAACGAAACGGAGAAGACCGTACGAGACAAATGCAGGGTCCGACTCGGTCACAAGAACGTTTCCAACATACACAGACAATACAAAGGAAAAATCACCCAAAAAAGGCCAAACAAGCAATTACCAAGCCAATAAATACTGGGGGGTGGGGACAGAGAACAAAGACACACCCACAACTCCACCCATATAAAGGACACAAATCACAACCATGAGCCTTTGCAAATGCCATTCCACTGCCAGCACCCAAGAGAAAGCAACCACACACCCACAGCTCATCCCTCACACAAGCCACACACCATCAGCACACCAACAAATACCTACCTCACATACACCCAGCAAAACACACACTCACACACCCTCACCTGCACACCAACACACACATCACTCACCATCACCACCCATCACCATGCCCCCCAAGAAGAATCCCAAGTTCCTAGATTGTGAATTGGAAGTCATGGTAGACGAGATCCTCAGGGTAGAGCCACAGCTGTTTGGCACACTGGTCCAACAGACCCCCATCTCCCAGAAAACCAAGATGTGGGAGAGGATCATCAACAGGGTGAACGCACAATCACCATGTCGGCGCACAAAGAGCGACATCCAGAACAGGTGGTATGACGTGCGCAGGAGGGTACGGGACCTGCTCAAAAAGACTACATCAACAGCCAACACACTGGCAGTGGCCCTCCTGCCAAGCCAATATACCTCAGGCCCTGGGAGGAGAAGGTGCGGGCCATCCTTCCGCCAGTGAGCGTATATGGACTAGAGGACATCCCAGAGCCTGGTGAGTACACAACAAATGTACACAATATACTGCCACAAAACACACACACATCACTGTCAAGGGGAGAGTCAAACCATGCACTCATAGCAATTACACAGCAACCAGAACAGAATCATCCCAAAATGTGTATGTCAGTCAGATAAACACAACACATGCCATCAAAAAAGTCACATCCAACTGTGCCATCACATGTACAAACACAACTACAACTACAGCTAGGCAGTGGCACAAATAGAACTAACAAACACATCCAGACATGTAGCCACCACAACAACACCAACACACAGTGAAGACCACTCAAAGGAAGGAATTCTGTGTATGCTGGCCAAGTCAGTGTAGGCAATAGCATCATGGGAGTCGCAGTCACACATATTGCAACCCCCCACAACTGTCCCATCAACACCACCATGAACCATGCGCACATCACAGGGAGTGGAGAAGGACTCACAAGATGGCTGACACTGGCAACTGCTGTGGGGAGCATAAGGCCCTGCTGGCAACTGTGCACCAACAAACAGCAGGACACCACTGACTGACATCCTGAGAGACAACTTCCACTCCCTGCAATTCAAGCACGTTCCATGGTGGGATAACTGGCTGGCTGGGTGGGTGGGAAGGAGGACTTGCAGCACTAACCATAGTCACAAGCACCTCCCCTCACACACCCCCAACACAAACTCCACAGAACCCACCTGGTAGAATGCAATGCCCCCATCCTAACACAAGATCCCACAAAGAACCACCACCCTGGGTTATGTTGTGTGAAGCACAGGGCCACTCTTGGGGCTTTTAGCTAAACAACTGCCAGGACAACACTCCCAGCCATCCTGTCAGCACAGCCAGCCCACCCCACAGGGAAGCAGAGTCAAAAGGAAGGAAGCATGGGCATGCTGGGAAGGGGGGTGGAGGCAATAGCATGATGGGAGTAATAGTAACTGATATTGGTCACCCCCACAACTGTCCCATCAACACCACCCTGAACCATGCTCACATCACAGGGAGTGGAGAAGGACTCACAAGATGGCTGACACTGGTTACTGCTGTGAGGAGCACAAGGCCCTGCTGGCAACTGTGCACCAACAAACAGCAGGACACCACTGACTGACATCCTGAGAGACAACTTCCACTCCCTGCAATGCAAGCACGTTCCATGGTGGGATAACTGGCTGGCTGGCTGGGTGGGAAGGAGGACTTGCAGCACTAACCATAGTCACAAGCACCTCCCCTCACACCCCCCCAACACAAACTCCACAGAACCCACCTGGTAGAATGCAATGCCCCCCATCCTAACACAAGATCCCACAAAGAACCACCACCCTGGGTTATGTTGTGTAAAGCACAGGGACACTCTTGGGACTTTTAGCTAAACAACTGTCAGGACAACACTCCCAGCCATCCTGTCAGCACAGCCAGCCCACCCCACAGGGAAGCAGAGTCAAAAGGAAGGAAGCATGGGCATGCTGGGAAGGGGGGTGGAGGCAATAGCATGATGGGAGTCATAGTCACTGATATTGGTCACCCCCACAACTGTCCCATCAACACCACCCTGAACCATGCTCACATCACAGGGAGTGGAGAAGGACTCACAAGATGGCTGACACTGGCTACTGCTGTGGGGAGCACAAGGCCCTGCTGGCAACTGTGCACCAACAAACAGCAGGACACCACTGACTGACATCCTGAGAGACAACTTCCACTCCCTGCAATGCAAGCACGTTCCATGGTGGGATAACTGGCTGGCTGGGTGGGTGGGAAGGAGGACTTGCAGCACTAACCATAGTCACAAGCACCTCCCCTCACACCCCCCAACACAAACTCCACAGAACCCACCTGGTAGAATGCAATGCCCCCATCCTAACACAAGATCCCACAAAGAACCACCACCCTGGGTTATGTTGTGTGAAGCACAGGGCCACTCTTGGGACTTTTAGCCAAACAACTGCCAGGACAACACTCCCAGCCATCCTGTCAGCACAGCCAGCCCACCCCACAGGGAAGCAGAGTCAAAAGGAAGGAAGCATGGGCATGCTGGGAAGGGGGTGGAGGCAATAGCATGATGGGAGTCGTAGTCACTGATATTGGTCACCCCCACAACTGTCCCATCAACACCACCCTGAACCATGCTCACATCACAGGGAGTGGAGAAGGACTCACAAGATGGCTGACACTGGCTACTGCTGTGGGGAGCACAAGGCCCTGCTGGCAACTGTGCACCAACAAACAGCAGGACACCACTGACTGACATCCTGAGAGACAACTTCCACTCCCTGCAATGCAAGCACGTTCCATGGTGGGATAACTGGCTTGCTGGGTGGGTGGGAAGGAGGACTTGCAGCACTAACCATAGTCACAAGCACCTCCCCTCACACACCCCCCAACACAAACTCCACAGAACCCACCTGGTAGAATGCAATGCCCCCCATCCTAACACAAGATCCCACAAAGAACCACCACCCTGGGTTATGTTGTGTGAAGCACAGGGCCACTCTTGGGACTTTTAGCCAAACAACTGCCAGGACAACACTCCCAGCCATCCTGTCAGCACAGCCAGCCCACCCCACAGGGAAGCAGAGTCAAAAGGAAGGAAGCATGGGCATGCTGGGAAGGGGAGTGGAGGCAATAGCATGATGGGAGTCGTAGTCACAGCTCTACATCCCCCACCACAATGCCCAGCAAGCTCACACTCACGCATGCACATCCCACAGAGAGTGGAAAGGCCCATCAAAGATGTCTGACACTGTTGCTGTGTCGTGGGGAGCACAAGGGCATGCTGGGTACTGCACACCAACCAACAGCAGGACACCACTGTCAGCCATCTTGCCATTGCTCTCACACCCACACACACTGAACTCCCCACAAAAGCAAGTAAGTATGAGAATGCTGGGAAGTGGGGTGGAGGTAATAGCATGATGGGAGTCGTAGTCACAGACATAGCTCACCCCCACAACTGTCCCATCAACACCACCCTGAACCATGCTCACATCACAGGGAGTGGAGAAGGACTCACAAGATGGCTGACACTGGCTACTGCTGTGGGGAGCACAAGGCCCTGCTGGCAACTGTGCACCAACAAACAGCAGGACACCACTGACTGACATCCTGAGAGACAACTTCCACTCCCTGCAATGCAAGCACGGTCCATGGTGGGATAACTGACTGGCTGGGTGGGTGGGAAGGAGGGCCGGCTGTCAACCAAACACAACCAATGCAGACCATGTTCACACCCCAAAAAATACATAGAAATGCCCAAATAATGCAGGACAATGTGCCACACCAATATCAACCCCTGACTGTGACGACTTAGGACAATGCAATGTACAGGCCCGCACCCAGAGGCACAGTCACAACTGTCATGTGTGTCAACCATTGATGCCTGCAGAAACATAACATACATTGTGTGTGTCTCCCAAAAACAGGTGATGATGGGGACACAGCAGCAGACGCTGAGGAGTCCCAGTCCCAGGCTCAAGAGGATGCGGAGCTCACTGGCGTCGTACAGCCTCTGTCCTCCTCGGACGATGAAGACCAACCTGGCACATCCGGTGCAAGTCTACATGCAGCACCAGCAGGACCACCAGCTGCAGCACCAGCAGGACCACCAGCTGCACCCCCTGCACCCACCCCTCCAACGACTGTCACCACAAATACCAACCCTGCCGACATGGACAGAACAAGGAGCAACACCAGCACAGGGACCCTGGACCAACCTGGGGCCATGGACACCACCACCACCACCAACCCCCAAGGTGGACCAGGGTCATCTGTGCGTGCCACTGCACACACTGCACATGTCAGCAGGGGTGGTGGGAGGGGTGGGAGACAGAGGTCGCTGCTTGCAGAGGTTGCTGGTGTGCATGATGACCCACAACTGGTATGCATAGCTGATGCGTACCAGTCCAGCACCCGAGACCTCAGCCAGGTAGTGGGGCTCCTCAGAGACATGAAACAGCAGCAGGCTGCCCATCATGCCCGCTTGGACTCCCACATGTCCCACGTGGAGTCACACATGTCCCACGTGGAGTCACACATGTCCCGCGTGGACTCACACATGTCCCGCGTGGAGTCCAAGTGGGATGCACTGCATGAGATGACGGCGGTGCACAGGGACATTTTACAATGCCTCCGCCAGATGAACAGCAACCAGTCCACACCTCCCTGTGTGCCAACAACATCTGGTGCCGAACAAACTGCAACTGCCACAGGGAGGGAGGATGACTCTGGCGGAGAGTCCCCTGCACTGCAGCAGCCTGTACTTGAGGGCCCCCCCAAGAAGAGGGGTCGTCCGAGGAGGGGCAAGTGAGAGGCCGATGGCCAAGCGCAACTCCCAGGAAGCCTGAACCTGTTCTGGATGTTCACCTTTGTGCACAGACTGTTCACCCTGTTGACGGCAACACTACTCCCACACATTGCATGGGGAGTACAAGTTGGACCAATGTGTCAGACAACTGTGGCCCGATACTGGGGATTCTGTCTACCAGGACTTTCAATTCACCTAGGAACTTCGGATTGCAAGATTTATGTACAGCACTACCCATCCTATGCACTATTCACACAAATGTATCACAATAAACACACTAATACACCATACTTGCCTCTGTTGTGATTCCAACGTGGGTGCTGTTATGGGGATGATGAACTGCAAAATTACACTGTGTATGCGAACTGCAACAGCAAGGACAACACAGGCATGTGAGTAAAGGCAACGTGACACATATGAGGGAGACACACCACCAGGGCTACACAACACATACACACCTAGGCCATCTGACTCATTGCCTACACTGATGTTGCCAGGGAAGACGGTGCAATGCACAGACACCACACCCATTCCCAGTTGTAGTCAGGTAGCCCACAGGTGCAGTAAGCAAATGGCAGTCAAATGTGTGACCACAGACAACGCACATCACAAAGTGAAGCACAGGTTTATTACACAGTTGCAACATGTCGTAACCACTACAGATGCAAGGTAATCCCACCTGGCAGCGGGCACACAGTCAACAACTGTAGACGGAAGGAAGTCCATGGGTGTGGCGCACATCACCTGTAGGGACACAACAGCTACCAGCCTGGAAGTGCAATCACGTCGTCGGTGGACACAGTTGACCAAACGAATCTGAAAGTACCCTGTGAAGGACAGAAATGACACACAGTCAAAAGCAATGGAGTACAGGACAGAACAGCAAAACTCATGCACAATACATGTTACAAGATACCCACCCAGAACCAAGTTAGCATGTCAACACTGTTGGGGAGTACAGCCCACCTGTAAGCACACATCGCAACACACATCCAGTCAAGTAGCCCATGGACACACTCCAACAGCACCAGAGCACCACCTACACATCATGCCAACTCACATCATTGACATGACACCTCAGGATACTCACATTCAGCTAAAGAAGTTGGTGATGAGCTGTGTGCGGACATCACCATCATCATCATCATCGTCACTGGCATCGTGGTCCAGGCCAGGATCCTCCACAGGTGGCGGATGTTGGTCATTGTCATCCTGGATGAGAGGCAACTCCTTCCACACTGCCAGGTTGTGGAGCATGCAGCAGACGATGATAATCTTGCACACTTTCGCAGGGGCATATGGGAGGGACCCTCCGGTCTTGTCCAGGCAGCGGAAGCGGCTCTTCAGGAGACCAAATGTCCGCTCAATCACTCTCCTGGTCCGACCATGTGCCTCATTGTAGCGCATCTGGGCTGGTGTCACAGGGTTCCTGAGGGGTGTCAGCAACCACGGCATGTTGGGGTATCCCGAGTCACCTACGGACAGACAAGTGCACATTAGCTGACTTGGAAAAGTGGGCGGAATACTACAGATCAGATCACACACAATGGCACAAAGTCAGTACACACCGACAAGCCAGGCACGCTGGTTCTGCATCTGTGCCATCATCCTGGGGATGCGACTACTCCTCATCACAAAGGCATCGTGTGCTGAACCAGGGAAACGGGCACACACGTGTGTGATGGTCATGTCTACAAGACACACCACCAGTGCATTGACCGAGTGGTAGTGCTTGCGGTTCCTGTAGGCCTGCTCCTGGGCCTGTGGTGGTACCAAAGCCACATGTGTCCCATCAATGGAGCCAATGACATGCAGCATCCTCCCCAGGGCATAAAAGTCACTCTTCACGTCAGTGAGTCGTCGCAGTCTAGGGAAATAGATGTACCGGTTCAGGAATAGCAACATTGCCGCCAAAACATCGCGGAGCACACGGCTCAACATGGTCTGTGACATCCCACC
This sequence comes from Calotriton arnoldi, assembly GCA_963921515.1. Taxonomy (NCBI): domain Eukaryota; kingdom Metazoa; phylum Chordata; class Amphibia; order Caudata; family Salamandridae; genus Calotriton; species Calotriton arnoldi. Next base: position 20,864 of record CAWUFW010016490.1, read on the forward strand.
AGCAGTCGCCACAGTATGTTGGAAGGTACCGGTGGCAAAGAAGTGTAGGGCTGCCATCACCTTCACCTTGGGGGTCAGCGCTGTAGGATACGGCCGGCCAGGCTGCAAATGTGGGGACAACTGCACTGCCAAATCCTCAATCAGCTGCCTGGTGAAGCGGTACCGTCGGATGCTGTCCCGTTCCACCATCGTTGCCAGGTCTGGGAATGGTCGATGGACAGCAGGAGCCCTGCAGTGCAGAGGAGAAGTAAGCAAGATTGTCAGTCATCCCACATATGCGGCATTGAACACACTCAATATCCCAACATACATCATTATGAGGCACAACTACATGAAGTGTGCAGTTCCGTAAGGACATGTATGGTACATACATGGCCAACATCTGTCAACACGGTCCAACAGGTGGCATCAATTAGTCCCAGGTTGGCCCATTGGATATCATGAGGCCGTGTCACAGTTCCCATCTCCTGCTGCCGTGTCACAATCACCCCCACAGTGACATGTGAGGACAGATGTGCCCCAGGCACCACAGCTCAACGACAGGTACATTCCCAGGGACCCTGTATTGCCACATGGACACTGGCATTACATGGAGTATCATGTATACACCACAGCAAAACAACCATGACCCCCACAGTTAGTGGTCCCACTTGCCATGGCAGGACAGACATGGACATCTGTGACACACACACGCACAACATCAAAGTCCATGCACACACAACCTGGATGTCTCCTTCCTCCATCCCTCAGGCCCCCACTCCACAGGTGCCCCCACCACACCCTGCCCCAGGTTCCCCCACCCACAGATATACCATCCCCAAGAGGCTCCGGCCTTTTCCCCCTGCCACTTGCTCTCCCGGCACCACACTCCCCGCTGCGCTTGTCTGTGCCACTGATGTGGTGAGGGTGTCCTCCCCCTCTGTCCAGCCCACCTTGCCTGTTCCCCATTCTCCTCCCCTGGTGGTAGGCACTGCAGTGGAGTCCACTACAACCCTGTCTGACTTGGGCACTGCAGTGGCGGACCTGTCCACTCCATCTGCAGGGTCCACTGCAGTCGTGCCGGCACCCACAACATCTGAGCCATGCCCCCAGTTGTGCCGGCACACACCATGTCAGACACCTCCACTGCAGTTGTCAGTGGCTCTCCAGCACCCACCACCCCTTCCCTGATTCCTCCTGGTGAGCCCTGATCCTGTCCCTGCGGTGCCTGGCCTACCCCCCGGTTGCCCCTCCTAGTGGATTGTCCCTGGTTTTGTGCAGGCATGTGTAGGGTGGCATCTGCCACTGTCACCCACTTGTGACTTTGTTGATGGACTGGCCATTGGCCTTTGTTTATTTTCTACTGGACTTCTACTTTTAATGCCACATATGCTGAATAAAGCAACTTTCTGTTCACTAGTGCTTTTGCTTCTGATGTACATGATGTTGATGATGCTAACCATGCCCTTGCTGCAGTGATGGTGATATTTGGTCTCATGATAATGAAGTGTTACTGTGCAGGAACCCATGTGGTCCAGGGGGAATGTGTCCTATCCTGTGGTGTATCCATGTCATCCATAGCAGCATCTGAGGGTGTCATGTGTTCAGTATTTGGCAATGGGATTTCCTACTTAGATTGCCTATTTCACATCTGTGGCTTCCACCCCTGCACATCTGTTGTGCCTGCCATTGTTCAATTCGTCTACTTCCCTGACCGTGTGGCCATCTCCACTGGACATGCAGGTTTGGGCATCAATGGGGAAGGACTCATCTGTGTTGTCAGTGCAACATTGCTATACAAGTGTGTTGGATCTGTGCTGATGATTCCGTTGGCACTTCCATGACCAGGCTGATGTTACGGGAGCCCTCATTTGGTGCTAATTGTTGATTGTGTGACCAAGTGCTCAGCTGACATGATGGGGCCCTACTGAGGCAACATATGGCACAGCTTTCCTCACACAGGAGTGGAGTCCCCTCATGGCAGTGTGTACTCCTGTGACATTGCCTGCGCCCAAGGTGTGTGTTGTATGTGCATGTCTGTGTGTTCACTTCCGTTTAGCTGTGCATGCTGTGATCCCTAGTGTTGTACCTGTTTGTGATGCTAGCTGAGTTGACCTATGTTCCCCCAAAGTCTTCACCCTGGGTTCTCTGTGATGTGGGTGCATGGCACATTACTGGTCATCAGGGTGTCACCCATAGGTGTGTTTGCTGTCAGGGCTGAGTTTGTGTGCAGACGCAGATGGGTCACAGTCAGGTTTCCCCTTGGCACTTGTTGTTTGCCCCTGTCATGTGATTTCCAGTTTGTGTTATCTTTCAGTGATTGTGACACGTTGTGTGTGTGACTGCTGGCACTCCTCAGGGTCCGGGCTGCAATGTTGGTTGTTGTCTATGTGTGTTCTTTGTGGGTGACCTTGGCCTCTTCATTGGTGTGTGACTGTGATCCCATTGGTTGGTGTGGTATTGCCGTCATGTCCATGTACAGCGTAGTGTGCAGTGTGTCAGACATTCAGGAGTCTTGTTGAGTGGCCATGTGTGATGTGTTTCTGCACCTTGGTTCCCACCCACCACCCTGGAATAGTCATGGGTGCATGTGCAATGTCACCAGTGCATGTGTGCTTCACTGCTGCACATTGTTGGAGGTCGAGGGGTGTGGTGTTGAGTGTGTGCAGATGAGAGTTGTTGCCCGGCTAGGCCCCTGCCTCCATGTTGGCCTTGGCTTACTGGCCATGCTGTTTGATTTGTGCTTGTGTAGGTGTGATGGTAGTTAGTTGGTTCAGGACACATGACTGTGGTTCACAGTGTGAACGACATTTAGCTTTGTCATCACAGTGGGATTGTAATGCAGCCCAGGGTCACCACATTGTGGGGGCCCTGGGGGTGGTGCTGTGGTGTGTCTGTGTCTTGCTGTATCAGTTGCTGTCCCTACGTGCCTGTGTGACATGTGTGATTTGTGCTCCCTCTCATCTGACAATGCCTGCTTGCCCACATAGGGGATTTGGATCCATGAGTTACCTTTGTGTGGCACTGTATGCACATCTGTATGATTGGTATTCAGGTCTCCTCATGTGTTGTGTGGTTGCCTGGGGACACTGGCACCCCCTCACCTGTTGTGTATGATGTGCAGTGTGGGTCTGCCTGTTTGTGTTTGTGCATCTGCACCACTGCATTGGCATATCTTGGGTGTGCCATTGGTGTATGTAGTTTGGTGGGTTTCCCCTGCTGTCCCTGGGACTCCTAGGTCATCGGTCAGCACAATGATCATGGTTTGTGTGTCCCATTGCTGCCATGGTATGGTATCTGTTCACCTCACATCTGCAGTCTCCACAGGGTATCTGCATGTGTGTGCCCATTGGTGCAAATATGTGGGTCTGCATTCTGATGGTCACTTCTGTCATTGTGTCATTGATGATTGTTGACGGTGTCAGCCCCCATGGGTGTTGTTTGTCTGCACATGGCCAAAAGTATGTCTTATTTGCACTGCAGTATTTGGCTCCCCCAATTTATGTTGCAATGGGACACATACACTACTTTGCCACTGATGTGTTTGTTGTTCTGTGACCAGGAATCATCCATGCAGTTTGGCAGTTGCACCTCTTTCTTTGTCAACACTTACCTTTTGTTCACTGTGATGATGGGGGTTTGGACCCCATTGCCACAATGTTCGAAATGTGCTTCAGCTATGGACCCCACACTTACATTTTGGTCACTGTGATGATGGGGGTTTGGACCCCATTGCCACAATGTTCAAAGTGTGCTTCAGCTATGGACCCCACACTTACATTTTGGTCACTGTGATGATGGGGGTTTGGACCCCATTGCCACAATGTTCAAAGTGTGCTTCAGCTATGGACCCCACACTTACATTTTGGTCACTGTGATGATGGGGGTTTGGACCCCATTGCCACAATGTTCAAAGTGTGCTTCAGCTATGGACCCCACACTTACATTTTGGTCAATGTGATGATGGGGGTTTGGACCCCATTGCCACAATGTTCAAAGTGTGCTTCAGCTATGGACCCCACACTTACATTTTGGTCACTGTGATGATGGGGGTTTGGACCCCATTGCCACAATGTTCAAAATGTGCTTCAGCTATGGACCCCACACTTACCTTTTGGTCACTGTGATGATGGGGGTTTAGACCCCATTGCCACAATGTTCAAAATGTGCTTCAGCTATGGACCCCACACTTACATTTTGGTCACTGTGATGATGGGGGTTTGGACCCCATTGCCACAATGGTCATGGCCTGCTTGCATTGTGAGTGCCACACACATATATGTGTGGCACATGTGCTAGGGGGTCACATTGTATGTTCAAAGTCATGTTCGGTGTTGTAGGCATTTGACACAGTCTACACACACTTGTCATTGTGTTGGGGGGATGTCTTCTTCTTGCATTCCCTAGGTTGTGGTGTGCTGGTTGTGTCATGCATTGTCCATCCTATGAGTGGGGGTGGTAGTAGTGGTAGGCATCCAGCCCCCTCTGGCTAAGGGTGGTAGTAGTGGTAGGCATCCAGCCCCCCTGGCTAAGGGTGGTAGTAGTGGTAGGCATCCAGCCCCCCTGGCTAAGGGTGGTGGTAGGCATCCAGCCCCCTGGGTGAGGGTGGTAGTAGTGGTAGGCATCCAGCCCCCTGGCTAAGGGTGGTGGTAGGCATCCAGCCCCCTGGGTGAGGGTGGTAGTAGTGGTAGGCATCCAGCCCCCTGGGTGAGGGTGGTAGTAGTGGTAGGCATCCAGCCCCCCTGGGTGAGGGTGGTAGTAGTGGTAGGCATCCAGCCCCCTGGGTGAGGGTGGTAGTGGGGGTAGGCATCCAGCCCCCTGGGTGAGGGTGGTAGTAGTGGTAGGCATCCAGCCCCCCTGGGTGAGGGTGGTAGTAGTGGTAGGCATCCAGCCCCCCTGGGTGAGGGTGGTAGTGGTGGTAGGCATCCAGCCCCCCTGGGTGAGGGTGGTAGTAGTGGTAGGCATCCAGCCCCCCTGGGTGAGGGTGGTAGTAGTGGTAGGCATCCAGCCCCCCTGGCTAAGGGTGGTAGTAGGCATCCAGCCCCCCTGGGTGAGGGTGGTAGTAGTGGTAGGCATCCAGCCCCCTGGGTAAGGGTGGTAGTGGTGGTAGGCATCCAGCCCCCCTGGCTAAGGGTGGTGGTAGGCATCCAGCCCCCCTGGGTGAGGGTGGTAGTAGTGGTAGGCATCCAGCCCCCTGGGTAAGGGTGGTAGTAGTGGTAGGCATCCAGCCCCCTGGCTAAGGGTGGTAGTAGTGGTAGGCATCCAGCCCCCCTGGCTAAGGGTGGTGGTAGGCATCCAGCCCCCCTGGGTGAGGGTGGTAGTAGTGGTAGGCATCCAGCCCCCCTGGGTGAGGGTGGTAGTAGTGGTAGGCATCCAGCCCCCTGGGTGAGGGTGGTAGTAGTGGTAGGCATCCAGCCCCCCTGGGTGAGGGTGGTAGTGGTGGTAGGCATCCAGCCCCCCCTGGGTGAGGGTGGTAGTAGTGGTAGGCATCCAGCCCCCCCTGTCTAAGGGTTGTAGTAGTGGTAGGCATCCTGCCCCCCCTGGGTGAGGGTGGTAGTTGTGGTAGGCATCCAACTCCCCTGGGTGAGGGTGGTAGTAGTGGTAGGCATCCAGCCCCCCTGGCTAAGGGTGGTAGTAGTGGTAGGCATCCTGCCCCCCTGGGTAGGGGTGGTGGTGCGCATTCAGGCCCCTGTGTGCATATGTGGCATTGGTGATGGGCATCCCGCCCCTATGGTGCTGCTGTTGCTGGTGTAAGTATATTCTGCATCCCTCTGTGTGTGTGTGATGTGTCGTGTACGTGTTGTATGTGTTTTGTGGTTGGTGTCTGGCTTACCTTCTGCGCCGTACGCGTCCGTGCCTGTTCCGGTAGTAAATGTAGAATATTGGTATGATCGGGACGAAGGGATTCATGGTTGGTTCGTGTCGTTCGTCCTTCTCGTTGCTTCGCGTCGTCCTCGTCGATTCGCCTCGTCCTCGTCGCTTCGCCTCGTCCTCGTCGCTGGCGTGTTCGTCTCGGAGCCGTGGATCGTGTTGTGGTGCGAATCGGAGCTTATGTGCGCCTCTCCCGGATGCTTTGACGTGCCGTGCGTAGCGACGGGTTCGGCGCGTACGGAAAGCGCATCGTACTCGTTCGGCCGGACGGAGCTGCATTTTTCCTTCCGTGCGACTCGATTCGGCGTTTCCGGATTCGCCTCGGTCGGGGAACAGGACCTGGTTTGGGTGAGTACGGCTCGGCCGGATTCTTTGCTGTTGTGCGCATCGTACTTACTCGTTCGGTGTGCTGTATGGATCGGTCGGGAAACAGGCTTTCGCATGGCTTTTTTCCCGACCGAATGGTATTGGGTGCGCCTCCGACCGAGATCGGAATCGGCCCCATAGATGTGGCCCACAATCCACACTCTAACCATTTTGAAGTGAAGCAGCAGTAGCAAACAGGAGAAGGCTGGAACTATATGAGACAGTTTTCAAAGTGAAAGGCAGTTAAAATGAAGTTGTAATGTTGATTTAAAAAAAAAAAACTATTTGATTGGATGCTGTGAATAAGGAGGTGAATAAAATTAGGCAGTGTCTTGAAAGTATAAGTAAGTAGACCTATGAGTGTTACAGGAAAAATACAAAAGTGTAATGCAGACTTGAATATGTTTTTAGTTCTGTACTGTAAACCGCACTTGCTGTAGCTCATTTTGTAACTAGTATAGCCCTTCTCGAATATACTGTGAACTTATGAACTACTGGTTCTAGTGGGTTGCTATGGAGACTGTAAAAGAGTGTATAGGGGGAACGGTATTAAAGAGAGAGTTGTCTATTTTAAGAAGGGTCTTTAGAGTAATTGTTGTAAAACAACTACATTTCCTAGGCAAGGTTTCGTACTAAAGTGTACTATAGTCTTAAAGACATACAAATATCAAGCCAACTATGTTTCTGGACCATTTTGTTTTTGTGAATTCGTCGCGACGATCAAAATTATGCACAAAAACCCAACCATGTTGGGATAACTTTTTAAAGTGTATGAAAGGGTTGAGATATACTAACCACTGAGAAATGGAGTTACAAAATAGAAAAATGAAAGATATATTTTCCACACTGTCAGATGGTGCAAAGTTGAATAGGTTGCTTTGTATGAGAGTGGTGTATCATTCTGATGCTTAGTTTTTTACATTTCCTGAAAGTATTGTATTTATCTGAGACGAGCAAAAAAGATATTTGATCATCGTACTCAATTTTCAAATATGTGAATTCCATTTAAATTGGAGAAAAGAAAATAATGAAAAGGTATATGTGTATGTGAGAACGTTAAAAGACAGTATGCAATATTTTTGAAAAAATATTGAAACTATAGGAGATGATGCATGAGTGGTTCTGTGGGAGGTTTTGTATATTTAATAACAGTTGAGTAAGGCGCTTTATGAGTGTATGAGAATGTAACAGTTTGTAGACTAAGGGGCCGATTCCGATTCAGGCCGGAAATCTCCCCGACCGAGCCGGACCCGGAGAGATTTCCGACCGAATCGGACCCTAGCAGTCCGACCGAACGAGTACGATGCGTTCGCATGCAATCGGACTCGATTCGGTCGGACTCCCATTGAAGTCAATGGGAGCTGGTCGTACAACGCGTACGCGGGCTCCCATTGACTCAATGGGTGCGAGGCGAACAAGGGCGCCCCCTACAGCGGGTACGCGTCGAAGTGACTCGTGCTGTAGAAGCACAGGTAGGGGGGACCCATGGGTCCCCCCTGTGTGCGACTCGCGCAGCTACGCATACAGGGGGGTCCGACACGGACCCCAAAGTGCGGCTCTGACTGCTCTTTGGAGCTGGACTGCGCGAGTCGGTCGGACTGCTCGAGGCGCGCATCGTACTTACCCGGCCGGGGAACGTCTCCATTGCGCGGTGCGAGTCGTGTCCGTGCGAGTCGGTCGGTGCGGTTGGGTCCCGCGAACGAGTCGGTCAGCGATTTCGCGAGCGCTCGCATCGTACTCGCTCGCCCGGACGCACGTCCGAATCGGTCGGGAAAGAGGGCTCCGAATCGGATCCGGTTAAGCCGAATCCGATTCGGAGCCCTACCGGCCGAGATCGGAATCGGCCCCTAAGTGTGTGAGAAGTTGCTACACAGTCTGTTGCTTTGGAATTGCATATTGTACATTTGCTGCTTACTGCATGCTGTAGTTGGTAGAAAAAAACTGTATATTAAGAGTTACACTTATACTTAACAATGTATCAGAAGATGTGGAAAGATTTATGTGTCTATATATGATGTGCTGTTCTCAAAGAATGTTTTTCTTCGAATTCTGGGTCTTGTAGCCCTGTTTATACTATTTAGAAAGAGATTAGTGCAAAGCTCAGAAATGAAAGGGAAAAATATGCAGTACAGGTATAGAACACAGATCATTCTGTGAAACTTGTCAGCTATGTATTAGATATGCTCTTTAAACTAATACCGAGTCTGATGTATAGTATGAGAGTCATAGGCATAGTTAAAAATGTAGGGCCTTATTTCGATGTCGGTCAGAAAGCCTCCTTCCGCTGGTCGGAGGCTTTGCGACCAACATGGAAGGTTTAAATTCTGACCGCCGATTTACAATGTTGGCTGTCGGAGTGTAAACCGGCTGCGGACCCAACTCAAGGAGCCCATCGGCCAGTTGGAAGCCGCTCATAATATCTTAGGGACGGCGCTTCCGCCGTCAGGATTATGATGTCGGTTTCTGACAGCCTTTCCATGAAAGGGTGTCGGAGAGTGACTTTGGGGGCCCCTAGCAGGCCCCCCTTCTCCCCTGGCTCTCTGGTTGAGGCCCTGGGGGCATCTATGATGCCCCCCTTGACATCCCTGCACCGTGTGGAAGGCACAGTGAGTTGCCTGCCACACGGTCCAGGGATGTACAAAAACTTCTATTGTACAATGGGAGCTTTTGCTTCCGGAGATGTCGGACTGTCTCACAAGCTCCCATTATAAAATGGAAGTTTGCGACCGCACCACGTGCGGTGTAGGGACGCCAACCGGAGGTCGGCTGGTTGGTTCCGCATCCACTGCAATGTCGGTTGGAGGCAACTCCGACCGACATCGTAATGAGGCCAATAGTGTTTATACATTATTCAATCCTACTACTTGTCATCCTGTCTGTGCACTCTCACTGCCAACTTCATGTTGCATATAAAAGCTTTTTCACAAACCTCGAACCCATGTTTTAGTACACACAAGTCACCTCTGAGATACGCTGTAGGTGTGCTATAAAGCATGGTGCTTTGTGCTTACAAGATGAGAGATGTTGTTTTGAGTTCAATAATTTACTTGTGCACTTGCAGCCCCCTATGCCACGTACTACATAGAGTATGCCACCCCTAAAGCAACTGACCTACATGTTCAGAAAAGCATAGAGCCTCTGTTTCACCTACTGAGACAGTTACAGAAGCACTTATACATTCAGTCACTTACCAGAAACTATTTATGTATGCAGCAGACTTAAAGGTAGTTGCAGTTACACATACATAGCTCTCTATTCCCTAACACAGGCTCTGAGGTATTTATGCAGCCACTTATGTGAACTTTTAGACAGCCATAGAGGTTGTAAATAGGCAGTCGCATTTACTTAAACCTCTCATGGCACTGATACAGGTGTATTCTGACACTCACTCAGATATGTAGGCAAGTACTGGTACAACCTTCTCAACCATTCAGAGTATTAGTCCTTCAAACTTCGGTGATGGCTACTAGTGCAGACCCTGCCTGTGCACTCTCACTCCAAGCTTCAGTTGGTATGTAATAGGTGTTTCTCAAGTGTCAAACCCACGTTTTAGTGCACATAACACACTTCTAAGAGATACTGCAGGTATGTCATAAAGCATGGTGTTTTGTGTTTAAGAGATTGAAAGATGTCCATCTCAGTTGAAACTTACATGTCCTCTTGCAGCCCATATGTCAAGTACTACATAGAACATGGCACCCCTTAAGCAAGTGACATACATGTTCACAAAAGCATAGACCTCTCTCTCACCTACTGAGACAGCTACAGAAGCACATATACATTCAGTCACTTACCCAGAAAGTACTTATGCATGCAGCAGACTCAAATGTAGTTACAGTCACTTCAATCAATCAATCAAAATATCTTTATTCGGTTTCATGTTGGTAAAACCATAAAAGCACAATATAAAATACAGGATAAAAATATTGTATAATACAGTATGTACAATCACGAGAGCGGACCAGGTATAAACAGCTTAACCAATTAATTGCATGTATACATATTGCAACTAGTATCCCAAGCACCTAGGACAAACAAACACACCTGCTAAAAAGGAATACATAAAAAAAACCTTTAAATGAATCAGCAACCTGTTGGCCAGTAAAATAAATGAAGACGAAGATAGTGACAAAAGACGAGTGAGTTAATCACAACTCGCCCTAAGCGATTTAAAAAAACTTTACCCGTCAACATCTGAAGGAATATAAAAGCAGGCCGAACTTGTCTAAAATTGGCCTGTTTCAAGATGGGGATTAAAAAGGACTTTCTGGGTGTTTCGTAAAATGGGAAGAACATTTTAAAATGAACCATGTCTTGCGGAGATGAACCATCGCAGCCGCAGGACGAAAGAGGTTGGCCTCTGTTTGTTCCCCTGGGGTAAGCGAGAAGTAAATAAAAGAGATCCAGCCAAAACCTAGTCAGTAGAAATCGGTCGTAGGAGTTCGCGAAACCCAGTAAGTACGGCTCTGCCATCACTGTTGTCTTCAACATGACAAAACGATGTACGCTGGGCTTCACGAGCTCCCTCTCCTCCCTTAACATGGTCTGGCGTGCGCTAAACGCTGTCTTAAGGAGGGCTAGATCTTCTTCTCGCGTTCCTTCGGGGATAGAAAAAAGGTCTCCTCTTCCCAGGCTTATGAGGCTCCTTTCTATATATTTAAGCCACAGTACCTTGGATACATGTTCCAGAGCCAGGCAGTCTTTAAGGATTGCCTTGTTTAACGAATCCCGCTCTTTAGCCCATATTTGTAACCAAAGTGAGACTGGACGGAAAGCTATCAGGTCCGTAATATAGGGCATTCCTAATTCCTCATAGGCAATAAATGAGGGGGTACCCTGGGGAACAGATATCAGTCATCTCATGAATTTATTTTCTGCTATTTGAATGTCCTTTGTTTCTAAATAGCCCCAGATTTCACTGCCATAGAGAGCCTTTGACATACATTTAGCCCTATAAAGCTCCATAAGAGCCCCCACTTTTCTTTTCCCCAACCTTGTGGCAAAGTTAAAAATCGCTGCAGTCTCCCTATTAAGGTTGTTTCTCTTGCGTGAAAGTTGTGGCCCCCATTTCATGTTATCATCCAGGAGTACCCCCAGGTAGGAGAACGCAGACGTCTTAGGGATCGGGGTAAGCCCTACCTTAAAGGTGTATGATCTGCTGGGTCACATCCCCATCTGCATAATGTAAAATTTTGAGTTATTAATCCTCAAATCCAGATCTCCCATAAACTGCGCAAATGTGGATAAAAGGGTTTGCAGGCCTCTCTCAGTCCTTGCCATCAAGACCACGTTGTCTGCGTATAATAGAACCAGGAGACCTCGCCATCCTACCTGGGGGTAGTCTGCCTTAGTCTCCAAAAGGATTTTCTCTAAGTTGTTAATATAGAGATTAAAAAGAAGCGGGCCAAGATACAACCTTGTCGGACGCCACCCCTAACCGGGAACGAGCGTAATACCTTCAGGTCAGCCGAGTAGCGCACGACCGCCTTAGTGTCTCGATGAAGGTCGTATAGAAAGGAGACTATCTCTCTATCCACCCCTAGGGAGGAAAGGATCTGCCATATTATGCCTCTGTTCACGCAATCGAATGCGGATGACAAATCCATAAAGGCCAAAAAAATGGTACCCTGGCGGGCAACTGTGTATTTATTTATTATCAGGAATAGGTTCAAGCATTGGTCAATTGTAGAGCAACCAGGGCGAATGCTATATTGGGCCTCCGACAAAACATTATTGTCAGTAGCCCAGGTCGATAACCTACCCAACAGTATCCTACCGACCACTTTTACCACAGAGTCTAACAGGGTGATGGGCCTGTAGCAAGTAGTACTGTCCCTATCCCCCTTTTTGAAGACTGGCACAATGATAGAGGTCGACCAAGAATCGGGGGTACCAAACCTAGCGACTGCATTGATTACAGAGGCAAGCACTGGAACCCAAAGTGCCACATCCGACAAGTAAAGGTCAGGAGGGATACCATCAGGACCCGGGGCCTTGTTACGTGTCATGCCAATAATACCTTGCCTTACTTCATCCTCCGTTACTGCTAGCGTTGTGGGTGTGCCACAATATTCAGGTAAAGGTGACAGGACCGGAGCTCCCTTAAACATGCCCTCGAAGTGACTAACCCAGTCATTCTCTGTAATGTGAGAATCAAGGACATTTGGTGGCCTCTACTCCTAAAAAGGGGCCGTTAATAATGCTCCAAAACTTAGCACTGCACTTATAAGTTGTTGCTTCCATGAGTTTACCCCAGGCTTCCTCCTTCAAAGCCACCCTGCGCTTACTGAGGGCTAGTTTATACTGTTTTCTTCATATTTTAACTATCACAGTGTTCCTGGGGGTGGCGTGCAGGGCTGATTTGAGCCTCCTAGCAGCAAGTGAGCATTCTGGATTAAACCATCTGGGTGCCCTTTCCCTCACATTTCCGTGTGAAGGGATCGTTAGTAGCTTAATAACCGATCTGGAGATAGATTCGAAGGCACGGATGACAGACTCGTCCGACTCTGCATCCGCGTTCTGGCAGTTCTGAAACTCCCTCTGACATGTCTCTAAGAGGGACTCGCACAGGAAGTCTGAAGAGATCTGTCCCATTTAAGCCGTCTCCCGCCATCCGTAGCCCGCAGAACCCCACCTCTAGTGCTCTGTTTTTTTAAGTCAAATGTAGGCCAATTAGCTTTAATACACAGGAGGTTATGGTCGTTATAGTTACTGGCTATTATTGAAAAATCTGAAATCAAGTAATAAAGAGGGGTAGAGATTAAAATAAAATCAATAAAGGAAGGTTCACGTCCTAGCTCCTTGAAGGTGGGGGTTAGATACCTCTTAATAGGGGTAATTTTTTCCATGGTTGGTTGCAAATCCCAGTCACAGACTAGGGTGTTTAGTTTCTCCCCCTGTCTGCTATGTTCAAAGAGCACACCAGCCACATGTGGGCAAAAGGAATCCTCGCTAGCCCCCAAACCCAACCGCCTTAAATCCCCACACACATGAAGGTTAAAATCCCCTAGCAAAACTATGTTACCGGTTTTACATGGCAAGGCCTTACAATTCGTCAAAAAGGAACATAATCGTGTAACATTACACACCTCGGGGAGGGATGATGTAGAGTTATAAAAATGTAAAAGTAGTAATCTATGCGACCCTGAAGAAAATGTTAATGCTTGAAGACACGGGTCATCCGTGTTTAGTACCACTGTGCCACCTCTTAGCCTAAGTGAAACATAAACTGCAAGACCCCCTTTCAGTCGACCAGCCCTTGAGGGGGTTGCAGGAATGTTAAAAAGTTTGAATACCTCTAAAAAGTAAGTATTGTCAATGGTCCAGGTCTCCGGCAAACAGATAATGTCATATTTTTTAATAAGACACAGCGATGCCGGGTCCATAAACTTGCTAGCCAAGCCAGCTATATTCAATGAGATGATGTTACGAGAGTTGTTATCTAGTAGAGGGCTGCTAAAAGTCTCCTGAGCAGGCTGGGCCTTGGGATCAAGATGTAAAGAAGACACCATAGAATTCCTAGGAACTGGACCATCCAGTCAATCACAAGTGTCAAGTTGTCCCAATGGCGCAAAAGAGTTGAAAAGAAGGACTGCTGGTAATACTTGAGGCCATTCAAATAAGGTCGGGGTCACTGGTTTTCTAGGCTGCAATGCCACAGGTAGAGGTGAATAAAAATAGCCTAGGGGCAACGCTCTGATGGAGAGGGTCGGCCCGTACTGTTACAGTGGCTAGCTGCATAGAGAATCCTTCCTGCCAGATGAGGTCGGTTAAAATTAATGATTATGCAGTCACCACCTGTACTCTTTTTCGAACCCCCTATCCAGGCCACCCTCCGTACCATGATGATGTGCCTCCCCACTCTTATGCCCAAAGGAGTGTTATTGTTGAGCCAATGAAGGACCTTGTTGTTCAATTGATGGTAGTCCTGGGTAACACCCGGCTTTAGGACTGGCACATTTCCTAGAACCACAACATACGGAGTTGCTTACGGGGGTAGATGGATAAAATTTGGACCCTGGGTCAGTATATCCTGAGCACTGGAAGCAAGAGTTGAGGTTTCCCCATCTGCCACCCTCGTGTAGGTGGCCAACTCCCTTTGGTGTCTGGCATCTGATCTAGGTAAAACCTGTGGACATGCTCTCACCTGCGGACCGCCTGTAGAAGGTAGATGTTGACTATTGCAGGTAAGGGGGCCAGACAGAGGGATGATACTCCCATGTAGGTCGTGCATTTAGAGCCTTACTTCTGACTGATGTAACAGGTGCCGGGGCTGCAGCTACGTCAGCTACGTCGCTGGAGCAGGTAGTAGGGTTGGAGGGCTTGATAAATAGAGACAGATTTGAAAGTTCCCTCTCAATAAAGGATAGCCTTTCCTTTAGTGGTTCCAATTTAGAGTCCAATAGATCAAGAAGGGAAACCACACATGCTTCTAGCATGGCTGCCAGATCGTCTTTCGAGGCAGGGACTATTCCTGGGGTGCTGGACGTTGGGATATCCACTTTGGGACGTTTTGCCATAGCCCCGGCGTGGAATACTTGCGTTTAGCCCCGGGACCGACCCCACCAAGAGTTCGCCCCTCCTGCACAACTGCACGAGCTTGGTTTTGGGCTAGTGACCCACTTCCTGGTATAGGCCCCAAGGTTAACTGGTCACTGTCAGGCTGTGTCTCGATGGGGGGTGCGGAAATAGCTACCAGCTCAGCTCCCACCAGGGAGCCTTGTGATCCACTTGTATGAGCGCAGGCTGATGAAAGTGGTTGATTCACCGGGGACCGAGAAAGTCGGCGGGCCACCAGTTCAATTTCTTTATCAAGAACCCCCACAGCTCTCTGTAAAATACAGTCCATGGTATTAATGACTGAAGCTGCATGACTCGCTGCAGT
Source organism: Calotriton arnoldi (assembly GCA_963921515.1). Taxonomy (NCBI): domain Eukaryota; kingdom Metazoa; phylum Chordata; class Amphibia; order Caudata; family Salamandridae; genus Calotriton; species Calotriton arnoldi. The sequence continues at coordinate 35,964 of CAWUFW010016490.1, forward strand.
TCTCTTGCGCTTCCCCATAGCTCTCAAGTCAGTATGTGTGTAGGTGTAAATAAAAAACTTTCCAGAAATTCAAGCCTCTGCCTATTTCAGTCCTTTTCCTTCAAGGGTTAGGTAACAGGTAAGAATAACAAAGGCCAATTAAAGTAATTGATTTAATGCCCCTGTACGGCTTACCTTGTTACGCTGAAGTTTATGTCTGAAAGGCACCTTGAACACAAAATGACCGCCCTCTGTATCTCTGTGCAGCGTCCTGATGATGTTACAGGTTGAACAAACCCCCAGCCTCCTCCGTGCTCTGAGGGGTGCAGACGGGCCTGCCCTTGGCCTGCGCTTCGCCCAGGCGCGGCCCAGGCACGCCCGTGCGCGTCCCGCACCGCAGGAGCCCCGAGCAGTTTTTAACACCTCCTGGCGCGGGTCAGGGTTTGCGGGTGCTGGCGGCTCCTGCAGCAATGCGTAATGGGGATTGGAGTCCCCCCAGTGAAGTACTGGTGCCTGGTGCTGCCTGTGATGACGGGCTCCGGTGCCGCAGGAGCCCCGAGCAGTTTTTAACGCCTCCTGGAGCAGGTCAGGGTTCGCGCGTGCTGGCGGCTCCTGTCGCAATGCGTAGTGGGGATTGGAGTCCTCCAATGAAGTGATGGTGCCTGGTGCTGCCTGTGATGATGGGCTCATCTATATTGCCCTATATTCACTAACACAAGCACTGAGGTATTTGTTCAACCTCTTACATATACATTTACACAGTTACAAAGGTCCAAAAATAGGCAGTCACGTACTGGCACATTTACTTAAACATCTCGTGGCACTGATACAGGTGTATTCTTACACTCACTCAGATAGGTAGGCAAGTACTGACACAACCTTCTCAACTATGCAGAGAAATAGTCCTTCAAACATGGGTGATGGCTACTAGTGCAGACCCTGTGTGTGCACTCTCATTCCAAGCTTCACTTGGTACGTAATAGGTGTTTCTGACATGTCAAATACATTTTTTAATACACATAACACACTTCTATGATATGTTGTAGGTATGTCATAAAGCATAGTGTTTTGTGCTTAAGAGATTGAGAGATGTCCTTTTGAATTTAATAACTTACTTATGCACTTCCAGGCCCCTATGCCAAGTACTACATACTGTATGCCATCCTGACAGCAACTGACAGACATGTTCACAAAAGCAGAGACATCTCTCTTACCTACTGAGACAGCTACAGAAACACTTATACATTCAGTCACGTACCAGAAACTATTTATGCATGCAGCAGACCTAAAGGTGGTTGCAGTCACACCTACATAGCTCTGTATTCCCTAACACAGGCTCTGAGGTATTTGTGCAGCCCCTTACATGCACTTTTATACAGCCATAGAGGTCATAAAATAGGCAATTACATACCAGCACATTTGCTTAAACATCTCATGGCACTGATACAGGTGTACTCCTACACTCACTCAGATATGCAGGCAAGTACTGACACAACTTTCTGAGCCATGCAGACAAATAGGCCTTCAAACATGGGTGATGGCTACTAGTTCAGACCCTGTCTGTGCACTCTCTCCACAAGCTTCACCTGGCATGTAATAGGTGTTTCTCAAGTGTCAAACCCACATTTTAGTACACATAACACACTTATAAGATATGCTGTAGGTATGCCATAAAGCATGGTGGTTTGTGTTTAAAACATAAGAGATGTGCTTTAGAGTTCAGTTAGCTACTTGTGCACTTCCAGGCCTCTATTCCATGTACTACATAGAGTATGCCACCACTAAACAAACTGATATACATGTTCACAAAAGCATAGAGCCACTCTCTCATCTAATGAGACAGCTACAGAAGCACTTATACATTCAGTCACTTACCAGAAACTACTTATGCATGCAGCAGACTCAAAGGTACTTCCAGTCACATCTACTTAGCCCTATATTCCCTAACACAGGCACTGAGGTATTTGTTCAGCCACTTATATACACATTTAGATAGACATAGAGTTGCTAAAACAGACAGTCACATACCGGCACATTTACTTAAACATCTTATGGCTTTCTACTAGTGCACATCTACACTCACTCAGGTATGTAGGGAAGTACTTACACAACTTTCTCATCCATCCAGAGAAATAGTCCTTCAAACATGAGTGATACCTACTAGTACAGACCCTGTCTGTGCACTGTTACTGCAAGCTTTACTGGGCCTGTAATAGATGTTAGTAAAGTGTCAAACCTACGTTTTAGTACATATAACAAACTTCTAAGATATGCTGTAGGTGTGCAATAAAGCATGTTGTTTTGTGCTTAAACGATTGAGAGATGACCTTTTGAGTTCCATAAATTACTTGTGCACCTGCAGGCCCCTATGCCAAGTACTACATAGAGTATGCCCTCCCTAAAGCAATTGACACATGTTCACAAAAGCATAGAGCCTCTCTCTCACCTACTGAGACAGCTACACAAGCACTTATACTACATTGAGTCACTTACCAGAAAGCAGTTATACATGCAGCAGACTCAAAGGTAGATGCAGTCACGCCTACATAGCTCTCTGTTCTCTAACACAGGCACTGACGTATTTGCTCAGCCACTTATATACACATTTAGAGAGCCATAGAAAGCCATCGAACTTTCTCATGTACATGTTCTAAACAACATAGAGCCACTCTCTCACCCAGTCATAAAGCTAGAGAATGACTTATAGATTCAGATATATACTCAGAAACACCTACTGTATGCAGCTGTATAAAAGGCAGTTGTAGACACACCTGCATACCTCTGTATTCCCTAACATAGGCAATGAGGTATTTGTTCAGGCACTGACCTACACATTTAGAGAGCCAGAGGTAGTAAAACAGGCAGACTATCTATATTACATAGAATATACCACCCATAAAGGAACTGTCATAGATCTTTCCAAAGCATAAAGTCTCTCTCTCACCTACTGTCAGAGGGACAAACACACTTCTACATTCACTCACATATTCAGAAACTATTTATGTATGCAGCAGTATGAAAGGCAGTTACACAGACACCTACATACTCCTGTAATCCCCAACATAGGCACTTAGGTATTCGTTGAGCCACTTGTATACATAGTTAAATAGCTATAGAACTACTAAAACAGAGAGTTTCATACTGACACATTTATGGAGACATTTTATGGCAGTCTTACAGCTGGTGTCAAAAAGACACTGAGATATGTAGCAAAGTACTGAGACACTCCTGTCATGTATGTAGTCAAGTATTCCTTCAAACAAGGGTAGAAACATAGGAACACATTAGTGAATATAATAGAATACTCAATAAGAGACTAATACATACAGTGATAGAGAGAAAGACACAGAGAGCTACAGAAGAAAATCAATAGAGCAATGTTAGCGATATTACAATAATATAACTGTTTATATTGGTACTTCAGTATCTGATACTACATAATGGAAACCTACATACATTTTTTTTTCTTTTCAGACATCAATTTCACTTAACTACAGACACTTACAATCCAACCAAAATTCAGAAAAGAAAGAAACTGAGACAAGGATACTATGGGGGTCATTAGGATGGCGGAAGGACCGCCACCGCCGGGCCGGCGGTGGCGGTCCTTCCACCATCACACAGGAAATTCCCACCGCCAAATTAGGATGGCGGTGGGAATCCCAATGTGTCCGCGGCGGACGGAAAGTCCATCCGCCACGGTTCCGCAAGGCGGTCCTTTTCCGCCCGCCTTGCAGAAGCAGGACACAGGGCAGCATTGTGGCGGTGCCTTGCAGGCACCACCGTAGGGATTACGGAATCCCGTTCTGCCTGTCTTTTCGCGGCGGTCATCCCACCGCAAAAAGACAGGCGGAGGCTGGATTCGGGGGCCTGTTGAGGGCCCCCTCTGTGTGGTGGGGGTGCACTGGGGGGGTACCCATGGTACCCTCCTGCATTCCCTTCCACCAAGTGGCAGGCACCGCGTGGTGGCTGCCACGTAGTACAGGGAAATGCAGTGCAAGCACTTTTAACATTGCGTTCGGTGCTGCAGCCAGCAGCACCGTCCGCAATGTTAAAAGCCCTGGATGCGCCCGCAAGTATGGCGGGCACATCCTAATCTCAGTGGTGGGACCGTCGCATGTCTGGCGGGCGGTCCCAAAAACTGCTACGATGGCGGGCGGACCTAGTCCGCCCGCCATCGTAATCAGCCCCTATGTCCTCACAACTGAGAAACAAAACAGGTAAAATGCAGAAAAAGTGGTGAAAGAGAAAAGAGCTGCTGGTAAGAGAACAAAGACATTTCTTAAAATTTGATCTGCAACTGGAAAGAGTGGAAAATCAAGTAAGTAAAAAACTAAATTTAAGACCAACTAAAAATGGTGCAACAGTCAATGATATGAAGAGTAAAAAACCGTACATAAAATTATAGAGTTTAACCAGAAGGCAAACTCAGTTTAAGGAAATCTGAGTCAGAATGTTCCGTAGTAGAGTAATTCACAACCTAATGACCACTATGAAGAAATATAAAAGAAGAAGAGAAGCTGTAAGATAAAAGAAACGTGTTGAGGGTGTAGTTGATAAAGTATTTGCTCTGAAGAGGAAGCTATTTGTTTTGATTGTAAACAGAATGAAGACACTGGATAAAATAGTGTTCAGTATAAGGAGAAGAAGTCAAAACAAAAGGCTTATCAATAGAAGTAACTTTCGCAAGGTTTTCATTGGTAAATGGAGACATACTTCTAGTTCTCAGCCACTCTTTAATGAAGAAAGCTACTTGCAACAGAACATATTAGTACATGCAGTTGAGGAATCTGGATGATGTGATGAGATTCCAAAAGAGGTAATGGTAGATAGAAATGTAGAGTAAGTGATAGCTGAAGAGTTACAGGGAAGGTGTAGACAGGCCCCTGTATACAAATGGGACTGTAGCAGTATTTGCAGTATTCAGCAAGAATCTATTAATATATTGAGATCTTTCCCACAAAGGTATTTAGACTAAAAATATTGAGTTGGAAATGTCGACCTACACAAATATCGAGTTGTAAATATTGTGACACAGAACTATCGACAGCAAGAATATCGTGGTCAAGAATATCAAATTTAAGGTAAGCAATATCGTTTAAAAAAATATAGAAGTCATTAATATCGTTTGCAAAAATACAGTTGTTTAAAATATCGATTTTTTAATTAGTGTTATCTATTTTAATATATATTTTAAAAGTATGTAATGTATTTTTTATGAGTATTGTTTATGTTTTTTTAATAGATGTGTTAAATTGTTAGTAGTTATCAATTTTATTTTAATTACATTTTGTGTTTTTTAGTTCTGTTGCGGGTTGTGGGTTATAGGGGAATAGGATGTGAAGTAATTTAATTATAATAAATTAATGATTATTTTTTATTATTTATTTAATTGAGATTGTATAGTGTTAATTTTGTAAGTTTTATGTGTGGGGTGTAGGGTTTATAGGGGTATAAGGAGGGAATTAATTTCTTTTTAATTAATTATTAATTGGTTGTTAATTAATATTAATTAATTGGTAATTAATTATGGTAATTGTGTACTTTCTCTAGGTGCAGGGTGTAGGGTTTATGGGGTAAAGGGTGGGAAGTCATTTATTTTTAATTAAGTAATAATTAGTTGATAATTAATAATAAATAATTGATCATTAATTTTGTTAATTGTTTAATTATATTTTTTGGGGTGTGGGTTTTGGGTTTATAAAGGTAAAAGGTGGGAAGTTTTTTATTTTTAAATATTTAATAATTAGTTGTTGATTAATATTAATTAATGAACTGAAAATTAAATATGGAAATTGTGTAATTCATTTTAGGTGTGGGTTGTGGGGTTTCTAGGGGTAAAGGGTGGGAAGCAATTTATTTTTAATTAATTAATAATTAGTTGATAATTAACATTAATTAATTGATAATTAATTAGGGTAATTGTTTAATTTTTGTTGTGTGGGTTTTGGTTTTATATGGTTAAAGGGTGGGGAGTAAATTAATTTTACTTACTTTATAATTAGTTGCTAAACACTTAGTGGCCTATTACGATGGCGGGCGGAGGCACCACCGCGGCGCTGGCGGTGCGGAAAAATGCAATTTACTGTGCGCCGGCAGCGGTCCTCACGCCCGCCATATTAGCATGCCTAGACAGAGCCCATTTCCCGTCCGCTGCGGCGTGACGCGTACCGCCATCAAAGTGCGCCCGCCACCGCAGCGGTGTGAGCCAATGAGCGCTCAACGCCGTGCGGAATGACGTCCCGTCCGCCGAACAAATCACGATGCCGTAAACAGGGCAGCACACCACGGCGGAGCAACCGCATAGCCAGAGACGGCGGAGACACCACAGCGGAGCAAGAAAATAGACACCCGGCCCACACCGCGATGGATCCAGCCCTACACGCCTTTCCGGTGCTGTATATGATACACCACCTGCAAGTGATTGTCCGGCGCGGACGCCGCCGCAGGTACGTACACACACAACTGGGAATGCAACACAATACACAAGTCAAGGGTTTGAAAACGGTGCATGTCCACACCAGACACCCCTGTGGGGACAGGCACACAGCCATCACTGCATCCACACATGTCCCACCTGTCACAAAAACACCTCGCCACATCCTGGTCACCCATGTTCTGCGATCATGAACAAATGTCCCAGTCTCGTCACCGCCGCGGTCAGTGTGCAGGAAAACATGTACACAACGCAGAGGCCAGTGCCAGCGCCAGCCATGGCCACATTACAAACAGCACAAAACCACTACTCAACACACAACACACTAGACCTCTCCCTGAACGGACATACCATGTGCCTTCCATGTGCCACTCCTGCACAACAACAACACAGGTGAATACACACCCTGCCCCACATCCCTAACAACTGCAGAGATAGCCACAGCAGGAGTTGTTGCACAGGAACACATACCACAGAAGGCCAGGCCCCAGCCCACACACACACCACAACAACACCACACACATGCCAAGAACACTGAGCCCCAGCACAAAATGTACACACACACACATATTGATGATCAAACAATCCACTGCACACACAGCCTACCAACTTACACAGACACACCCTACCCTGCCTCACAGCCACATACACAGACCACATGCTAGCAGCAATGGAGGACAACATACATGAAAGCTAAAGTGATGTGCCCACAAATGGAAGGACAAGGACACAACTATCAAGCATGTGTACATCACATGCAAGACAACAGACATCTGAGAACACCCACAGCCCATCAAATCACACATGGCTGCCACAGTGAGTCAACCCAAACCACAAGCACCTCAATTCAACAACTCAGGGAGACAGCAAGGCCACCCACGTCAAGGCACAGGGATGAGAGGAAGGCCATGAAGTCAAATGCTGAACAGACACACATAGGTATGCAATTACCTGACAAGAGCATCTCTGCACCACAACACACAGGCCCCATTCACACACTCCATGATTGAGAAGCACAAGTAGGATACGTCACACATCCATCCTCTCACATCAGCAGCACACAACACCCCCATGTGCACCAAATCACAATTGCAGGGCACAACAAGTACACATTCACGCACACCACTCCAGGGTGACACATGGGTGTAGTTGACAATGCAGGTGCACACACATCAACAGTCACCACAAACTCACCCCCTTCACACCACACACTTCTCCACCACCAAAGTGTACACTTTGGAAGTAAGGCATGGGACCAGGATTACTGACCACCACAAGATGACCGTACTCATACACTGCTGGGCACACAGTAAGTAAGCTCACACAGACACCATGACCCGTGCCAACCTGCATGCAAGCCTGTGCATAAACTCCCACCCTATGCTGACATTGCCTCCAAACATGACATGTCTACACCATAGACAACATGGACAAAGAAGGATGATGACAACAAGAAATTTGCACAAACCACCTTCACTGCACCCACAAGTATAAGACTCAGGAAGAATTGAAGTCCCTGTCACCCCTGCAAAAACATGGAAACGTGAGACAACCCATTGCCAATGTTGAAGTGCCATACTGAGCATGTGACACAGTAAACCATGCACACACAGAAACAGTATTATTGAGAAATTACACTGACAGAACTGACAACAGGAACAACTGTCTTTATTCACACTTGCGCATAGATAGACAACAAATGTGGGCAACTGCAGGGCCAGTGGCCACTACAATGTACAGAGTAGTTACATCAGAAGCTGCACAGGCAAGGGGCAAACAGCAGTGATCAACAAGGCAAGTACAATGTGCAGATGAAGTCCATGAGAAGCTGCACAGGCAGGGGGCAAACAGCAGTGAGCAACAAGGCCAGTGGCCAGTCCAATGTGCAGATGAAGTCCATGAGAAGCTGCACAGGCAGGGGGCAAACAGCAGTGAACCACAAGGCAAGCACAATGTGCAGAGTAGTTACATCAGAAGCTGCACAGGCAAGGGGCAAACAGCAGTGAACAGCAAGGCCAGTGGCCAGTCCAATGTGCAGATGAAGTCCATGAGAAGCTGCACAGGCAGGGGTCAAACAGCAGTGAACCACAAGGCAAGCACAATGTGCAGAGTAGTTACATCAGAAGCTGCACAGGCAAGGGGCAAACAGCAGTGAACAGCAAGGCCAGTGGCCAGTCCAAAGTGCAGGTGAGGTACATGAGATCCTGCACAGGCAAGGGGCAAACAGCAGTGAGGAACAAGGCCAGTGGCCAGTCCAATGTGCAGATGAAGTCCATGAGAAGCTGCACAGGCAGGGGGCAAACAGCAGTGAACAACAAGGCCAGTGGCCAGGACACAGTGCAGGTGAGGTACATGAGAAGCTGCACAGGCAAGGGGCAAACAGCAGTGAACAGCAAGGCCAGTGGGCAGTCCAAAGTGCAGGTGAGGTACATGAGAAGCTGCACAGGCAAGGGGCAAACAGCAGTGAACAACAAGGCCAGTGGCCAGGACACAGTGCAGGTGAGGTACATGAGAAGCTGCACAGGCAAGGGGCAAACAGCAGTGAACAGCAAGGCCAGTGGCCAGTCCAACGTGCAGGTGAGGTACATGAGGTCCTGCACAGGCAAGGGGCAAACAGCAGTGAGCAACAAGGCCAGTGGCCAGTCCAATGTGCAGATGAAGTCCACGAGAAGCTGCACAGGCAGGGGGCAAACAGCAGTGAACAACAAAGCCAGTGGCCAGGACACAGTGCAGGTGAGGTACATGAGAAGCTGCACAGGCAAGGGGCAAACAGCAGTGAACAGCAAGGCAAGTACAATGTGCAGAGTAGTTACATCAGAAGCTGCACAGGGAATGTGTGCGACTATACCATGCCATGCTCAGCAACAGAGTCATGGGGATAACAATGGGCATCACAGACACCGCTGTGGACAGACAGGTGTGTGAGGGTGACTACCACTCAGATGTGGCTGTCTGTCGGACTTGGAGGTGACTGTGTGTCGCGGTCAGTAGGAGGACTGCCCCGGGGAGTGTGAGGAACATCTGTGGAAGAGACATCTCTGGCTTGGGAAGCTGGAGGGCTGCTTGGACCAGGTGGGGTGGTGGCACGGGGAGGTGGACTGATGCTGTGGTAAGACCCAGTGTGTGCAGGAGATTGTGGAGGGGTGCCTTTCCACTTCTTGGGGATCCTGAAAGGCTTCCCTGTCTGGGGACTAATGTGAACTGGTGTGGACACAACAGGTAACCCCACCACCAAACCTGCTCCTGGTGCTGACTCTGGGCCCCCCTCTGGGGACATGCTGGATCCAGCTGTGCGCTTCCCTGGGGCTTGCTTCCGCCCTTCCAAACCCTGTCTACCATGTTTAGCCCCTACAGTGCCCCCTTGTGCCTGCTTCACAGGGCTCGGGATGGGAGTGGATGTTGTGGGTGGATCAGCCATAGGGCCCTCATCCAGTGTAAGCCTTGCAGGTAACACCTCCTCAGTGGGCAGGGAAACTGTCTTCTTTACTTTGCGAGCGGTCCTTGGGACAGGAGAGTCCTTGGCGGGGGACGACTCTGAGGCCTGTGACCCTGAGGCCTGTTTCTTGCCCCTCTGGCCCTTGGTGTTGCCTGACGGGCTTTTATCTCTGTGCTCTGGGGTGGTCTTAGTTTTCTGTGGGGATGGTGTCTGTGGCCTGGACCGTTTGGGCTGTTGCTGCTGCTGTGTGCTGCGTGTGCTGTATCTGGACTTTGGGGTCTGTTGAGCATTGTCACTGTCGTCAGAGGTGCACACTGACAGGACGGTGGACAAAGGGACAGGAGCTGCTCCCTGAGAATGTGCCTGTTGCAGGGCTGCCGTCACTGTTGAGGACAATGACTGCACAGTCCGGTGTAGTCCACCCACATCCGAATGTTTGCCCTCCTTGAAAGCTATCAGCTGACCCAACTTTTTATCGTGGTCTAGGAAGGCATTGAGGAGAGCTGTCTGCCCCACACACAGCTGGCGCAATAGCTCTACTGACTCAGCACTGAGGGCTGCAGGGCTGACATGGGCCGGGGCAGCAGTGCCTGGGGTGAAGGACACTCTTCCCTTTTGACTTGTGCGAACACGGGCAGCACCAGTGGAAGTAGATGGGAGGCTGGGCACTGGACGCTGTGTGGCGGAAGAGGAGGCAGAGTCCCCGTTCCCTGTGGCCCCCAACATGGATGCGTCACCGCTGGCGTCAGATGACGTAGAGCTTTGCGTCTCGGGTTGTGATTCCTCCCACAGACTCCTGTCCCCCTCCTCGGCGCTGGTCACATCTGTGTCACTCTGCTCCGGTGTGGCTGTTGCACTGGATTCCTCACCGCTGGTGTCCGTCCCCTGTCCCTCAACGAACACGGGCGATGCTACATGGGAGAGAGATGTAGTGTTAGTGGAGTAAAAATACCTACAAGGGATTTCGTTTGCTTAACTTAGTTAGATTTCTTCTAGATTTGTTACTTATTTAAGTCCCAATTGGTGACTTAATATAGCGAAAGTCTGTGTGTCTATGGAAATATACACAAAATCGATATTTAACATCACAATTAGAATAAAACAATTGGAAAATAATTGAAAAAGCAAGTGGAGAACACGGGTATATCTTTCTATCATAAATACACAAATTTAATGTGGAACAAAATTACGAGGGGTACAATTCAAAAGCAATAAAACACTATGATGGAGGATACAGAAATGAACCTACAAATCATGAGTGTAATCATCTATTCCAAGACAATACATATAGAGGAAAGAGCAACTATATTAGAAAACAATTCCTCTGGTGCCTTAGTTGTTGGGGAAATAGATGCAATAGTCGACGTTTCGGTCTGTTGTGGCAATAACGTCCGTCAGACCATCCTCAGGACATACATATGTCATACATATTGTTCGCCCTAAGTTGGCGGGGGTATGCCCAGACGTGGGTCCCTTGCTCACTTTGCCACTGGATTCAGGCAAGCCTGGCTGATGACGGCTGGAATGCCAGAAACCGGTCCTAGGATGCTTGTTTCCGGTCCAGGGAAGACATGGCTTGGCAGTTCGGGCTGGACTGTTCCCATGAGGCACAGGGTCAGACTGATTTGCATATGGCCATGTCTGAACTGGGGTGGTGGAGTGAGCTAAAGAATGATGATGGATTAAACCCAGATCAGTTGACTGGGGGTGAGTGTTTGATTGGCTCAAACGTTCCGTCCATCATCCCCTTTTGTATCGCTTTGTTCGCCCTAAGTTGGCGGGGGTATGCCCAGGCGTGGGTCCCTTGCTCACTTTGCCACTGGATTCAGGCAAGCCTGGCTGATGACGGCTGGAATGCCAGAAACCGGTCCTAGGATGCTTGTTTCCGGTCCAGGGAAGACATGGCTTGGCAGTTCGGGCTGGACTGTTCCCATGAGGCACAGGGTCAGACTGATTTGCATATGGCCATGTCTGAACTGGGGTGGTGGAGTGAGCTAAAGAATGATGATGGATTAAACCCAGATCAGTTGACTGGGGGTGAGTGTTTGATTGGCTCAAACGTTCCGTCCATCATCCCCTTTTGTATCGCTTTGTTCGCCCTAAGTTGGCGGGGGTATGCCCAGACGTGGGTCCCTTGCTCACTTTGCCACTGGATTCAGGCAAGCCTGGCTGATGACGGCTGGAATGCCAGAAACCGGTCCTAGGATGCTTGTTTCCGGTCCAGGGAAGACATGGCTTGGCAGTTCGGGCTGGACTGTTCCCATGAGGCACAGGGTCAGACTGATTTGCATATGGCCATGTCTGAACTGGGGTGGTGGAGTGAGCTAAAGAATGATGATGGATTAAACCCAGATCAGTTGACTGGGGGTGAGTGTTTGATTGGCTCAAACGTTCCGTCCATCATCCCCTTTTGTATCGCCACTTCAGACACAGGCACAAAAATCTCTCTGACCACACAGGGTGCTGAGGATGGCAAGGATGAACACCACAACATGGTGTCAATTACGTACATGGATGGAGCAGTAGGGGAGCACACACACACAGACCACAACATAATAGCCCACAATGGCCATTAGCGCATGCCAGCCACCATGTTGCTTGCACGGGAACAAGTACTGTAGCACATTATCCTCAGAAGTTGTGAGCAGCTGAAATCTGCTGTCAGGCATTGCACGCATTGATTCAAACACACTCAGATTAGGCACACTGCTGTCAACACCAATATGAATTCAGACAGTACCCCACTGCACAAGATACCTGAATGCCACAGCTTTGAATGCAATGGCAATGCACATTGCGCAGATCACATCAGTGAGTACAGGTGGGACAAATGCATGTCAGATGCACCCAGCACAGACGCCACTTACAATCCACTGCATTACACTACCCACTTCACATAGCTCAGAGTTTATCCAATCTGTGGACACATGCAGCCACTCCCTGCCAAAGTCACCCGTCAACAAATACTCACCCCTAGCTTGCTGCTGATGCTCCTTCAATTGTGCATCCAACTCAGGCTGTGTTACGGCCAAGATGCGGGCCATTAGTGGTGTCATGGTGCGTCGGGCCAACCTGCCGCTCCGAGGGAGCAGCCCCAGCGTCATCTTGGCCACGTTCTTGCTCAGCCGGCAGATGTCGTCCCACCTTTTATGACAGTGGCTGCGCCTGTCGGTTTGACACACCCAGATCACGCACCTTGGAGGCAATGGCCCTCCACACGGCTTTACGCTGGTGGACTTTCAGCTGCAGGCATGGGAGACAAGAGGGGTAATACATCAGTGACACAGTGTATACTACCAAAATCTCTCAATACAGTGACACGATACTCACTCATCCCAAATCAACAGATATGTGTAACAGAGCCAAGAATGCATGGCACATGGTACAACGGCATTGGAGAACCACACGTGAATCCATGAAGGTGGGAGGGTGGACACAGTAAATGTACATCCCATTCACATGCAGGATGCCAGCACATCAAGCAATGTGTAGTCTGCCCACATCTACAGTCCGCTGTTAGCTAGCGCAACACATAGATTAGATAGCAACACATGGTTGTTGGTGGACTCACTGTGTCCAACACTGCGCAGCCCCCAATGTCCTCGCCCTGTGAATGGCTCACTGTGTCATGGAGCTCACATACAGTGACATCAACTCTCATACACACATCCTTGTCACAAGGCTTGTCGTGTGCAATCTACAGGGCTGAGATGGCTCTTTGATGAAGATGTGTGAACAAAAGACATATGGAACACACTGTACATGCAGTGATGTGTACTTGTGGGATTGGGCGACGAATGTGCAGGCCAGGTGGGCTGACACTGAGAGGGACATTTGGGACCCACACAGCCATTCACACAAGCAATCACTGGCCTGACTCCTGCATTACCAATTTGCTGCTTCACTGTATGGCTGACAGGACAATACATGTCCCTCAAATCTGGATGGGCATGCAGGGAAAAGTGTGAAAGTGGCTACACAGCCCTTCCCCCTGGAGAAAACATGCTAGGCAGTGCATGTCAGAGCCCCACACTCACTGACACATACTGCAGCACCTCCACCTCACGTGTGCCCCCCCAGCACTCTCACTCACACTGTTGGAGACTTACCACGACAATAGGGGCACCATAGAGCCTTGGGTACTGTGCAAGCACCCCGTCCACCAGGACCTCCAGCTCCTCGCTGGTGAAGGGACTGGCCCGGATCTTCTGTGTCCTCGACAATAACTGTGGACAGGTGGCAGCAGGTGAAGTTCAGGGGTGGCAGGCAGCAGTCCCTGGAGACAGCAGCAACAAGTGGAGGGTGGCAGGCAGCAGTCCCTGGAGAAAGCAGCAGCAGGTGGAGGGTGGAGGGTGGCAGGCAGCAGTCCCTGGAGGCAGCAGCAGCAGGTGGAGGGTGGCAGGCAGCAGTCCCTGGAGACAGCAGCAGCAGGTGGAGGGTGGCAGGCAGCAGTCCCTGGAGACAGCAGCAGCAGGTGGAGGGTGGCAGGCAGCAGTCCAGCAGCAGGTGAGGGGTGTCAGGCAGCAGTCCCTGGTAGCAGTGGAAATGTGGGGCACCCTCCCACACATATATAGGCCCCTGGGGCTGTGTCAGTGGTCCCACGCCGCTGCAATTGGTGAACCAGGTCTGCTATTTTTAAAAACATCCAATGTCCACCTCCGCGGTGGCGGTGCACGCCTACCGCGATTTTCAAATCCATATGAAGCAATTGCTACTGTGCGTCCCATTGGCTGCAAAGGCATGGACCATGGCGGTGACACACCGCAGGGGCCAGGCGCGCGCTACTGTGGTGGTGCATCTTTTGAATGCTTCCAATGACCGGCTCCGCGTTTGCGGAACACGCCTACCGCTATTTTCGAAATTGCATCAGGCTACCGCGAGGGTGCTTCCCATTGCCTGCCAGGGCATGGTCCATGGCGGTGACAGTCCGCAGGGGCCAGGCGGTAGGCACCACCATATGGGTGCCATACAGTGCCTGTAGTGACCGTGAGCTGGGTAGCGGTGCATGCCAACCGCCATTTACACATATAGGTATGGCTGAGACTACCGGGATCGTGTCTGGGATATTGCTGGTGACAGTCCACAGGGGCCAGGCGGTAGGCATTGCCAGATGGGTGCCATACAGTGCCTGTAGTGACCGTGAGCTGGGTAGCGGTGCATGCCAACCACCATTTACACATGTAGGTATGGCTGAGACTACCGGGATCGTGTCTGGGATATTGGCGGTGACAGTCGGCAGGGGCCAGGCGGTAGGCACCACCAGATGGGTGCCATACAGTGCCTGTAGTGACCGTCAGTGGACTCGCGGAGCAGGTTTGCTGCACATATGGAGTCATCCAGCTCTATCCATAGCCCAACATGAACAGTGCCCAGTGTCTCCAACATTGAAGGACCCTCATGAGGCCAACATTATGAATGAGACATTTAACTCCATGTCACCTACACATGCCATATATGTGTATGTGATAAATTGCATTGACACATACACACGCACATGTCACATGTGATGTGTAAGGGCATGTAGACTGTACAGTTTTTGTGTTGCATAGCATATGTAGATAATGGTCAATGTGTGTAGGTGCAATGTAACGCACAATGCTGTCTCATTGTGTGAACTAGGGGCATCATTGACTGTCACATTGTCTACTGCACATGCACACACGTGTTCACCACGTTCAGCCTGTGGTCAGTGTGTACTTGATGTGTGCCATGTGCAACCTGTGTTGGGAGGTGTATCATGGACAGCAGCACGGTGTGCTAGGGTAGTATTGTGGTCTGACACATATGCTGGGGGTAATACTCACAGGTGTGCGCACACATGTGGTTCCATATCCCACTGTGCATGCCAATGAGCAGGAGGTGTGCACAGATCATTGCTGCGGGGAAGGGGACAAGTGTACGAGTAGTGTGCCTGATGTGTACCGACTTGTACAGTGCTGTGTTGGTTGATGGTGCAGTCTGTAACATTTGGCAATGGGTCTGTAGAAAAGTGAAATGTCCTGTACATCTCATGGTGTGTTTCATTGACATATGTGCACTTTCATCTGACCTAGGAGGAGGCCCAATATCCATCGTCTATTCACAGTGCTGGCTGACATGGAGAATGAAGAGATCATCCGCAAATTCAGGCTGGATAGAGTTTCCCTACAAAACCTATGTGCCATGTTGGAGCCCCACCTGCAGCCACGTCGCACATATCCAACAGCTTTCACCGCAACTTCAAAGGTGATGGCGTGCCTGCATTTCTTTGCGACAGGCTCATTCCAGCACACGGTAGCAAGTGCAGGTGGGATGTCACAACCGATGTTCAGCATGGTGCTGAGGGATGTACTGTCAGCTATGATGAACTACAAGGACAGATACATTCATTTCCCCGGGGTGCCAGAGTTGGTGGCTGTGAAGGGAGATTTGTATGCCCTTGGACACATCCCCCATGTCGTTGGTGCCATTGATTGCACACATGTTGGGCTTGTGCCACCACAGGCACGTGAGCAAGTTTACAGAAATCGGAAGCATTACCACTCTGTAAATGTTCAAGTGGTGTGCCAGGTGGACATGATCATCTCCAACGTGTGTGCCAGGTATCCCGGGTCAGCCCATGATTCGCACATCATGCGCAGCAGCATCGTTCCGCAGCTGATGGCCAATCTGCTTCCTGAGCGTGCATGGCTTGTGGGTGAGTATGCATAGTGGAGTAGCGTGGTGTGTGTGTGACATGCTGTCCTGTGGCATTGTGGAACATCAAGGTTAATCTGTGTTTCTCACACCCAGGTGACTCTGCATATCCTAACCATCCGTGGTTGCTGAGCCCACTGCGGAATCCTGTGACGGCAGCTGATGTGCGATATAATGATGCCCATGGGAGGACACGGCGTGTAATAGAGCGTACATTTGGTCTCCTAAAGTCACGATTTCGCTGCCTGGACCGTACCGGAGGTGCCCTGATGTACTCGCCAAGGAAGGTGTGTCAGATAGTCGTGGCATGCTGCATGCTCCACAGCCTGGCCATTCGCAAGGCAATACCCCTGATCCTGGATGATGATGAGCAGCCAAGGCCCCAGCCTGCAAACCAACCCGGGTCCAGTGACGAGGACAGTGGAGAGGATGAAGGTGTTGACATGCGTCAACAGCTCATCAATCGCTACTTCACTTGAAGGTGAGTGACGATGTAGGAGGGACACATGGTTTGATGGTGTTGCAGTTGCTGTGAGGGTGTATGTGAGCTTGGTGACTGCAGCCTTGTGTTCACTCATTGCTGGTTGGCAATGTTTGTGGATTAGGGTAGTTTGACACAGATACAGGATGTCTCTATGGCGACTGTTGCTCTGTGTAATGTGTGAAGATTGGAGTACCTTGTTGACAAGTGTTGTGTGATGTGAGTGATGCCACACCAAAACAAGTGACTTGTTCTAATGTTTTTCCTAGGTCCCTTCAGCCTCTCCTTGCCTACCTACATTCCATTTCCCTGGGACATTTACATCACGGTGAAGGTTGCACATCCTGTATTAAAGACGGAGCAGACACAACAACATGTGTGTAAGGTGTATTTATTTACAATTGTGACATGTGAGGGTTGAGAAAATGTACAGGGGGGAAATTTGAAGAAATGAGTTGACGGTCATGATAGATGAGATAATTGAGTTGTCACCACAGTGATGTGGAGGCCCAGTCCAACAGACAGATGTCATTCACATGGCAGTGTGGGGAAGGATAGTCCAAAAGGTAAATGCAGTGGTGCAGTGGTCTGCCATCATGGCTGGCTCCGGGACTTGCCTTTGGCAGGTGCTTTGGCACTTGATGCCTCCTGGCCTTTCCTTGGACGGCCCCTTTTGCGCTTGACTGGAGGGGCCTGTGCTGCAGGGGCAGTGGTGTCTGAGGACTCACACCCCTCTGTGGACGCAGGGGAGGATGATGAACTGTCATCCTGCTGCCCATCAGGGGGAGGCGGAGGTGTTAAATGTTGTGCTGGCCTGTCCCTCCGAACCACCCCTAGCTGCCCCAAGAGGTCCACAATTTGTCCCATGCGGGTGTCCATGGACTTCATCATCAGGAGGAGCTCCCGAGAATCTTCCTCAGACCGGCCCATTCGTCCCTGGGCCTGTTCGTATGCCCCAAGGACTCTGTTGATGTGGGACAGGGCTTCTGTCCCAGGCTCAGTTCCCCTCTGCATGACCCTGCCCCTCCCACCTACACTGCTGCCACGGGCCTGTTGGCTCCCCACATTGCTCCGCTGCATCCTCTCCCTGGCCTCCTGAGTAGATGTCGTGGGGTGCGCATCACCTGGGGCAGGGAGGGTGTTGCGGGCAGCTGTGGAGGGGGTGGGGGTGGTGGTGGTGGTAGTGGTTGACACACAGGCCGTGACAACAGCTGTCTGGGGAAGGTCATGGGTTGCAGAAGATGTGGTTGTGGGGACAATGGGTGCCTGGGACTGGTTGCGGCCTGCCACACCAGATGGGCTGGCTTGGGGCTCCTCATCCAAGGAATCCAGGGAGTCTTCATCCAGTAGTCTCTGTTCCAGGGTGGGGGACTGGCTCTGCAGGTTGGTGGTGTCGTCCTCTGCAGTGAGTTCTTGGTCACCTGTGGGTCAGATGAGAAATGGTCATTGTGTTGCAACCAGCAAAGTTTCTGTTCGCACTGTTACATCAACTGTTTGTACATCCAGCAGTTGTTCACTGATCTAATTTGCAGTTACCGACATCCAGTGATTTATTACAAGCTGTTGAGGTACATGCATTACTTGCCCATATTGGGAGTTGGCAAGACATGACATGCACAATTTACATATTTTACATTGACAGGTTCATGTTGGCATCTAGTGAGTGTTAAATCATATGTGATCAAGTTACGCATGTATGTCACTTGTTGTGCCCTTGCAGCCGTTTACTCTGCACATTGGGTGAACATTGTAGTTGCATCCATACCTTTGGCATGTGGTGTACATATCTGTATTTGCACTTCCAGCCATGCTTTCTTTGCTTTCATTTGGTCCTTGCTGGTCTGGACCCCTGCCATTTTCAGATGGCATGCAGTGGTGTGCAGGTTGTGCACTGAGTTACATCTACATGTGGATCTGAATGTCACACTTTGGTTGCTGTCATGGTTTCATTTGCTTGGGTGTGTGCACACTATAGTGGCCAATGCTATCTGGGTGTGCAGTTGTGCAATGTGAGGCCTGGTGTCCTATGCCACCATGCTTGTCGTGAAGCATATCTGGCTGCATGTAGTGGCTGGTGATATGTTATGTTTGCTTTTTTCTGCTTGTATTTGTGAGACCTCACTGTGTGTGTGTGTGTGTGAGGAAGGCTTCCATCTTGGTCCAGTGTGGGACAAGTCAGCATGATATGTCTACCTACCAGTGATTTGGAAGTGGACAGTGCAATGACTAACACGTGCATCTTAGTGCGAGGGTATAATCAGTCTTGGGGGCTGGAGCTCATGTGGGCTTGTGTGAGTTGTTGTGCAAGCTTCCCACCCCAACCTGTGAGATGCAGTTAGCTACCTGTTAGTTGAGTGGGTAGCATACAATGCCTGCCACATGATTCTGATTGGGGGTGGAGTGGCCCATCCTACTCAGGGGTGGGACAGCATGCATGGTGGGATTTGTGGGACAATTTGCCAACCCCACAACACCGTCTCCGTGTGAAGATGGCTACCTACCGGTTGAGGTGAAGGTGAGCAATGACATGGCTATGTGACTTAAGAGTCATTCTTGGGAGGAACGTGCCTGTGGAGAGCAGAAGGTGTGTGTGGGTTTCAGTACCCAAACTTTTCACATCACATTAGGGCATGGGGTGTAGCCCCACCATCACTGTTGTCCCAACTATCTGGGTGTGGGGTTCACGCCCCCAAGATTTGCAGGCAAAATAGGTCATGGGGTATATCCCCCATCACTGTTGTCCCAAGTATCTGGGTGTGGGGTTCACTCCCCAACATTTGCAGCCACATTAGGGCATGGGGTATAGCCCCCCATCACTGTTGTCCCAACAATCTGGGTGTGGGGTTCACTCCCCCAACATTTGCAGGCAAAATAGGGCATGGGGTATATCCCCCATCACTGTTGTCCCAAGTATCTGGGTGTGGGGTCCACTCCCCCAACATTTGAAGGCACAATAGGGCATGGGGTATAGGCTCCTATCACTGTGGTGACATACAGCAGGTTGAACATCTCACCCAGCAAACATTTCCACACTATCATGGTTTCATGGTATTTGTGGACCTGTGAACATGAGCAAAGTACTGGTGATGCAGTTGTTCCATACACTTACATGTTGTCATCAACAGTGGTGTGTGTGTAAGATACAGTCAGCCATGTGCAGACAATGTGTGTGTTAGAAATGGGGGTCTCTAGTTGGCAATGGCTGGCCACTGTCCAAGTAGGGACCCTTCTTCCTAAGTCAGAGTGAGAGGGCTACACCCTTTGATAACCCCTGCTCAACCCTGTGGTAACGTAGCACGAGCAGATAGGCTTATCTCAGAGGCAGTGTGTGAAGCATTTATGACCATACACAGTAACACATTGAGGAACACTACAAAGGGACACCACACAAGTAGTTATCAAAAATAAGTATCTTTATATATAGACTTAACACAAGACCAATAACGATAAAAAGCCACAATACTGTAAAATAGGATTATTCTTGAAATGCTGCAAAAATAGTTCAAAGTGTGCCAAGGGGAGTTCAGTTCAAAGCAGTGGTCTCTGCGACCATTTTACTTACAAAGTACCTGGATTTCGTAGCAAAACCAACAAATTGTCGCAAAGAAGCTGTAGCGATGATTTTCTGCACAAGAGGCCGGCGATGCGATAAATCCTTGCCGCGAGGGAGGATGATGCGCCGATCTGCTGATGCGTGCGGAGACGATGCGACAAACTTCTGCACGCTAGGCCGTTGATGCGAGGACTCCTTGCTGCGAGGGAGGAGGCGAGGCGACGATCCTGTTGCGTGTGCGATCGGGTTGCGATGCGAAGAAATGGCGCTCCGCGAGGGAGCGACGATCCTGATGCGATGCGATGAAAATGGCGGACGCTCGGCGTCCGCGCTGCGATGTCGTGAAGCAATGATTCGATCGTTGGTTGCGAGCTCTCGGCGGCAGCAGCGCAATGATTTTCCGGGCGCTTTCGGCTGCGGCGGCTCGCAAACGTGCGTTAGCGACGATTTCAGCACTCTCTTCTCTGTAGTAGAACTAGAGGCCCTGGAACTCACAGGAGCCTCACCTGCAGATAGAAATCCTCGCTGGGAGGAATCAGGAGGCTGGAGGTGAAGTCTGATGTGCCTGAGACTTCAACAGGAGCCTAGCTCTCTCCTAGCCCTTGGGTGATTGCTTTAGCAAGATTAATAAAAGTTCTCTCAAAGTCCTTTTCCCTCTTCTTCTAAGTCCAATGGTAACCACTGCAGGCCAATCCAAGAAACAGCACACAAGCACAAGGATAGTCACCTCCTGCAGATTCCTTCAGTTACACGGACAGAGGTTCTGTCTTGATGTCCAGGAGCAATACAAATTGTAGGGGTTTCAGCACAGATATTTATACCCCAAAAGTCTTTGTTCTCAAAAGCTACAAGTCACTGAGCCTAGCCAGAACCAGTTCTGTTCAGTCCTGGAGCACTTTGTTTACCAGGCTGCATCCTTCCTTTCAGGAAGAGGGGGTCTGCTATCAGACGCACAGTAGGAGGTGGAGCCATCATTCACCTTGCCAGGCACAGCCCTATTCAAGTCAAGGAGCTACCCCTCCCCATACTCCAAACGCAGATCTCTCTATTCAACCCAGGTCTGGCTCAGCCTGCCCTGTCCCTCCAAAACCAGACAGCCAATACACATAACAGCAGAGCACACTGGAAGGCTTAGGCAAGAAAATACCTACTTTCTAAAAATGGTATTTTCAAACACAGAAAATAAAAATAAACTTCACTAAAAGATGTATTTTAATATTCTGAGCTCAGGCATACTAAATTCGTTTTTCTACCATGTTCCTGGGGTCAGTTAGGACTATAGAATGTAATAGTCAAACTGCCCATTCTGGCCTATGGGGAACAGGTAGCCTTATTGTAGTGAAAAACGAAATTGGGTGTAATTCACTACCAGGACATGCTTCAAACACCAAGGCATGTCCTACCTTACACATACAATGCACCCTACCATAGGGGTGACTTACGTGATGCCAAGGGAAGGTTCAGGGGCTGGGAAGTGGGTGCACTTCACAGCCAAGATGGCAGTTCTGGACTGCACACAGACTCTGCAGTGGCAGGTCTGAGACACACTTTACAAGCTGCTTCTGTGGGTGGCGCAAACCAGCGCTGCAGGCCCACCAGCAGCATATGGTTTACCAGCCCTGGGCACACACAGGCCACGCTACTAGGGACTAACAGGTAAACCAAATAAGCCAATCATGGATATACCAATTCACATGTCATATTTACACAGGGAGCATTTGCGCTGTGGCACTGAAGGGCAGTGGCACAGCGCCCAGAGCATCTAACACCAGCAAAAACAGAGGAGACAACAGCGAAAAAAAGGAAGGGAGACCCACGCCAATGGTGCCAGGTCTAACACGTGTCCCCTCCAGCTGAAATGTGGGGAGAACTACCCATCCCCTTGGGAGTTCTCATCACTAAGGCAGAAAAATCTGGACAGACCATCAGCATTGGCGTGTTCTGTACCAGGGCGGTGTTCCACCGTGAAGTCCATACCCTGTAGGGAAATGGACCACCTCAACAACTTGGGATTCTCACCCCTCATCTGCATCAACCATCTGAGGGGCCTGTGGTCTGTCTGAACCCGGAAGTGAGTCCCAAACAGGTATGGTCTCAGCTTCTTCAGTGCCCAGACCACAGCAAATGCCTCACGCTCAATTGCACTCCACCTCTGTTCCCATGGAAGTAACCTCCTACTGATGAAGGCTACAGGTTGGTCTAGTCACTCCTCATTTATCTGTGACAGAACGGCCCCCACCCCATGCTCTGAAGCGTCTGTCTGGACATTAAATTCCTTAGCAAAATTGGGCGCCTGGAGTATGGGTGCTGTACACATGGCAGTCTTGAGGGCATCAAAAGCTTTCTGACAGGTGTCAGTCCAGTTCACAATCTTTGGCTGCTTTTTGGAAGTCAGTTCAGTCAAGGGTGCAACAATGTTGCCATACCCCTTGACAAACCTCCTGTAGTAACCCGTGAGTCCTAAGAAGGCCCTCACCTGGGTCTGGGTCCTTGGGGGCTCCCAAGCCAGGATGGTTTCAATCTTGGGCTGCAGGGGCGCCACTTGGCCACTCCCCACCTGGTGTCCCAAATACACCACAGAACCCTGCCCAATCTGGCACTTACTGGCCTTGATTGTGAGGCCTGGTCTGCGCAGCGCCATCAACACTTCCCAGAGGTGGCGCAAGTGGTCCTCCCAGGAGGAACTGAACACTGCAATGTCATCCAGGTAGGCGGCACTGAAATCCTCCAGCCCAACCAACACCTGGTTGACCAACCTCTGAAAGGTGGCAGGGGCATTCTTCATCCCAAAGGGCATCACACGGAACTGGTAGTGCCCATCTGGTGTGGAGAATGCTGACCTCTCTTTTGCCCCATCAGTTAAGGCGATCTGCCAGTACCCAGACGTCAGATCAAACGTGCTGAGGTACCGGGCAGCCCCTAGCCGATCTATGAGCTCATCAGCTCTGGGGATGGGGTGCGCGTCGGTCTTCGTGACCAAATTGAGACCTCGGTATTCCACACAGAACCTAAGTTCAGGTGTGACACCAGGCGTTGCAGCTTTTGGTACCAAAACCACGGGGCTGGACCAAGGGCTGCTAGAGGACTCAATCACCCCTAGGGCAAACATTTTGGAGACCTCCTCCTTAATGTAAGCCCTGACCCTGTCAGTCACTCTGTAAGCCTTGTGCTTGACAGGAGGACTGTCCCCGGTGTCCACCTCATGGACGCACCAATCAGTGACACCAGGCACCAGGGAGAACAAATCAGAAAATTGCCCCAACAGTTGGCGACAATCTCTCTGCTGCTCAGGGGTCAGTGTGGTGGAGAGGACCACACCCTCCACTGACCCAACCTTCTCTCCTGTACACAGGAGGTCAGGAAGAGGCTCACTCTCCTCCTCCATCCCAGCATCTGTGGCAAGAAGCATGCCCACTTCAGACCTCTCAAAGTGGGGCTTCAGGCGGTTCACATGCAGGACCCGCAAGGGGTTCCTGGGAGATTGAAAGTCCACCAAGTAGGTAACTGGACTTTTGCGCTCCCCCACCTCAAATGGGCCGGTCCACTTATCTTGGAGCGCACAAGGCTCCACTGGGGCCAGTACCCAAACCTTCTGACCAGGTTGAAATTCGACCAGAGTGGCATTCTGGTCGTGCCAACGTTTCATTTCCTCCTGGCTGGCTTCCAGATTTGCCTCAGCAATTTTTCTGAAACACCGAGTCTGGTTCCTGAAGGCCAACATGTAGCTAAATACATCTTGGGGAGGTTTCCTGGGATATTGCTCCCAGCCTTCCTTGACCAGACTCAGAGGCCCTCTTACCGGATGGCCATAGAGGAGTTCAAAGGGACTGAACCCTAAGGACTTCTGTGGCACCTCACGGTAGGCAAACAACAGGCATGGCAAGAGGATGTCCCACTTACGCCTCAGGGGCTCTTCTAGGCCCATGATCATGCCCTTCAAGGTCCGGTTGAACCTTTCAACCAGACCATTACCTTGGGGGTGGTAAGGAGTGGTGAACTTATAAGTTACCCCACACTCCTTCCACAGAGACTTCATGTACTGGGAGATGAAGTTGGTCCCCCTGTCAGACACCACCTCTCTGGGGAACCCCACATGGGAGAAAATCCCCATCAGTGCCCTACCCCCCACCACGGGGGCCGTCACTGTCCTGAGCGGGATGGCTTCAGGGTACCGGGTGGCATGGTCCACCAAGACCAGGATGAACCTGTTGCCCATGGCTGTCTTGGGGTCCAGAGGCCCCACAATGTCAATGCCCACTCGCTCGAATGGGGTACTAACAACTGGAAAGGGCTGGAGTGGGGCCTTGATCTTCCCCCACTCTTCCCACTTGCCTGGCAAGTCTCGCATGTCCTGCAATAAGTGTCTGAACTCTTGCGCATCTGGGGCCAATAAAAGTGGGTGGCCAGCCTCTCAAAGGTCTTGGTCTGCCCCAGATGTCCTGCCAATGGAATGTCATGAGCCAACCCCAGTAGGAAGGCTCTGAAGCACTCGGGTACCACCAGCACACGGGCTGACCCCGGCTCAGCAGCCTTAGGCTCACTATACAGGAGACTGTTCTCACAATAAATCAGATGTGAACCAGACAGGTCACCTGCTGCCTGGGCTGCAGCCTGACGCCGCATACCCTCAAGAGAAGGGCAAACTCCTTGCTGCTCACAAAATTCCTCCCTGGTGGGTCCCCCTTCCTGCTGCCAATGGGTCAGCTCAGGCAGGTCCCCCAGTTCGGTGATCTTCTCCCCGGTAGGCTCCAGGGCATCCCCCTCAGGGTCTGCTCCCTCCTGGGCCGTGGGAACCAAGGGGGCCGGATCCCCGCGCCCCCTGCCCCTTCTCTCTAAGGCAGGGATCTGGGCCATACTCTCAGGCTCCAGGTCCTTCTCAACACCCTCCTTGGCTGCCATGGACCGAGTGGTAGCACACGCCCACTCAGGCAGACCCAACATCTCCAAGTGAGATCTCCTCTCCACCGTAGCCCACAGGGAGTTCTCTAAATCATTGCCCAACAGACAGTCTACAGGCATGGCGGGCCTCACAGCCACCTTAAGAGTTCCTGAGACCCCCCCCCCACTCAAAGGGAACCTGAGCCACCTCACATTGGCTCTCTGAGTTGTCTGCGGACACTACTGGGTAGAATGCATGGGGGACAACCTGCTCTTTGGACACCAACCGGGAGCTGACAGCAGTTATACTGGCTCCTGTGTCTCTTAGAGCCTCCACCCTATGGCCATTGATGGTCACCCACTGCCTGTACTTTTTAGTGTTATCAGGCAGTGCAGGCTTAGGGACCATCTCAAAGTCTCCTAATGAGACAAGGGTCAACTCTACGGGATCCCACCCCTCTTGGGCACCCATCTCCTCCGCCCCCCCAGGGCTACACTCGCAAGCTGGCGGGGTGGTGCACTAGTATCCCTCTGAGGACACTGGGGATCATAGTATCTGTGGCCCACTTGACCACACTTATAACAAGTAAGGGGCCCCCTCCGAACAGGCCTACCTGTCGGGGGCACTGGCTTCTTCTCTTGGGGAGGCTGGGACACCACTGCTTGGTTCCCTTGGGAATTACTTTGGGGCCCTCTTTGGAACTCCCTCGGTTTACCCTGTCCCCCCCACTTCTCTGCTGGGGACCCTGCCCACCTTTGGCGAAGTCTCCCACTGGACCCTTGCGAACCCGGGTGCTCACCCAGCGGTCCGCCTCCTCAGCAAGCTTCCTAGGGTTAGTCAGCTTGCAATCAATCAGGTGCTGGCGTAGCTCAGGAAAACAGTTACTAGATAAATGCTCCCATGCAATCAAATCATAAAGCTGCTCAAAAGTTTCTACTTTGCTACCTTTTACCCAGCGTTCCATTGCTCTGCAAAAAAAGACACATATTCAACTCACGTGGTACCCTCTAGCTTCTTGCAGGTCCTAAACCTCTGCCTATACATCTCAGGGGTCAAACCATAGCGGGTCATCAAAGCTTCCTTCATGTGGCCATAAACCATTCGACTTTCTGGGGGCAGGTCCAACAAGGTATCCCTCCCCCCACTCACAAAGCGTCCCCACAACCCCGCTCCCCAATCCTTCTCAGGGACCCGGTGGGACACCATGGCTAATTCATAAGCGGCAAACCATTGCCCAATATCTTCACTTTTGTGGAAATCCTTAATAACCTCCTTGAGTATATACACTCTATTCTCAGTATGCACTACAGGTATGCTGCCACCAGAGGGGGAGATCTCTACACTCTTTGCTTTAATCTCCAACTCCCTCAATATTCTCTCATGCTCCAGTTTCATTTTCATAATCTCAAATTCTAACTTCTTGTTCTCTAGGTCCCTGTGACCATCCATTTTAAGCTTAGCCATCTCCATATTATGCCGCCTATCTCTCTCCCTGTCCTCCATCTCTTCTGGGGACAGACTCCTGGCGGACACACTAGTGCCCGGGCTGGAAATTGCTTTATCTCCCACCAAATCTACTACCTCACCCTGCTGCTCTCCTGCATTCTCTTCCCCCTCCACAGGCTCTCCCATATTCTTAGGGGCATCCCTGGCTTCTAGCCAGGCCTTCAGCGCCTTGTAATACTCCTCCCTTTTAGTGAGACCTGTGATAGGGACTGTGAAGCGTTTGCAAAAATATTTGAGCTGCTTGGCATTGTAGGTTTCTAATTTCTCTTCTTCCCAGGAGAGATCCTCCGAGGCATTGGATCTGGACTTGCCCATTGTGGCAATAA
This sequence comes from Calotriton arnoldi, assembly GCA_963921515.1. Taxonomy (NCBI): domain Eukaryota; kingdom Metazoa; phylum Chordata; class Amphibia; order Caudata; family Salamandridae; genus Calotriton; species Calotriton arnoldi. The sequence goes on from CAWUFW010016490.1 coordinate 63,235, forward strand.
CTGGCAATATTAATCAAAAATAGAATCAGAAAAAACCTCAAAACGTATGTGGTTGCGTTATGGTCTGCACTCACTAGTAGTGTACACTATAATTACTGTATGTGATCATAAATGCAAGTCCAGATCCTCACCGCTGACCACCAATGTTAGAAATGGGGGTCTCTAGTTGGCAATGGCTGGCCACTGTCCAAGTAGGGACCCTTCTTCCTAAGTCAGAGTGAGAGGGCTACACCCTTTGATAACCCCTTCTCAACCCTGTGGTAACGTAGCACGAGCAGCTAGGCTTATCTCAGAGGCAGTGTGTGAAGCATTTATGACCATACACAGTAACACAGTGAGGAACACTACAAAGGGACACCACACAAGTAGTTATCAAAAATAAGTATCTTTATATATAGACTTAACACAAGACCAATAACGATAAAAAGCCACAATACTGTAAAATAGGATTACTCTTGAAATGCTGCAAAAATAGTTCAAAGTGTGCCAAGGAGAGTTCAGTTCAAAGCAGTGGTCTCTGCGACCCTTTTACTTACAAAGTACCTGGATTTCGTAGCAAAACCAACAAATTGTCGCAAAGAAGCTGTAGCGATGATTTTCTGCACGCGAGGCCGGCGATGCGATAAATCCTTGCCGCGAGGGAGGATGATGCGCCGATCTGCTGATGCATGCGGAGACGATGCGACAAACTTCTGCATGCTAGGCCGTTGATGCGAGGACTCCTTGCCGCGAGGGAGGAGGCGAGGCGACGATCCTGTTGCGTGTGCGATCGGGTTGCGATGCGAAGAAATGGCGCTCCGCAAGAGAGCGACGATCCTGATGCAATGCGATGAAAATGGCGGACGCTCGGCGTCCGCACTGCGATGTCGTGAAGCGATGATTCGATCTTTTGTTGCGAGCACTCGGTGGCAGCAGCGCGATGATTTTCCGGGCGCTTTCGGCTGCGGCGGCTCGCAAACGTGCGTTAGCAACGATTTCAGCACTCTCTTCTCTGTAGTAGAACTAGAGGCCCTGGAACTCACAGGAGCCTCACCTGCAGATAGAAATCCTCGCTGGGAGGAATCAGGAGGCTGGTGGTGAAGTCTGATGTGCCTGAGACTTCAACAGGAGGCTAGCTCTCTCCTAGCCCTTTGGTGATTGCTTTAGCAAGATTAATAAAAGTTCTCTCAAAGTCCTTTTCCCTCTTCTTCCAAGTCCAATGGTAACCACTGCAGGCCAATCCAAGAAACAGCACACAAGCACAAAGATAGTCACCTCCTGCAGATTCCTTCAGTTACACGGACAGAGGTTCGTCTTGATGTCCAGGAGCAATACAAATTGTAGGGGTATCAGCACAGATATTTATACCCCAAAAGTCTTTGTTCTCAAAAGCTACAAGTCACTGAGCCTAGCCAGAACCAGTTCTGTTCAGTCCTGGAGCACTTTGTTTACCAGGCTGCATCCTTCCTTTCAGGAAGAGGGGGTCTGCTATCAGACGCACAGTAGGAGGTGGAGCCATCATTCACCTTGCCAGGCACAGCCCTATTCAAGTCAAGGAGCTACCCCTCCCCATACTCCAAACGCAGATCTCTCTATTCAACCCAGGTCTGGCTCAGCCTGCCCTGTCCCTCCAAAACCAGACAGCCAATACACATAACAACAGAGCACACTGGAAGGCTTAGGCAAGAAAATACCTACATTCTAAAAGTGGTATTTTCAAACACAGAATATAAAAATAAACTTCACTAAAAGATGTATTTTAATATTCTGAGCTCAGGCATACTAAATTCGTTTTTCTACCATGTTCCTGGGGTCAGTTAGGACTATAGAATGTAATAGTCAAACTGCCCATTCTGGCCTATGGGGAACAGGTAGCCTTACAGTAGTGAAAAACGAAACTGGGTGTAATTCACTACCAGGACATGCTTCACACACCAAGGCATGTCCTACCTTACACACACAATGCACCCTACCATAGGGGTGACTTACATGATGCCAAGGGAAGGTTCAGGGGCTGGGAAGTGGGTGCACTTCACAGCCAAGATGGCAGTTCTGGACTGCACACAGACTCTGCAGTGGCAGGTCTGAGACACACTTTACAAGCTGCTTCTGTGGGTGGCACAAACCAGCGCTGCAGGCCCACCAGCAGCATTTGGTTTACCAGCCCTGGGCACACACAGGCCACGCTACTAGGGACTAACAGGTGAACCAAATAAGCCAATCATGGATATACCAATTCACATGTCATATTTACACAGGGAGCATTCGCGCTGTGGCACTGAAGGGCATTGGCACAGTGCCCAGAGCATCTAACACCAGCAAAAACAGAGGAGACAACAGCGAAAAAAAGGAAGGGAGACCCACGCCAATGGTGCCAGGTCTAACAGTGTGCTTTTGGGGCCAGACTATACCAGCACTGTTCAGACAGACAGTGTGAGATGTGACCATTGTCAATGCATACACACATTGCTGGTCCCAAGCAGACACATTTGTGCATTTTAGTCAGACAAAGTCCTCTTGTTATGCAATTCAGTGCAGCACTGTGGCTGCTGGGTCTGTTGCAAGACAGTTGGGATGTGCATAGTTTAGCAGTGTGAGTCCCAGGTCCAGTGGAGTTTTTGGGTAATCTGCACTTCCACTGTTTACATTGCAACACTGTGGTATGACATGGGTGATTAGCACATTGACAACCAACCTGCCAGACACTGCTGCAGGGAAGCATGATCGGTGTTAGTGTTGCAGTGTGTGATGCCTGGCACAGTAGACACAATGTGGGTACGTTTTGCACTGAGACTTGTGCATGCTGAGTACAATACGACTGTTTAGCATGATTTGTGTAAGTGACTGTGGACAAAGTGGTATGGTGTGATGTGCGGGGGAACAAACGTCACATGCCGATGAGTGGGACAAGTGCTCCATCATGCTGAACTGTTGAAGAAGTGGGCCTGTTGTGGGTTGTACTGCAGTGTCACCAATTACACACACCACTCCCAGTTGAAATGGTTACCTACCAGTAAGTTTGATGAGTCACATTCAATATCTGCCACATGGTTGTGGTTGTGGGGAGTGCTCCATCTTGCGCAGCTGTAGGACAAGGGGGCCTGGTGGGAGTTGTAGTGCAGACTTCCAAACCACCCACACACCTCCCTGTGAGGATGGCTACCTACCTGTTAGCTTAAGGTGAGCAATGCAATGGCTGCCACATGGGGGGGGGTCAGGGCTCCATCTTGCGCAGTTGTAGGACAAGGGGGCCTGGTTGGAGTTGTAGTGCAGACTTCCAAACCACCCACACACCTCCCTGTGAGGATGGCTGCCTACCTGTTAGCTTAAGGTGAGCAATGCAATGCCTGCCACATGGGGGGGGTCAGGGCTCCATCTTGCGCAGCTGTAGGACAAGGGGGCCTGGTGGGAGTTGTAGTGCAGACTTCCAAACCACCCAAACACCTCCCTGTGAGGATGGCTACCTACCTGTTAGCTTAAGGTGAGCAATGCAATGGCTGCCACATGGGGGTCAGGGCTCCATCTTGCACAGCTGTAGGACAAGGGGGCCTGGTGGGAGTTGTAGTGCAGACTTCCAAACCACCCACACACCTCCCTGTGAGGATGGCTACCTACCTGTTAGCTTAAGGTGAGCAATGCAATGGCTGCCACATGGGGGGGGTCAGGGCTCCATCTTGCACAGCTGTAGGACAAGGGGGCCTGGTGGGAGTTGTAGTGCAGACTTCCAAACCACCCACACACCTCCCTGTGAGGATGTCTACCTACCTGTTAGGTTAAGGTGAGCAATGCAATGGCTGCCACATGGGGGGGTCAGGGCTCCATCTTGTGCAGCTGTAGGACAAGGGGGCCTGGTGGGAGTTGTAGTGCAGACTTCCAAACCACCCACACACCTCCCTGTGAGGATGGCTACCTACCTGTTAGGTTAAGGTGAGCAATGCAATGGCTGCCACATGGGGGGTCAGGGCTCCATCTTGCGCAGCTGTAGGACAAGGGGGCCTGGTGGGAGTTGTAGTGCAGACTTCCAAACTACCCACACACCTCCCTGTGAGGATGGCTACCTACCTGTTAGCTTAAGGTGAGCAATGCAATGGCTGCCACATGGGGGGGCAGGGCTCCATCTTGCACAGCTGTAGGACAAGGGGGCCTGGTGGGAGCTGTAGTGCAGACTTCCAAACCACCCACACACCTCCCTGTGAGGATGGCTACCTACCTGTTAGCTTAAGGTGAGCAATGCAATGGCTGCCATATGGGGGGGTCAGGGCTCCATCTTGCGCAGCTGTAGGACAAGGGGGCCTGGTGGGAGTTGTAGTGCAGACTTCCAAACCACCCACACACCTCCCTGTGAGGATGGCTACCTACCTGTTAGGTTAAGGTGAGCAATGCAATGGCTGCCACATGATGGGGGGGTCAGGGCTCCATCTTGCACAGCTGTAGGACAAGGGGGCCTGGTGGGAGTTGTAGTGCTGGCAGCATGTACACATGTACCCATGGTGATGTTTGTAGCTACCTTGGAGGTGAACCTGAGGGACTGTTGGATTAATGTGTGAGAGATGTGTTGGTGAGAGTGTGGTGCACATGACTGCATTTGTACCTAGGAGGTATAGCTTAGTAGTGGTGCAAAACAGTACATATCAGTGTGATGTTAGGCATTTGTTTGTACTTACCAGCCTCCACTCCCCGGGTATTCCTGTGAGACTCTCTGGATGCAGTATGCCAAGCACCTTCTCCTCCCATTCGGTGAATGTTTTGGGTGGAACGGGAGGGCCACTGCCTGTCCTGTGAGCCAGCTCATGGTTCTTGGCTCTCTTCTTCTTGACCACTGCCTTCAGATCGTGCCAGCGCTTCACAATTTCATTTCTATTGCGTGGCACGGTCCCTACTGCATTTACCTTATCTACTATCCTTCTCCACATTAGCGTTCTTGTGGCTACTGGTGTCTGTTGGACCAGATTACCAAACAATTGGGGTTCTACCCTGATTATCTCATCTACCAGTACCCTCAACTCACTCTCAGTGAATTTGGGCATTTTCTGTGGTGACATGGTGTGTGATGTGCCAAGGTGTTTGAGGTGCAAGTGTTGAAGTGGTGGTGGTGGTGGTGGTGATGTGTATGGTGTGTGATGTGCAAAGGGGTTAGAGGTGCAGGTGTAGAAGTGGTGGTGGTGATGTGTGTGTGTGTTGTGCAGATTTGCCTCTCCTGTCAGCTGTGGTGTATGTCCCTTCAGTTCTGGGGTTTTGCAAAGGATTGTGGTCTGGTAGGGGGCTGGATTTATAATGGGCTATGTGGGTGTGTCAGGATGGGGTATTGGTTGCAGGTGTGGTGTGTGTGTCGTCCTGGGAATTGTAGTTTTTGAGTTTACCATGGGGGTGTGTCTTTGGGCTGTGTTAGGTGTTTTTGGGTGCATGACTTGTTTGCTTTGTGCACTTTGTGGGCATGTTGTGTGTATTTTTTTCGACCGCCATTTTTTTCACGGAGCGTACGCAGCGGTGGCTATGCTACGGCGCTTCCGCGGACTCTCTCATTCCTCACTATTGTTGACTGCAGCGGTCGGAAACAGCGCTCTGCACCGCGGTCATGTCAGGGATATCATAATTTCCATGGCGGTGTCTCCGCTGTGGTTGCGGTGGTTTGGGCTGTTTCCGCCGCGAATCCGAACACCGCGGACGGGTTTCGGCCTTCTCCGCATGCGAAGGGTGGTTTCTCGGGTCTCCTTTCCGCCGCGGTTAGATTTTTACCGCCGTGGATCCTAATCAGGCCGTCGGTTTTCCCGCGGTAGCGGCGGGCGGTGAGTTTCCGCTACCATGGCGGTTGGGTTGCTTTTCCGACCGCCATCGTAATGACCCCCTTAGTTTTTTAATTGAAAAACAATTTTAATTGTGTAATTACTTTTTTTACAGTTTAATTTTAGGTGTGGGTTGTCGGGGTTATAGGGCTAAAGGGTGGGAAGTTAATTAATTTTTATGTGTTTTAATTTGTTTTTTAATTAATAATATTTCTTTAACTGATAATTAATTATGTTAATTATGGAAGAACATTTTTTTTAAATTTAGATGTTGGTTGTGAAATGTGTGGTGTTATAGGGTAGGAAGTAAATAAACTAAATTTATGTAATAATTAATGTTTTTGTTCATAAATAATTTCTAAATAAAAATATTTTTTTCTTTTATTTAATATAATATTTGTAGGTATTTGTGATATGTATTTAACATTATAATATTTTGTTATTTTCTAATTTTTTTATATTAAATATATTTGTATTTTAATTTATTTTTAACATATTTATTTATTTAGTTATTTATTTTGTTTTTTAAATATTTTTGGGTTGTTGACATTTTGTTTGTTTTTAATTTTGAACTGACGGGAGTGAGACTAGTAAATTTTACCCCTCTGTAATCCAACACTTTCCCTACTGTTGCAGTGACTGGAGTTGGAATAGTAAATTTTATCCCTTCGCTATCCAACACTTTCCCTACTGTTGCACTCATTGGAGTGGGAATAGTAATTTTTACCATTCCGCTATCCAACACATTCCCAACTGTTGCACTCTTTGAAGTGGGAATAGTCATTTTTACCCCTCCGCAATCCAACACTTTCCCTACTGTTGCAGTCATTGAAGTGGGAATCGTAATTTTTACCACTCCACTATCAAACACTTTCCCTACTGTTGCACTGACTGGAGTGGGAATAGTAAATGTTATCCCTCCGCTATTCAACACTTTCCCTACTGTTGCACGTACTGGAATAGTAATAGTAATTTTTACCGTTCCGCTGTCCAACACTTTCCCTGCTTTTGCTCTTATTGGAGTGGGAATAGTAATTTTCACCCCTCCGCAATCCAACACTTTCCCTACTGTTGCAGTCATTGGAGTGGGAATAGTAATTTCTACCCCTCCGCTATCCAACACTTTCCCTACTGTTGCACTGACTGGAGTGGGAATAGTAATTTTTATTCCTCCGCTATCCAACACTTTCCCTACTGTTGCACTCATTGGAGTGGGAATAGTAATTTTTACCGCTCCGCTTTCCAACACTTTTCCTACTGTTGCACTCACTGAAGTGGGAATAGTAATTTTTACCCCTCCACTATCCAACACTTTCCCTACTGTTGTACTGACCGGAGTGGGAATAGTACATTTTATCCCTCGGCTATGTTTGACATTTATATTTATAACTCGATATTGTGGTATGGGGATATTTTAGGTGTTGATATTCTTTCAGTGAACCTCCCACGAAAGGTTCCAAACAGAAGTCTAAAACAGAAAATTGTAGCCTTGCAAGGATTAAATCCATGCAACAAACAAAAGTACACAAATCTATAGGGAAATTCACTAGCATGTCCATCAAAGAAAGACTGCCAAAGCAGCTTTCATCATTTCAGAATGTTAGCTGTACACCACTTGCAAATGTGAACATTAGTTAGGAGACTTCACTATGTCAAAACTCGTACTCTTTGTTTAGGAGAAATGAGTAGAGCTCTTTTGCATGATACAGTAGCAGAGGTAGAAAAAGTTTGTGATGATGTGCAGTTTCTGTTCTTTGGTCCTGAAGATGAGTGTAGGGAAAATTAAGACTTGGTATCTGCAGGTGTTGCGGAACAGGAGACAGGTATTATTGTTGATAACTTTCAAGAAGAGATTAGAAAGTTTAACACAGTCTCTTCAGAGAAACCAGACTGTGTTTGTATATGTTGTCAACACACCCACTACAAGAGTCAAACTCGATATGTTACTGTGTCAACAAAAACTGAACAAAACAAACCAGGTAAGTGGCAAGAATTTGCAGCTTATTTTTTTGTAGAGGAATGCTTTGAGTGTTTAACATGACAAATTATATGTAAGTACTGATATAATAAGATAGAAGACAATAAAATGCCAGCTAGAGCAGTCCACATTAAGTTAGAATTAGTTAAAAGTGTATGAATCAATTATAATACAATGTATACATCCATTCCAAGCTATAGTCTGTATGGAGCCAAAGACAGGGAAGTTACCTTCAACAGAGTTACAGAAAGGTCTTAAAGGTAGAGTTGTATACTTCCCATTAGATTTCAAGCAGAATATTGAAACTGTGGGGGTGCAGAGAGATTTGGAAGAAGCACTTATTATTCTAGTCAATGGTGCCTGTACAAAGAGAAAAATAATATGGCAAGTGCTAGTACATGTTAGTAAAGTAAAAAAAGCAACCCTGTATCTGGTACAAAATAATATTTATTATAAAGATGTAGATGCTCTTCAAACTTAGCACATATGGAGGATGACATACCAACTTCAAGAGGTCAGATTGAAAAGATCAGAAGAAATTTAGGAACACTACAGTATTCACCCTCAGCATTCTAAAGAGATTATTGGGGATGCAATTGAACAATTTCAAATGAAAGAAGCAAGAGGAGATCCTTTGAGTGTCTGGGAGAAAAGTTTATAAGCTCAATGTTTTTTGCTTCTCTTCCCGACAGGAATGGGTGGTAGGTATGATGACCGGCCTGTACAGAAACCCGCAACTGAGTACAGATCAACTAGACTATACTCACAGGATCCTACATTTCACCAGTGTATTCCCTATATATTTCACCTTTTACTTGAGTGTGACTTGTCAGACCTATCTTATGCAATAAACCACATTCTCAAGACAGGAGTGAATCTGCAAAATATCACTGCAAGGGAATTCATGGACAAAGTTGAAGGAAAAGATGAGAACCTGGAATACAACTTGATTAGTTTGATGGTGTGCCAAAGTGGCACCAATGAGTATTGTAATCATTGTCATGGTGAGCTTAAATACATGTTGAGAAACCTAGGAGCACCCACTCGGTTCCTAACACTCAGTTGAATTCCTGCGAGAAGCAAACTCAAATATAAAAGACATCAATCTGAAGACACCAGGTGATCTTTGCTTGCTGGATCCTGCAAAAGTTTGTAGATATTTTAACCACAGGTTTCAAGCGATGATGGCTTTCATCTGCAACAAAACGAATCCTCCTCTTGGCCAAGTAACTGATTTCTTTTGGCGTAAATAGTAGAGGTGCTCCACATAGTCACATGCTATTATGGGTAAAAGATGCTCCAAAATTTGGAATAGACACTGATGAGTCTGTCTTGTCTTTAATACAACAGTATGTAACATGCGCATCCCAAAAGACGGTGCAGAAAAGGGCTTGCGACAACAAGTTCTACGGTTTCAAACATATAGATGTGGAAAGTCTTGTCATCAAAAATACAGATGCAAAGGAAAATTTTACACGAGATGTCGTTTTGGATTCCCATGACCAGTTATCTCAGAATGAAGAGTCAACAGCTTTTTGTCTGCACTCAGACATACCCTGACATGGAAATCACCAAACAAAATACAACCTGAGAAGAACAGATGCTTTTAAGTATATCAATGACTACAACCCTGTGATTCTGAAGATGTGGAATGCAAATATGGATTCTACAATCTGTTGCAGACAACTCCATTGCTGTTGCTCGCTACATGACTTCATATATAACAAAATCAGAAAAGACAGAGATGAAAGAGATATGGGAGGAGATTTCTGCAGATAAGAATTTTACTAAGAAATTGTACAGCTTCAGCTTGAAAATTCTTTTCCACAGAGAAATAGGTTCTTATGAATGCTCTGACAGGTAGCGCTTGGCTAGTTTGTTCTCGAAGTCAAGAGGAATTGTGTGGTTAAGCCTAGGCCTGGCAAGCTGTCGAAATAGAGTATTAAAGTATTTCCCAGAAATACAGTATCTCACAGAATTTTATCCTGAAAGTAGAGATATTTTGTAAACTAACATCCTGGATACATATTACCAAGAAGGAGTCCTCACCTTCAAAATATGTATCTCTATGAAGTGCTTCATCACTACACATATAGAAGTAATGTAACTGAAAACACCGAAGAATGAAGATATGGAGTACTTGGATGTGATGATTGTTTGGTGAGACACAACAAAGGGAATCTAATTAACCACTGAAAGCTTAGTTGCCAAATCCCAGAGAGGAGAGTTTTTCTACTTGGCACTTTTGCAGTGGTTCGAGCCATGGTGCACTGAATCAGAATTACTTGGACGCTATGACTGTTACGAAGACTCTTTCAAGACTGCAAAATACAGCTTTGAATGCTCACTTTTTCCAACCTACCTGCAAATACTGAAATATGAGATTGAATAGGAAGAAACCATCTCTGCTGAGATAGCCAAGGAGAGTTCACAAAGCAGCCAAAGTTCTGCACCAGCGAGTCAAGATCCTCTTGGAGAACCAATTATTCAAAATGAAGCAGCTGTAGGTATGAATGAGGTAGAAACTGCAATGCAGCAAGCAAGAGAGGAAAGTGTGGATTTCGAACACTTAGTACAACATCTGAACAGTGAGCAAAACAAAATTTACAATGAAGTTAAAGGCAAAATAGATCATGGATTTCTCCATGAGCAAAAACAGTGTGATTGTTCTTCATACAAACCAACATTACTGTACTTCAGTGTTGAAGCTGGCACTGGCAAATCTTCCTAATTAAAGCTCTCACTGGTTATATACAGGAGACTACAGAATCGTCATGATGGTAAAAGCACCAACAGGATTAGCTGCACATAACATTAAAGGTATTACTTTACATCGCCTACTAATGTTACCTATTCAACATGACAATAAACTCAAATATCAGAAACTATCTGGGGAAGCTTGTCATGAGGTATCAAGAGTATTGAAGAAACTGAAGCTTTTAAACATTGATGTGGTCAGCATGGTATCCAACTTAATGCTTGCTTTCATCCACTTAAGAATACCGCAGATTTTGGGAACAAATTACGATGTGGTCTTTGGAGGAAAGCATTTAATTGTATTTGGTGACCTACACAACTCACCCCCGTAAAAAGAAAACCTGTTTTCAAAACACTTGTGCATGATGAGACAAGAAATTCTCTCAGCAGTATTGGCAACGTAAATATTTGGTTACACTTTGAATAAAAGAAACTAGTGGAAAAAATATGCATCAAGCATCTGATGTAAATTATGCAGATGTACTGAAGGACATTAGAATAGGAGTTCTAACAAAAGAGGGTAAACATGCTTTGGAAAGTTGTTGTTTCCATCTAATAATATAGCAGCTGAACTAATGCTAAATTTAATTGAAGAACAGAAGTCTATAGTTTGTTTAATGCCAACATTTCAAGAGTGCTCCAACTTTAATGAACAATTACGGCAACTGGAGAAAGAAGATATTTTGGAAATTACAGCTATTGATAAAATGGAACATCAGGAAGTCACAAAGCTACTCATGGATAAACTACAAGCAAAATTGAATGCTTTGGAAAAGTTTGTCTCGAAAACTGCAGGATTAGAAAAGATTTTAAGTGTCAGCAAAAACTGTCGAGTAACTTTGCGCAGTAATTTAAATGTAGAAGAAGGATTAGTAAATGATGCAATGGGCAAAGTAATTGATTTTATTAATTTCCCAAACAGAGATGAGGTTTAATACTTGGCTATAAAATTTGATCACATTGATGGTGTGAAGCGGATTGGCCATTGTGTTGCATGTTTTTTGCTAGTAAAAGACTTATATGTGCGCCACCAGCATTCCCACTGTCTCTAGCGTATGCTGTAAATGTCCATAAATCAGAAGGTTTAAGTGTAGATACAGCTTTTGTTGATATCGGAAGTATTGTATTTAAAGAATGATGTCATATGTAGCATTTTTGTGAGTTACAACATTGGCTGGTTTGTTTTTGATTGATTTTGATGATAAGAAAGTTAGTTCTGATGCAAGCTTTATAAGAGACTGCAATTGGTTAAGAAGTGTATACGCTCCTCATTTAGGCCAAAACCCTGTTTATGAGAAACAGATAGTCTGTCCAAAACGGAAGATTACAAAAGAGTGTACAGATGCTGAAGAAAAGAAAGGACACAAGGACAAAGTAGAAGTTGTCAAGAAGAGAAAACTGGAAAAGTATGTAAATATTGTAAGTTACCAGTTGGAAAATAGTTCAGGTGTCAACTGCAATGCAAATGTTGTTCTCAGTGTAGTGTTTCATTTTCCACATTTAGAGGCCCATTACGATGAGGGTCGGAAGGCCATCCGTGCTGGTGGCAGTGGCAGAAAACCGTAATATTTTCCGCCCCAAGTGCGGTCATTGCGACCACCAAATCACAATGGACCTACAGAGGCCATTCTCCGTCCGCCGCTGTCTGTCAGGCTCCGCATGTTTTTTGCGTACGCAAGGGTGGCGGACTAAGCAAACAGAGCAGGACCGGCATGCGGAAACACGTTCCGTCCGCCAACCATATCACAATGTTGCAGACAGCCCTTCCCACGCCGCGTAAAAACCACCATGTTGCGGATGGCAGAAATACAACAACGGAGAGGAAGATCCGAAACAGAAGCCATCTAAACCACCGGAGCCGCCATGGATCCTGCGCAACAGGCCTTCCCGCTGCACTGCCTGCTGCACCTCCGGCAGACAAGATGCCGCCGCGCTCAACAGCAGAGGTACGTACCAAACATCTCCACGCATGCAACCCCTGAACAACTACAACTCCCAGCAAGCATGGCGGCACCACGATGAATGTGGCAACCTGCCAAATGCAAAGTGCGAGGCCCACCCAATCGCCATGAGTGACCCTTGCTGCCCCTGAACCCCATTGGGGCGAATGCCGAGCCCCGCAGTTGCAGTGCGTGCACACCACAATATCAAAAAATATACGCCGAAGGCTCCCATTGGCTGATGGCCCATCCCCATAGTGTGTGCTACACCCTGGTGGCCCAGAAGCTGCGACCGCAACCCTGCAACATTCAATTGGTGCCAATGCGTGTCATCGCTGCGGATGCCAGCTACCGTGCATGCAAACACATACTGCATTTGCATTGGCGCCCTGCGAATTACATCACACATCACAACTCATTTTCCTAAAGTGATTGGTGCACCCCATGTGTAATGTTGTGGGGCACGAGGCCCCAATGCATATAAAGTAACCACACAGACACCGTACATGCATAGGAGAACTGGCCCAGGGCACGTGCGTCCGGCCCCGTTAGTTGGCAGCGTCACGTGTCCAGTGACGCCTGTGCTAGGTGGCTGTGGGGTGGGGAGTAAGCCAGCCCTCTGGGAGTGGCTGGTACATCAGAACAACTAGAACAGTGACCAGCTGTGAAGGGATGAGAGAGTGTGACCTTTGAGTCAAGTCTTCACACACATGGTATGTCCAAGAAAGGAGAGTGAAATTACATACATTGTCATGCCTCGTGGCCAGCATGGACTGTAATGAGGGAAGGAGTCAAAAAGGAAAAAGGTCCCTCGCACTGTACCAATGTTGTGTAACAAAACATCCAACCTGTGAACCCCGTTTGAATATCCCTTGACATTTTACTGGCGTCTCTTGCCCAGGGGTCGTCCTGTGAAGGGCCAGTGACGTAGGCAGACAATCTGAGGTGTCCATTGTCTGCAAATCAGACATACTTGTAATCCCTAGCACTCCCAACACATGTACTGGTGTGGCGTGCAGTGTGCCTAGCTGCCATTGCCTGCAAATGTTCCCACCCACGTCCAGAGTCAGTGCTTCTCCAGACCAAATGCCCTTAAAAATCCTGCCCACCAGTATGGATGACATGTGATTACCAGTACCACACCTTGTAATCCTCATTGGCTTTCGTGACATTCCCTGTAGACTGATGTACTTACATACTTGCATGATTGATTGTCTCTGTACAATGTGTGCGTGATGTAAAGTACTGTCACACCCTACACTGATATCAGTAGCGCCATACAACAAATGAAATGCACATGAGCGAGTGGCTATGGAGAGATGAGGGGCGCTGGACGAGGGTGGCAGAGAGGGAATCTGAGGAGGTGGACATGAGTGAGAGCATGAGAAGTGTCACTTGCCTGATACCCCCACCTCAGGTAACCTCCCCCTCCCATCAGGAGGACCCTTCATGGATAAACACACTTCTTGAGAGTGATAACATCTAGAAAGAGAATTTGGAAGGAAAGAATGCGTCTCCCTGGCCCTTGTAAAACTGAGGAGAGATAAGGGAGGGCCCTGAAGCAGGCCTGGCGAGAGATAAAAGTGACAAATCGGGCACGCAGTGGCCCACCCGAATGCCTCGTTGGACAACACAAATAAAGACTCCTGGAGCCGGCCCTGCCTGGGAGGCATCCCAAATGTTTATGGGAGCCATTGATGGTACACACATTGGCCTGGTACCACCACAGGCAAGTGAACCCATCCATAGGATCCGCAAACACTACCACTCCATCAACGTGCAAGTGGTACGACAGGCGGAGCAGATCATTCACACGTGTGTGCAGAGTATCCTGGCTCGGCACATGACTGCTATATCTGGCGGACCAGCAACATCACCCCCGCTCCCAACTCACACATGACCAGTGATGATGACAGTGGTGAGGAAGAAGGCATTGACCAGCGTCAACAGCTCATCGTAAACTACTTCCGTTGAGTGTGATTCAACAATGATCGACTATGACTGTGTCAGTGGGCCTTGCTGTTGTCTCACAGACTTTGACAAATGTACATTAGATTTTGTACACATACTGGACTATGCGCAGGATTTGAGAACCTGTGCATGCAGGGACTGAGCACAACGAAGCACCCCTACGCACAGGACACCATTGCCACACTGCCTCACTTGCTCACCTACTCACTCTGAGGCATTCAAGTGCCTGTACACAAGCAGACAAGTTAAAGACAAGAAACGTTTCCAAATGTGAAGTTTTTACTACAGTGTCAAAGCATGCAACATACGTGCCACAACAGGTTGAAAATGCATGAGTACCTAACCAGTAACCACAGTGACATATCCATTTAACATGAAGCAAGATGTTGCATCAATAATCCCTCTGGACGTAGAACCATGAGCATATCTCCCCACCCCTTGCAGGTAGGAGTTGTATGGGATGTCCCTGGTCTATGGGCTTTGTCAGCAGAACCCATCCCTCTGCCTATATATGGTGACATTTGCATCCCATGTGCTGTGTCGCTCTCATCACTGGATGGATCACTCTCCAAGTGTGGGGCATCTAGCCCGCATTCCCATGTCATCCAAAGGGGATCCGTGTCCTCTTGCAGCTGTGAGACTTGGTTGGGTCGGGGTGCCAGGGCCACACCAGAACAGAATGACAAGAAACAATGTCCTCCGACCACGGACCGAATGTTCAGACAGTACTCGAGGACCGCGCAGAGGACAAGCTCTGCGGACACCTCTCATGTGACAGACATATACTAAGGTACTTGCAGGGTACAGGTCCCAAAAAAGAAGTGGGGGGACTGACCAAGTAAGACAAAATGCAAATGTCCTCACAACGTCACAACGTAGTGCTAAGAAAGAAGTAAAATAGTGCGACTGAAATGATTTGTGCAAATACTGGGACAGACTAACCCATCTGACAGTCTTACAGTGTCTGCATTAATTTACATGGACAGAACACAGGCAAAAGCATGCCTCCCTTAAGTACCTGTGAAGAGAAGGCAAGCTGTGTGCCTATGTTTCCCTCTGTGGCATCCACATTCAAATGTAAGGTTCAAGGCGGCCCCCAGTCAGCATGTACAAACCAAAGGAGGCCGGATGGCCCCTTTACTTCGGCCCGGCTGGAGGTGAAAAAAGGCTCACACGCTGCCTGCACATTGCTGCTGCGAATGGAGAGCAGTCAACGTGCAGGTGCTGCTGAACGTGTCCCGGAAACTGGAGAGTACACCGGGCCAAGTCAAGCATATTCCTGTGGGGACCAACGTCCTGGCAGGGGGGACGGCGTCCACCCCGTGTAAAGAGGGGGTGGGACGCCGTGTACCTGCGTGTACCCCCGACTCGAGCCCTGGTTACTTGCAAAACAACAACGCCATGTAATCTTCGTGCGCTACAGCTGCATAATGGAAGTCGGGCTCATGCCAGACGACAATGTCCACGACGGTCAGATGACAGCCTCCACTTGCTCCGGTCTGTGGTACCAAGCGAAACAGACCACAGAGCTCAGCATAGTCCAAGCCAATGTCTACAGGGCTAAAGTCAGAGAGCTGGATGACAATTCCCGTCAGGAGGCGTGAAGAAAGGGAAACAAGAATTGAATTAGTCACCAACAGTTCCTGTTGCTGTAAAGTACTCACGAATCCAGGAAGGCACAGGCAGCTCTGAAGGCAATCAGTTCCAGAAGATGATCCAATTCATCTTCAGCGAAGAGGACCGCCATCCAATCCAGCAGTATGAAGGAACAGATGTGCTCCTCGCACCACAAGGTTGAAAGGAGCATCCCATCGGAACCTGGGAGAGGATCGATGTAGGCATTGCACAGGAGTCATTGGGCTAACGCACAGGCGCAGCTGTCCGCCTGCCTGACACATTGTAAGGCATCCCATAAACGTGTCTCACCAAAGCAGTCTTGCACATGGACCAACAAAGGAGTCACCCACAGCTTATGATCCAGGTCAGCAAGGTATGTGTTTGAAAGGCAGACATCCATGGCCCACTCAAACAGACATCTTCTGCAGGAAAAGACAGGTTGCACGCAGGTGAAATAGGCATAGCGGAACGTTAGCCCATAATTGATGCCCAGCACAGCCAATGGGACACATCCAAAGAGAAGCTGCATGCGTGCACGGTACAGTTGCAACTGACCGGGCTCGGCCTGGACCACAGGACGGTCAGACATGGCGTGAGAGCAATCTCAGGACCAGCGCTCAGCTGTACAGCAAAAGTAATGAACTGAAACCGCTAAATGCAGTGTGCAAATCAGAGCAATCACACCCGGTGGTACTCCCGGAAAAGCATGGAAGGAAGGGACAAGGCCAGAGCCCACAAGTCTGATAAAAAAGTGTGCAACGACCTTCAATATCAGACGCTATCAATGATTTGTGTGTCAGTTCACCGCGAAAATAGTGGGAGAGCCGTGTTCAGCAGTGACTGAATGGGGCGGGATGGTCAAGACATCTGCAATTCGAAGGTCTCCGGGCTGGTGTGGGAGCGACAGCTTGTCTAAACAGAGGCCCATTGTGCATGCAAACTCATTGAAGTATGGTTTCGCTGTGGGAATGTGAGGCCACAAATGACTATCCACACTCACTCATGGGGTAGTTAGCTGAACATTGCCACAAAAAGGACACGTTGTGCAACTGATCCTATATACGTGATGCCTGGCCTGTGCACACAGCTGTTGTGCCCATGCAGGATCAGCTAAGTGCGTTTTGAAACTAGATTTGGCGTGTGTATGTTGTCAGGGACTGGTATTCATGTGGTTGAACATGCATAAATCGCACATGTCTTCAGAAAATCCCTGTGCAACAGTACTTGAGTGTGTGAATGCGACAATGTCCACATCGTCCACATGACAGGATGTGGTGTGATGCTGGCTCCTGTGGGCACACTGCTAAGGATTTCATTGTTTTGCGCTATGTGATCTGTGACAACTTCCGTCATGTCCATGTTGATGTTATTAGGGGGATGGGAGCACACTGCTTCACCTCCCAGCACAGTTCATCCCTTAACATTCTGGTAAATGCAGTTCAGTCATGATGCTTACTTGTCATGGGACTGAGGTGTTTCCCCTGAGTTGGGAAGGGAGAGGTACAGAGACCCGAGTAGATTGTGGCAGCTTCCTCAGCAGACACCAATCACAATGTATCTTACCTCTACTGATGTAGGATGATAACGCGACACACATGTGTCTAGGGAATCACAGCACTGACCTGCACCAACCTTGCTGACACACGACAACGGTGACACAAGTAAGCATTTCAGCTGAGCTGCATTCACCAGGATGCTAAGGGCTAAATGGTGTTGGGAGATGTCGTCGTGTGCTCCAGTCCCCCTACTGTCCATGTTGATGGTGTTGGCCGGTGTTCTCTGGAAGGCATATTGTACAGTGTTGCCTAGTGGTGTGCTTTTGAGGTTATTCCATAATATATCAATGCACTGTTATTTCCTTGTGTCTCTCCATCTTCCTCCACTCTCTCATTGGATTTTCGCTTTTACATATTCGGATACATTGCAATGTGAGTTTACGCTACTTACTGTAATGAAAATTCTCTTGACACCAAGGCATACTGTTGTGAGTTGTGTTCCCTGGCCAATGTGTGACAGGTTAATTTGAAAGTGATGGTACATGGATCGTTAGTGTAGGACACACAATGGTAGAGTCCTAAAGTAAAACATAACACTCCCATCCTTGTGGCAATGTTGGTTCTGATTTACAACAAAGTCAATGTTCGGTGTTACAGTGGTGACATAGGCGGTTGCTCCGAGAACTGGTACGGCACGGTGCTGTTCCACGTGATCATCCAGGGGTATTTTGGGGACGCCCCCTCAGCCATTAGCCAAGGGGGAAACCTGCTTCATGCTCAGAGGTGTCTGAGGATTCGCTGTGGTGTGACTCACCCCTCCCTGTGGCCGCTGCTGCGGTGGTGTGACTAACATCTGGCTGGCCAGTGGGGGGGTGGCCAGCTATTTGTGCTGCATGCATGTCCCTCAGGACACCCACAAGCTGGCCCATGTACTCGGCACTTTGTCACAAACGAGTGTCCATGGTGCTCTGCAGCAGGCGCTGTTCCCACAGTACTTCAAGGCCCTGGCCCATCTGTCCCTGGTTCTGCTGGTATGCACCAAGGACAGTCAGCACGGTGTCCAGGGCCTCTGTCTCATTGGCCTCCTGTGACTGTCCCCCAGTTGTCCTCCCACCTGCCCTGAAACCATGGACATGTGGCGTTGCCTGGCGCAGCCGCCGCACACTGTCCCCAGCATCCCCGGTGTGCTTGGTGTTATTCGCAACTGCTGGCAAAGGGACAGTGTTGGAGGCAGCGGTGATGATGGTGGAGGTGGCTGCCACACAGGTTGTTGCTGCAGGGGTCTGCGTTGACGGTGCAGCTGTTGTGGTAGTCGTGGTGGGGTGGGGGTGTCAGTGAGGGACAGAGCATGGCATGCCCTGGGCACGCCGGAGGGGCCATGTAGGTCCTCCCCACCTGAACAGACCAGGGACTCTGCATCCGAGGGATCACCTTCCAAGGGGGGGGCTGGGCTCGTCCATGGCACGGTCGTCTGATGTTGCTAGCGAGTCACCTGTTGGGGTGAGGTGATATTGTCAGCATGTTCGGCACACAGCACAACTTTGATGTTCATGTTTGGCACATTTGATTTGAGATGACATGACTTCTACCTTGGCATTACTAGGCATTCATGTCAGTATGTCATCAGTCGCACATGATGTTGAGGTACATACAGGGCTTTAAGTGGGCCGGGTCGCACCGGTGCTGGGCACCGTCATTTAGTTAAGGGGGCCGCGGTAAGGGTGTCTTTCTTGCTCTGTTTTGTACCCTGCCACAGGCGGACCGTTCTTTTAGCTGGAATGCATTGACACCAGGCACATCAATGTGCGCATGGTCACACTCCTCACTTCTCACTGGTGGAGTAGTTACGGCATGACGTCATGCCAGGTGAGCGTTGTGGGGAAGTGAAATCCTTTGAGGATTCATTTTGTCTCTGGAATTCACTCTTTTGGAGACTCATGTGCAGCAACATCGTTGTGGTGTCATCAGGGTTTTGAGTGGAAGATTTTCCAATATTAGATGCAAGCCATAGTTGCTGCTTCTTTTTCTTATGCAACTGACAAACATTGACAAGGCCAGTAGTCCGGAGTTGTAGTAGGTATCATTTTCCTTGTTGTCTCATATATCTGGGTGCAATGGCAGTGACAGGAAAATGCTAGTGGGGTAGCCCAATATGCTAAGACCAGATTTATGTCTGGGGTATTTGGGCCACGCCCTTAATTACATTGGCCAGGCCCCTTTGGGAGACCCCCCAGTTTTTTTATCTCACTTAAAGCCCTGGGTACCTACATTGCTCGTTAGCGATGTGACATGGCTAAAGGGACAATTTCATATGTACCGATGTAGTATTTCAGAGGACATGTCCTCTGGTACTGACTTGTTGTTCATCCGATTCAGTTAATGCTTGGACATTGGTGTCTTTTCTATGTGTATCTGACTACTCTGCCGCCACTTCATGCTTTGTGTTGTGCTTTTTGTGCTTGCCTCCTGTGGTTTGTGTGGTTTGACAGAGTTTCCATGCATGTGTTGTGTTGACCCGAATCTTTCTGCTTTGAGGCAATGGGACTTGCACATTGGCTTTTTGTGGTCGCGTTCTTGTATTCTGCTTTTCAGTTGCATGTGACTTCATCAATGACACTGTGAATCATGTGGCCTCTCGATGGAATTATCTGTATATGCACGGCCTAGAAACTTATGGGGGTTTCCAGAGTTGGCTACGATGTGCGGGATGTGGGGCTAATTTGGCTCTATGCTGTTTGTGAGGGGAGACAGAGGGCCTAGTGGGAGTTGTGGTCTTGCTGTCAGGGCTCAACATCCCCCTCCCCAGTGAGATGGCTAGCTACCTGTTGGGAGGCACTGTCGACGGAGTTAGCTGCCACATGGCTGTGGGGTGGGGAGGGTGAGCCATGCTGTTTGGGAGGGTGGCCAGGGTGCATGAGCTGACTACCTACCTGTGAGGTTGAGCTGATTGAGGAAATGCTGTCCTTGTGACTCATTCATATTGTAAGCGTGCATTCCACATGAGTTTGATGTGGGCGGGCGATTGGAGCTCACTTGTTGTGCACAACGGTGCATTGTAGTGTGATGTGATCATTTTGTTGGTACTTAGCAGCCTCCAGTCCCCCCTCGATTCATGTGAGACTCTCTGGATGCATTATGGCAGGCACCTTCTCCTCCCATTCGGTGAAGGTTAATGGTGGAATGGGAGGGCTGCCACCAGTTCTCTGGGCTGCCGCGTGGTTCCTCTGTGCCCGATGCTTGACACGGCCCTTGAGGTCGCCCCACTGCTTCCTGATGTCACGCACAGTGTGTAGGGTGGTCCCTACGGCATTGACTTTGCTGTGGATCCTTGCCCACATCTGATTCTTGCGCGCAAGTGGGGTGTGTTGGACCAGGTGCCCGAACAAATGTGGTTCTGCCATGATTATCTCATCTACCATCACTTTCGACTCTGAGTCAGTGGATTTGGGCATTTTCTTGGGGGGCATGGTGCAAATGAATGAGGGGTGCAGGGTGGAAGGTAGTGGTGGAGATATGTGTAGTGTGTGAGGTGTGTGGGTGGAAGTGGTGTTGTGTGGAGATAGGTGGGTGTGATGTTGTGCAGTGTGAGTCAATGGTGTCCTGTCTCTCTGTCTCTGCTTGTGGTGTGCAAAGGCTGCTGATACATGAAGGGGTTGGTTTTATACTGTGGTATGTGGGTGTGTCCACATGAGTGATGACCTCCAGATGTCTCTTCCATGCTGAGCATGGCTTTCCCTACCAGGAGCAAGTTGGGGTGTATCATTGTGGCATGTGTGTTGTGATTGAAAGTGGCAGGGAGTACAGGCACACTTCGAGCGTTATTGTGGGGTTGATTCTGCCCGCCAATCATTTGGCCAATGTGCGTGGGCGGCGGTCAGAGGCAGTGCTTGGTCCACCAGCTCCGCATTCTCATCGTAATTGGATGTGTGCTCATGCCGCGGCAGGAGCGGCCTTTTCAAGCTGTTGAACAGCTTTCCCTGTCCGCCGCGGTCGGATTTGCAGCTTTTCCGACCATGGTGGACGGTCTTTTGTGACATCCGTCCGCCGCGGTCTGCTTTTGTGTACATTGCATCGTAATTTGACCGACGGAAATGCCGCGGGTCATGGGGGGGGATTTTTCCCGTAACCATGACGTTCGGAGGGCTTTTCCGTACGCCATCGTAATTGGGCCCTAAGTGAACCAAATTCCTCAAAAAACAGATAAGAGATTGTGAGCTGGAGGATTCTCACGTGCACCATATGTATTGTGCTTCCCACGTAGAGTTTGGGACATGTGCATTGGAGGTCATATATTACATGATCACTCCTGCAAAGGAAAAAGTGAGGTATCTTCCAAGGTCTATTTAACAACGGCGATTGGACTTCTTTCTTATTTACGCCGTGTTGACATGCCTGACATTTCAAGCATTTGCTAAATCCTGGATTGGCTTTTAACCACCCTTCAGTTTCTACCACCTCAGGGCTACTCACTACTAGATGTTGTCTCATGGATTTCGCCCTTCTAAATGTTAGGAGTGGTCTACGTGAGACATTACTGCCTAGTGTGGGGTCATTTCTCACTAGATGCCAATGCCTATTCATGCAGTCTCTCACCTTGACATGATAGGCATTGTATCCTGTGATCATTCTAATCTCATCCTTCTTTTTGCTGTTCTGCCTTGCTTCTACTTTTTCTGGAAAAAGGAGTGATTCTCTGGAAATTCCCTCCACCTTTTGAAGTGCCTGGTTTAGGGCCCGTTGACTGTACCCTCACTCCATAAATCTCTGAGACAGTCCAGTCTGGGCATCCTTTAGGGAAGACAGCTCACTACAAAACCTCTTCATGCGGAGATGCTCCGCATATGGTATACTTTGTTTAAGTTTTTGCGGGTGAAAGCTATCTGAATGTAAAATTGAATTCCCTGCTGAGACTTACTGATAGTGCTGGTAAACTTCAAATTCAGGTAATTTTCATTTAAAGCAGACACAAACTTGTCGGCCCTCTCACAGGAGACCCTCCAAAGTATAAATATATATGTTTCTGTTTGAATAAGTGATGTGGTGTGTGTATAACTGTATAGGTGAGTAAATGGAAGTGTGATTGATTCTTTGCATGACTGACTAGGTGTGTGAGTAACTATATGGATGAGTGACGGTGTGTGAGTGTCTGTATAGATATGTGACTGCATATGATAGTGCTGTATTGATGGTAGACTGCATGTATGAGTGACTGTATGGGTGAATGAGTGGATGTGTGTGTAGACCTAGGAATCAGTGAGTGCGTATGTAGTAACTGGTATTGGTGTGTCTATGGTTTCGCAAATGGTAGTCTGTATTTTAGAGTGGGTGTATCAAAGGTTATATTAGGGTGTGAGGAGGTGCATCAGATTATCACGTGGATGATGTCATCAGTGATGTCATCAGTGATGTCATTTGAGATGTCATCAGTGATGTCATCAGTGATGTCACTGACCATGTCATGAATGATGTAATATGTGACGTCATCAGCAGTGCATTGCGGGGGCGCGAGTTATAGTTAGCTGAACTAACTGTAACAGTGGAATTTCTCTGGTTTTGTACGAGTGAAATCTCCAACTAACTATAACGTGCCTGAAACCTATGGTTTTTTCAGTGAATTTCAAAGGTTTTTCAAATGCTAGTTTCTAACTATGCCTACAGAGGTAGTACATGTGAAGAAAGAAGAAAAAACGCACAGAAAGAAGCAAAAGAAATGCAGAAAGAAGCAACAGAACTCCACAAAGACGAAGAAAAGTGCACGAAGAAGCAAAAGATGTGCAGAAAGAACCAACAGAGGAGCAGAAAGAGGCCTTGTTCCAAAATCATCCTCTGCCCACAACTTTTTCCTACGTGTACTGGTGGTAACTGACTCTGACTAACCAGAGCCAGTGCTATGCAAAAACACACTTAGAATACAGTGAAAACACCTACATACACTAGGGAACACTATGCGTTGGGGTACCCCTGTGATTAGCATGACCTCCTCTGTAAGTCCCTAGTACATAATAGGGCAGGGGGATTAAAACTACCTCTTAAAACGCGCTACAGGGCGCGTTTGCACAGTGGTGAAGGGAGGGGTTGCCTGAGGTGACATGTGCGCCCCGTGGTGCGTTTTAAGTTGGGGGATTAAGTCCCCTTGAATCCTGAGGGTCCCTGGAGTCCAACTAGCCCACCATCTACCTCCAAAAAGCGCCACAGAGCTGCGTTGCAGAGAGGTGTAAAAAGGGGCGTGGCCTCTGTACACCTCTCTGCAACGCAGCCCCCTGGCGCATACTGGAGGTTCCTGGTGGGCTAGTTGGCCCCCAGGGACCCCCAGTATTCAAGGGGAATTCGTTCCCCATCTGCAAACGCGACAGGGGGCGCGTTTGCAGAGTGCTGCAAGGAGGGGGCGTGGCCTCCCGCGTGATGCCGTTTATTTTATTTTATTTTTTAAAGAAGGGGGGCTGTGTGGCCCCCCTTTTTTTTCTAAATTATTGGCCTTGGGGACCCCATCTCCCAGGGCCTGCCCACTATTATTTTATTTTTTTTTTAATTTGGAAGGGGCCGCGTGGCCCCCCTCCCGAGGCCTTAATCAGCCTGGGGACCCCATCCCCCGGGGCATGGCCTGTTTTTTGTTGTAAATAACTTATGGAGGGGGGCTGCGTTGCCCCCCTCCTCAGGCCACTTATGGCCCCCGGGGCCGGCCTTTGTTTTATTTATTTTTAATTTTTTTTTAAATTAAATTTTGGGGAGGGGGGCCGCATGGCCCCCCTCCTGGGCCACTTGTAGCCCCGGGGACCCCATCCCCCAGGGCTGGCCCTCTCTGTTGGGGACCATGGGGGGGGTCCCCAATCCCCCCATGGTCCCGCCGGCTCCCCGCGTCCCTCGGGAGCCGGCATTGCTTTTCCACATGGGGAATTGCTAAGATGCAGCTCCCCGTGTGGAAAAGCAATCTGCTTTGGTTTTTGGAAGCGAGAGCAGGTTTCCTGCTCTCTCTTCCAAAAACCAAAGCAGTTTGCTATGGCAGGACGGGAGCCGCGAGGCTCCTGCCCTGCCATAGCAAACTACAGTGTCCCGGGGGTAGGCACCCCGGGACACTGCAGGAGCCGGCCCTGGGGGGGTGGCGGTCCCCAGGGCCATCACTGGCTCCAGGAGGGGGGCCGCGCGGCCCCCCTCCAAACATCTTGAAAGCCCCGGGGAGGTGGTGGTCCCCCATATTTAACGATTTAGTGCCCCGGGGAGGTGGCGGTCCCCGGGGCATGTGGGGGGGCTTGAGCCCCCCCACACAGGTAATTTCAATTTAAAAAAAGAAGCCCCGGGGGGTGGCAGTCCCCGGGGCTGCGGGAGGGCCAAGAGCCCTCCCGCACCATTTTTTTTAAAGCCCCGGGGGTGGCGGTCCCCGGGACTTGAGGGGCCTTAGAGGCCCCCCATACATTAATTTAATAAACCCCCACATGCCCCCAGGACTTGGCCCACCCGGGGGCCAATTAACAACGAAGCGCGGGAGACCGAGCTTCGTTTTTTTTTTTCTCGGCGGGATCCGCGCACCCTAAGCGCATCCCGCCGATTTAAAAAAAAGACAAAATGCTTTTTTCTGCCCAGGGGGTCCTTGTGGGACCCCCTGAGCAGACCTAGGGGGTCAGGGTGTTTCTACCCTGCCCCCTTTGTGCATTTTGCGCACTTGTTTCTTTTTTTTTCTCGGCGGGATCCGCGCACCCTAAGCGCATCCCGCCGTTTTTTTTTTTTTAAATGCTTTTTTCTGCCCAGGGGGTCCTTGTGGGACCCCCTGAGCAGACCTAGGGGGTCAGGGTGTTTCTACCCTTCCCCCTTTGTGCGGTTCTACCGAGGCATAAAATGGCTGCCAACACTTCCTGATTTGCAGTGTTGACAGCCACTTGACAGCCAATTAGCATGCAGCTCGTGATCGGGAGGGTACGCGGACCCTACTCGGCCATAGATATATGTGATTTTACTTTTGATTTTCTCAGGAACTACTGAACGGATTTACACCATTTAAGCAAATGGCACGACTCTGAACCAAGGGCTACCTATTTGCCAAATTTGGTGTAATTCCGTTCAGCAGTTCGGGCTGTAGCTGCGACTAAAGGTTCCTATGGAAAATTGCATGGGGAAAACGCGTTTTGGGACCCCCCTTTTTCTCAGCCTCCGCTTGACGAATCACCCCGAGACTTTCAGGATAGGAGCGGACCGGAGCGCCCCACAAAGTTTGAAAATTTCACGAAGATTCATCAACCGGCGCCAAAGTTATTTCAAATAGAATGTTGCGGATTTCCTATGGAAAATAGGTCCTAACTATAACTATCTACTGGCGACCGGCAGTAGATAATATATATATATATATATATTTATTTATTTTTTATTTATTTTTTTCACGATCACCAAGCTTTCATGCAACAAGGACTTCACGGCACCATGAAAAAAATTCTGAACAGGTACTCTCTTTCTTATTTTCAAATATTTATTTAACCACCATTTGTGCAAAAAACATGGCTGGTCTACGCGTTTTGGCGCTGTGCCTTCAACTGGACCATAGAGTCCGGCTGTCTAGATTTCCATTTTAAAGTGACAAGTGCTCATTCAAGTCCCTTATTGATTTTTACCATTTATGCAAATACTAGACTGCTAACCCACTTGATACTGTGGTGGCACTTTACATCTGCCATTTTCCACACTCAATTAACTGTAAAGTACATTAATGATTGTTTAAATCTTTAAGATGTATCATGACAGAAAGTACAATTGCATAATTTTCAAAAAAGTGCTAGTGCAAAAGTGCATTTAAGAAGGAATTTGTGCAAGTCGTTTAGAAGCCACAGTTCCAAACTATTTCATGAAAAAGAGGGAAGGGGTACTTGGAATAGGAGCAATGATTTAATCTCTATTAATTTTCAAAGAGTCTTTAAAATTCATGCAAACAATTCATACAATTTCATCAAAAAGATCATTGAGAATTTAATCATTAAAAATATAAAATATCTTCAATGTTTAAAATCCAATGATAAAAATATATATGTGTAAAGTACTTGACTGTATGATAAAATTGCAGATTCAATTCAAACAAAATGGGGACCAAAAAGAGGAATTTAATGAGGCCTCTCATAAGAGATATATCAGATCATTAAAGGTAAAATTCATAATTAACGATTGAATATCCTTATGCAGAGAGCACAATCATTAAAATCTTGCTATACGACATATATTCATTGCTTCCATGAATGACTAAATGAGACATTATAAAGTATAGTTCCCATCTAAACAATTTTGTTAGTCATACATAATATTTTGTTCCATTCAAGATTTGGCTCTCTAAAATTGGATAAAAGGATTGTTTTCATTACCAAAACACATATCAAGTCCCCATGACAGTTGTCAAAATACCTTTAGGCATGAATGAAAGTTCTGCATTTCCCCCTCCTCTGTTTTCATTGAACTACATGATTTTCTCTTGCATGGGGATTCTCCCTCATTGTTCAATTTCTCAGTTTGTCCCTGTAAGGGGAGTTTCCAGATTAATTTAAAGATCTTCAGAAGACGTCATCACCAACTCCAATGTTGGCATCATTGTAGATGTATATGGAGCTCCGCATCCAAATTATGGCCAAAGGGGTTCTTAGTTCCTATGGCTAGAATGTACCGAGACTCCATTTTTCTTAATTCCATTATTCTGTTACCTCCTCGATTTTTTTGGGGCACAATTTTTATGCCAAAGTATTTTAGATCTCGATCATTACTAGAGTGGTATTCAGAATTTTTTTTAGATATAGGATAAGAGAAGTCTTTATTCTTGATTCTATATATGTATATATATATATATATATATATATTACATACTGGCGGTCGCCAGTAGGTAGTTATAGTTAGGACCTAGTTTCCATAGGAAAAGCGTTTTTTGTTTTCCCAATAACTTTGGTGTCGTTTGACGAATCTTCGTGAAATTTTCAAAACTAGTGGGGCGCTCCGGTCAGCTCCTGTCTTGAAAGTTTCGGGGTGATTCAACAAGCGAGGGACAAGAAAAAAGGGGGGTCCCAAAACGCGTTTTCCCCATGTTAATTTCCATAGGAAACTTTAGACAAAGCTACAGCCCGAACTGCTGAACGGAATTACACCAAATTTGGCAAAAAGGTAGACCTTGGTTCAGAAAGAGTCCTTTTTGTTAAATGGTGTAAATCCGTTCAGTAGTTCCTGAGAAATTAGAAAAAGAAAAAATATTGATATCTAGGGCAGTGGTGGGTTCGCGAACCCTCCCGAGCACGAGCTTCACTCTGATTGGCTGCCAACACTCCAAACCAGGAACTGTTGGCAGCCATTTTGTGACTCGGTAGAACCGAGTCACAAGAAAACAGTAGAAGAAATATTAAAAAACAAGAAAAGGGGGCAGTGTAGAAACACCCTGCCCCCCTAGGCCTGCTCAGGGGGTCCCACAAGGACCCCCAGGGCCCAAAAAAGATTTTAATTTGTGCGGAAATTGCAATGGGGTCGCGCATCCTGCTGAAATTATTTTTAAAAAAACGAAGCGCGGGCTCCCGCGCTTTATTTAAAAGAAGCCCCCGGGTGAGTCAGGTCCCGGGGGCACTGTCAAGATAAAATAAAGCATGGGGGGGTCCCAATCCCCCCACGCTGCCTCAGGTACCGCCACCTCCCCGGGGCTCTATTATTATTTAAAAACTGTGTGGGGGGTTCCAGCCCCCCCACATGCCCCGGGGACCACCACCTCACCGGGGCAGTAAATATGTAAATGCGGGGGTCCGTTATGGACCCCCGAGCCCCGGGGACCGCCACCCCCCAGGGCCGGCTCCTGCAATGTCCCAGGGTGCCCACCCCCGGGACATTGCCGTTTGCTATGACAGGGCGGGAGCACGGATTCCGCCCTATCATAGTAAACTTTGCTTTCCTGATTGAAGTGAGAGTAGGGAAACCTGCTCTTGCTTCAATGAAGGAAAGCAGGATTGCTTTTGGGCAAGGGGAGCTGCATATTAGCAGCTCCTCTTGCTCAAAAGCAATGCCGGCTCCCGCAGGAGGCAGGGAGCCAGTGGGACTGTGGGTCCCCGGGGCCCAAAATGGCCCTGGAGGGGGGTCACGCGGACCCCCCTTTTCTATTTTTGTTTTCTTTTTTAAATAACTAGCTTTGGGCATGCTCCGGGGGATGGGGTCCCCGGGGCGTATTTAAATTAATGGAAGTGGACGGTTTTTTTTTCTTGCCAAAATTAGAAGTCGCGACCCTAGTGCGGCCCCTGGTGTGAACAAGATGGGAGCGCGGCCCTAGTGTGAACGCGATGGGTGCGCGGCTCTCAGCGCGGCCCCCTAGTGTGAACGCGATGGGTGCGCTGCTCTCAGCGCGGCCCTCTAGTGTGAACGCGATGGGTGCGTGGCTCTCAGCGCGCCCCCTAGTGTGAATGCGATGGGTGCGCGGCTCTCAGCGCGGGTCCTATTGTGAACGCGATCGGTGCGCGGCTCCGTACGTCGCGTTAAGTGCGCAATTCCAAGCAAAAATAATTACGATTTTTTTTTATATAAAACTAGGTTATATGTTGTGTTATTGAGTGGCTCTAAAAAGAGCCCTTGTTTTCATTGGAAGAGTGTTGTAGCTACATGTAAGTGCGGATGCAGAGCTTCAGTTTGTTGAGAAACACTCTGTTGCCTTCATCAGTGAAATGTACTCCATCACTTCTGTAGATGCCATCCATATTGAAACGAAGATTGTTGTTATAGATGGAGCCCATACTATGGTCTCTGAGATAAGCAGAAACAGCTTTATTTACATTTTTTCTAGCTTTCTCAATCTGAGGACAAAATTGATTGGACCAGTTCCATTTCTGTCTTTGGCATATGTTAGAGTATACAAAGACAGTTTGGGGGAAAAGCAACATCAATTCTGCAAAGGTGTCCTTCATTAGCAAT
The DNA here is from genome assembly GCA_963921515.1 of Calotriton arnoldi. NCBI lineage: Eukaryota > Metazoa > Chordata > Amphibia > Caudata > Salamandridae > Calotriton > Calotriton arnoldi. The sequence goes on from CAWUFW010016490.1 coordinate 92,651, forward strand.
TCCAGACCTACCCCAGTCAATGTTCCTAGGTCATTGACACCACAGTGCACAATCATGAGGTCAGGGGCTTGGAGATGCAAAAAGGTTTTAACCAAAGGCATCAATTGCTGCCACTTTAATCCTCTCTGCCCAATCCATTTTATGTCCACATTTTGCAATGCTAGTTCTTTGTCAATACCTCTGTGTTCAGCATACCTTTTGCACCAGAATACATAGCTGTGCCCAACAATCCACACAGAAAGCATCTTAAAGGGATGTCTGTAGGTAATCAAAAGATGTCTGTAGCTGAGGTAGTCAGTTGGTAGAATGAGAGGTATCTAAAATGGTGGAGAAGATGCTGTTTTTAAGAAAGAAGGGAATTGATTGGCTGTTTAAGATCATTGTACATTCAAAAATAGGGTGCATTTTACTTTCTTTAAAAAGCAAGTTTCCTATTGGTTAGTAAAAAATGTTTGAAAAGTTCAGTAGAAAGGATAAGGTCATGTTCTGCAAAGGCAACCACACCTGCTTTTTCCATTTGCAACATTGTGTGGTGAACTTGAAAATATGGTGAACTTGTGACCTGTCAGTTAAGTTGAATGTTCCATGAACTGTTGCTATGGAAACTGGCATTAATCAGAAGGGGTGAAGAAGTCAGTTGATAAGAGTTATTATCTGTAACCAATGGAAATGTGTTTTACAATTTGAAAATCTCTGGGAAGCAATGTCATTTGTTGCTTATGTGTATTTGTATGGAAAAAGAGAAGGAAACCATGCCATTACTGGTTTAACCTTGCTGAGTCTGGTACATTATATTGACTGTGTGTAAAAGAAAACCCTGTCTGTGTGTGTGAGAGTTTTTATTCAACAGATTTATTTGAAAGGTGAGTTATACATTTTTGAGGTTTATTTAAAAAAGATTTGACATTATTCTAAAACTGTGTTGTTTGAAATATACTATTAAATGTAGAGATGTATATTGGAATTAGTTTCATTGTGCTTGAATATTGTTTAACAAAGAGTCTGTACAGTAATATGTGTATTTTTTAAGATGATTACTGATTGTTATTAATTAAGCTTCTTTTTAAGTCTGTTCAAAGGTATAGTTGAATGATGCTGCATATGTTTTTAGATTGTTGGATGAAGATGCAGTACAAATGTGTAGTTTGAAAGATGTTCATATAAGGTGTAGTTTATTAGCCTTAATATTTTCTTCTCTCTAGAAAAGGAATAGTTGAATGATATTGCATAATTATAGATACTTTGGTAAAGATGCAGCACAACTGTGCTGTTTGAAAGATGATCATATAAGGTGTTAATAATTAGGTTTCTGTTTTTAGTTTGTACAGAAGGTAAAGTTAAATGATGCCATATGTTTTAAGATAGAATGGTGAAATAAGGTGTTGTTAATTAGGATTTGTTTTCTAGTCTGAGCAAAGGTATAGTTGAATAATGCCACATAATTTTAGATACAAAGGTGAAGATGTATAATAAAAGTGTGGTTTTAGAAATGCTCATAAAAGGTGTTGTTGATTACCCTTCTTACTTAAGTCTGTTGAGAGGTATAGTTTGATGATGTTGCATATTTGTAGATTGAATGGTCAAGATGTAGCTCAAAAGTATACCACCATTCCGCCAAAACCCAAGCAGTTATAAAATCACCATGCACTTTCCTTACAGTACTCTAATCATCCAGTCACTACCCATGAACTCATGCAATGACCCAGGCACTAACTCGTGCACTGCTACACTCGAGTCTCGTTCCCCCCGACAAAACAGCATTGACATTGCTGCGACGCTGTTGCCCTGCACTGGGGGGCTTGCTCCCCCTTTTACTTCTCCAAGTTGGTGCGCCCACCTGACCCCGCAACTGCCCTCCTCCTCCGGGGCTGCTGCATGGACGGGGCTGCGCTGACTTCCCCTGACTACGACGACCCGAGAGAAGTTTCGGCACCCTCCAGCCTTCCTCCCGCCGGATCTGATGTCTGCCTTCCACTTTTCAGCCCTGCTCCGGAGGTATGTTTCCGTGGTGACTTTGGGCTCGGATTTCTGTTCTCCCACAATCCCGCCATTTTGTTTTGTGAATTCATTTGGGGTCCACGACTTGGATCCTCCATCTTGCGGCTACTGCAGATTCCTCTGATCGATTCTTGCTGCTGGTCTCCGCCTGTGCCGCCAGTTGGACCGCTGCCCTGGTCGACCACTTCTGGAGATTCTTGAACCCTTCACTTCTTGTTCTGGTCATGGTGAGGCACCCTTGTGACCCTGTTCGGACCCACGCCATTTGTTGTTTCGACACGACGCAGTGTTGATGTCCGGCACTAGTTGTTGTTTTGTCACTGGTCCCCTGCCGGTTTGTAGGCTCGCTTACTCCAACTTCTTTTGGTATCCCCTGTAGTACTGATCTTCATTGTAACACCTTTACTGTAGTACTGATCTTCATTGTAACCCCTTTACTGTTCCCCCACTCCCTTCCACGCTCCTTGGGACTTGCTCTCTATTGTTGTTTGATATCCTAGCAATGGATGTAATTCTGTGGCGCGGTCTTTCCCTGTGCTGTGTTTTTATTCTCTGGCAACTTATGTGGCTTTGTGGCACTGCTGATCAGCTGAAGTTTTTTTTGCTTGAACTCCTAGGCGCAATGTGAATTGCAAAATGAAAGACAGAAAGAGGGCCTCATCTTGGCAAAATAATCTATAAATGTGATGGTACAGACACTTATCCATGTGTGTTTGAGACCGAGCAACATGGCCTATGCCCGGTGGAGCTGCCCAGTCAGCTATAGAGGAGATCGGCTCTGGTTCCCCCCCTCGGCCGTCACCTACCCAGGTGGACATTGGACACTGTTTCTCCTCGTCTCCCCACTGTTATCTCCCCCCCGGTCTTCCGACGAATTACCGATGTTCTGCCAAACTACGGAGTATATGTTGATCTTATTCCCCGCTCTTGTAACACTCGTTTTACTGTGTAAGACTGTTTCTCCTTTTCCTATGTTTTTAATATGCTCCTGTAACTGATGTAACTCAATGATCCTCATGTAAAGCACTCTGATACCTCCGGGTCTAGCCAGCGCTATATAAAACTCAAATAAAAAAATAAAAATAAAAAAAATACAATCACCTGTGCACTTCCCATGCAGACCTCTAACCACCTACACATTGCTCATTCACTCCTCCAATTACCCAGGTAGTACCCATGTAGTCCAGCAATCCCCCTGTCACTCTCTGTGCACTCTTCCAATCACTCCACCAGCACCATATACTTATCTAATCACTTCGCCAAAACCCAAGCACTTATAAATTCACCATGCACTCTCTTTGCAGTATTCTAATCATGCAGTCACTACCCATGTACTCATGCAATGGCCCAAGCACTAACACATGCACTGCTACAATCCCCTGAGGACTACCTATGCACCCCAGTAATCCCCCTGTCACTACCTATGCACTCCTCCAATCACCCAGCCAGCAGTATGTACTTATCCAATCACTCCACCAAAACCCAAGCACTTATAAATTCACTATGCACTCTCTTTGCAGTACTGTAATCATGCAGTCACTAACCATGTACTCATGCAATGACCCAGGCACTAACTCGTGCACTGCTACAATCACCTGTGCACTTCCCATGCAGACCTCTAACCACCTACACACTGCTCATTCACTCCTACAATTATCCAGGTAGTACCTGTGTAGTGCAGCAAACGCATTGTGATTTCAAAACAAAGCATTTAATTTGTTTTTATGTAGAACGTGTTTGTTTTATAATAGAATAATATATTTCTATATAGTTATTTTAATAATATATATATTTTTTTTCTTACAGATAGTCTTCATCATCATTAAAAAAGACTTACCATGACCAAAAAAACAGTAAAGAGGAAACAAGAAAAGAAAGAATCTTATTTAAAGAAACGACAACAGCAACAATTAGATGAACTACAACATGTGGGGAAAAAGAAAAAGTCTTGCGGTAAGAGAACTAAAGAATTTATTAAAAGACTTTCAAGGACTAGAAACAGTTTGCACAATGTAGAAAATAGAAAGAATACCTCAAGAACAAAGAAGAATGAAATGAAAAAAGGACAAATTAATGGTAAATCATGTTCTGAAAAAACAATCTATGTAAAAGAAGAAAGAATCAATTTGATGAAATTAGGAAAAGAATGTTTTACAATAGAGTAGTATTAAATTTATTAAAAGATGGCAAGAAAGATAGAAAAAGATCAGCATTTTATATAAAGAAGAAACAGATTGAAACTATTGTTGAAAAGGCTTTTGAATTAAAAGGACATTATTCATTTTAGTTTTAAACAGAATTTGATCATTAAATAAGCCAATACGTTTTATGAAGGCCAAAAGTAAAAAGAAGAGACTAATTAACAGAACTAACTTTTTTGATATTTTTTGGGGTGAATAGAAGCACACTTTAAGTTCAGAGCCTTTTTTTAATGAAGAGAGCTATTTTCAAACCAATACATTAGTTCACGCAGTTGATACCAGTGGTCATGCTTATGAAGTGAAGAACGGTTGTCCAATTGAAAAAAGATGGTTCCTAGAAATGTAGAAGAAGTGATAGCTGATGAAGTTCTAGGGAGACATACTAAAGCCCCAGTGTATACTTGGGATTGTAGTAGTATTTGTAGTATACGACAGGAGTCTATTGATATTGTACGAAATTTCTTACGAGAGTATACTAAAAAAAGTGTTAAACAAAAGATTAAAATGCTGCAAGGACTAGATCCTTGCAAAGTGAGAAAAAATACTGGTTTGCAAGGTCATTCTCTGGCTTGTCTTTCTAGAAAAGTGTGTCAAAGTGTTTTCCATCATTTTAGAATGTTAGCAGTACATCACTCTCAAATGCGGAAGTTAGTAAGAAGATTGTACTATGCAAAAAGTCCAGCAATAATTTTAAGTGATTTAAATAGTGCTCTTTTGCATGGGTCAGTATCAGATGTAAAAAAAGTTTGTGATGAAATAGAGTTTCGTTACTTTGGTCCTGAACAAGAGTGTAGAGAAAGTGAGTGTTTGATAGAAGTAGGTGTTGAAGAAGACGTGGAAGATAGTAGTACTGAGAAGTTTGAAGAAGAAATTACGAAGTTTAAGGTAATTTGTAGTGAAAGACCAAACTATGTTTGTATTTGTTGTCGCCGAACTCACTATAGAAATCAAACTAGGAATGTTGATCTGTATTTAAAAAGTGAAAAAGAAAACAATGATAAGTGGAAGGAATTTGCAACTTATTTGTTGGTAGAAGATTGCTTTGATTTGGGTAGTGATCAATGTATTTGTAAATATTGTTATACCAAATTAGAGGACAACAAAATGCCAGCTAGAGCTGTACATAATAACCTAGAGTTGGTAGGTATTCCTCCAGAGCTGGTAGATTTTAATACTTATGAGTCCATTCTGATTCAATCTGTGCACCCGTTTCAAGCTATTGTTCGTATGGAGCCTAAAACAGGTAAGTTGCCTCCCACAGATTTACAAAGAGGATTAAAAGGAAGAGTTGTGTATTTACCTTTAGATTTAAAGAAAAATATTGAAACTATTGGTGTAGAGAAAGAGGAAACTGAACCTGTAGTTATTCTAGTTAATGGTGTTCCTATGAAGAGTCGGAAAATATGGCAAGAATTAGTAGATGTGAGCAAAGTGCAAAAGGCTACGTTATATCTCATAAAAAACAATGATTACTACAAAAATGTGTATGTGGAAGAAGAAGAAATAGTTTTAGGAGATGATAGCGAAATTTCAAGTGGCCAAATTGAAAAAGTGGACATGTCCAAAAGTGAAGAAATGTATGAACATTATAGTGTACATCCTTTACATTCCAAAGAAGTGATGGGAAATACTATTGAATTATTCCAAATGAAGAAAGCGAAGGGGACTCCCATGAGTGTTTGGGGGAAAAGTTTGGAAGCTCGTTGTTTTCCACAGCTCTTCCCCACTGGGAAAGGTGGACAATATGACGAACGACCAGTACAGATTCCTGCATCAGAATATCGAACAACAAGATTGTCCTCAGAAGATCCAAGATTTCGGCAATGTATTCCATATATATTTCATCTTTTGTTTGAAAGTGATTTGTCTGGACTTTCATATGCAGTCAACCACATATTAAAAACAGGAGTTGATCTTCAAAATATTTCTGCAAAGGAACTCATGGACAAAGTACATCAGAGAGGTGATCATTTAGAATCGCAATTGATTAATTTGATGGCGTGTCAATGTGGTACTAATGAGTATTGGTATCGTCGTCATGGAGAACTTAAATGTATGTTAAGGAACTTAGGAACTCCTACGTGGTTTGTTACGCTAAGCTGTGCTGAATACGCATGGGACGATTTACTTGAATTTCTTCGAGAAGCAAATTTAAATATTAAAAACATTGAATTCAAGACACCTGGAGAACTGTGTTCCTTGGATCCTGTAAATGTGTGCAGATATTTTAATCATAGGTTTCAAGCTATGATGTATTTTATCTGCAATAAAAACAATCCTCCTCTTGGAGAAGTTATTGATTTCTTTTGGAGAAAGGAGTATCAAGCTAGAGGTGCTCCTCATATACATATGCTTCTATGGATCAAGGATGCACCCAAATTTGGAACTGATTCGGATGAGACTGTTTTATCTTTTATTGAAAACTAGGTTACATGTGCTATACCAAAAACAAGAGAAGAAAACAGCTTAAGACAACAAGTTTTACGGTTTCAAACTCAACGATGTGGCAAATACTGTCGACGGAAATACAAATCAAAGGAAAAGTTTTATACTAAATGTCGTTTTGGATTTCCACGTCCAGTAATATCCAAAGGAAGAGTCAACAGTTTCATGTCAGCAGTGAGGCATACTATCACTAGAAAATCTCCAAAAAACACTTACAATTTAAAAAGAAGTAAAAAATCAAAGTATATTAATGATTATAATCCAGTTATTTTGTCGATGTGGAATGCTAATATGGATATCCAGTGTTTTGCGGATAATTCCATTGCTGTTGCTCGGTATGTTACGTCATACATAACAAAATCAGAAAAAACGGAGTTGAAAGAAATGTGGGAAGAAATTTCCCTTGATAAGACTCTTAGTAAAAAATTGTACAGGTTTAGTTTGAAGATGCTCTCCCATCGAGAGATTGGATCCTACGAATGTTCGGATCGGTTGTCGTCTGCAAGTTTATATTCAAAGTCAAGAGGAATCATTTGGGTTAGTCTAGGTCTTGCTGCAACCCAAAATCGAGTACTTAAATCTGTACAAGAAATTGAATATTTAGCATTACATGAACCGGAAAGCACAGATATTGTTAAAACAAACATGTTGGATACGTACTATCCAAATAGAAGTCCCCATCTTGAAAACATATGTCTCTATGAAGTACTGCAATATTACAGCTTTAAGAGAAATATTACAGAGAACATAAATGAAGAAAAATTCGCAGTGATTGGTTCAGAAGGATGTTTGGTGAAACATAGTAAAGGAAATCTGATTAATCACAGGAAACTTAGTTGAGATACACCTGATAAAAGGGAATTTTACTATTTAGCACTTCTGCAACTCTTCAAGCCTTGGCGTACTGAAATGGAATTACTTGAAGATTCTCAGTGCTATGAAGATTCTTTTAATGCATGTAAAGATAGCATTGAATGCACAGTTTTTCCAAATTATTTCCAAATGTTGAATGAAGAAATTGAACAGGAAGCTAGTATTGCAGTTGAGATTGCTAGAGACAGTTCTCAAGATAGTCAAAGTTCTGCTCCACTCAGTCAAGATCCACTAGGACAACCAATTCTTGAAAATGAAGCAGCAATCGCCATGAGTGAAGTGGAAACAGCAATGCATCAAGCTCAACACGATATTATGGACTTAGGAAACTTGGAAGAACAAATAAATATTGAACAGAAAGAAATATATCAGCAAGTGACACAACAGATTGACCATGGTTTTCTTCATGAAAAAAAAGAATGCACATGCACATCTTTTAAACCTATTCAAATGTATATCAGTGGTCAAGCTGGTACAGGAAAAAGTTTCTTAATTAAAGTTTTGACGAGTTATTTACAGAAAACCACTGAATCACATTTTTCTTGTGTTGTAACCGCTCCAACTGGGTTAGCAGCACACAACATTAAAGGAATTACATTACATCTGTTATTAATGCTATCTGTTGAACATGAAAACAAGTTGGAATATCACAAGCTTTCCGGAGAAGCTTGTTTGGAAGTTTCAAGAGTACTAAAGAAAATGAAACTTCTGATTATTGATGAGGTGAGCATGGTCTCAAACTTAATGCTTGCCTTTGTGCATTTAAGAATGCAGCAAATTTTAAAAACAGAATACGATATCTTATTTGGAGGAAAACATGTGATAGTTTTCGGCGATCTACTGCAACTTACTCCTGTAAAAGGGCAACCAGTATTTAAAACACTTGTGCATGAAGACACCAGAAAGTCTTTGGGAAGTATTGGAAATGTGAACATTTGGTCATATTTTGAATATAAAGAACTTATTAAAAATATGCGACAGGCAAGTGATGAAGATTATGGAAGCAATCTTCGAGATATACGAATTGGTGATTTGATAGAACATGGTAAAGAAGCTTTGCAAAGTCGGCTACTTACAAACTTGTTCTCAAATGAAAATGTTGCTCCGGAAATAATATACAAAAAAATTGGAGAAAATAAATCTATAATCTGCCTAATGCCAACACTGCGAGAGTGTTCTACATTCAATGAAGAACTTTTGAAGCTAGAAAAACAACAAATAATAAAAATGGAAGCCATTGATAAAATAGAGCACGAAGGAATTACTATTATTTTGACAGAAATATTAAAAACAAAATTGGATTTATTGGAAAGATCTATATCTAAGACTGCTGGTTTAGAAAAGAATTTATATGTATGTGAAAACTGTCGGGTAATTTTACGGCGTAATTTGGATGTGGAAAAAGGTTTAGTAAATGGAGCAATGGGAAAAGTTGTTGATTTTGTTAATTATCAAACTAGAGATGGAATTGAATTTTTAAAGATTAAATTTGATCAGATTGAAGAAGTAAAACAGATTGGACGTTGTTCTGTTCGTTTTTTGCTTGTTAAAGATGTGTATGTTCGTAGAAAACAGTTTCCTCTTTCTTTAGCATATGCGGTGACCATTCATAAATCTCAAGGTTTAAGTGTAGACAGCGCTTTGGTAAACATTGGAAGTACCGTGTTTAAAGAGGGAATGGCATATGTTGCATTGTCCCGAGTCAGAACTTTATCTGGATTGTATTTGATTGATTTTGATGAGAGAAAGTTTAGTGCAGATGCAAATTGTGTAAGAGAGTATAATCGGTTAAGAAGACTGCATGCTCCCAATTTACGTGAATGTCCTGTATATGAAAAGCGTGTAGTAGGTCAAAAACGAAGATATGAGAATCTCTGTAGTGAAGTTGGAAAGAAGAAAAAAATCAAGACAATGTTGAGATTCCAAACAAAAAGAAAAAGGACACTGTTGAAGAGATTGTAGGATATCAGTTAGAAAATAGTTCAGGTATCAACTGCTATGCTAATGTAGTGGTGAACGTCGTATTTTTTCTAGAAAATCTCCAACAACAAATTATGGAGAATCGAGAAAAAAGGTTTTGTTCCTTGTTGCATTCTATTTTTGAAAGCTTGAGAACTGATAAAACTAAAATCCAAAGTGTTTCTTGCATTCGGAATCTTCTGGATATACAGATCGTATTCGGGCAGATTTGCCTGGTGACTGAATAAGCACTGCAGTGTATCACGTCTGGATGTGACTATACCTGACCTAGGACTGTGAGACCTCTACTTTCATCGAGCAGTAGACTTGGTTTGCCAGCGGTTGGAGTCTTTCTGAACTTTTTGGTCATTATTGATTGAGTGTTATGGTTGACTGGGATTATATATATCCAGGACTGTGAAATCGCACTGTTTAAACTGATTCTGGATTATTTGAATATTGTAGACTTTTTGGATCACAATTTGCGTACTTGACTGCTCTGACGAAGTTCCATTGTATGGAACGAAACGCGTTGGCTGATGTCCAATTTTGATTATATTTGAAGAATAAAAGAAACTGCATGGACTTACTCTGATGGCCTTGACTTCCTCTCTGGTGCACCCTCCTTTATGAAAAATCGCTTGGCTCTGGATGTCAGTGGAACCACATTGCGGCGGGTTCCGGAGGTGTTTTGCACAGAACTTTGAATTGAACTTGAATAGGGATTAACGTGCGGGACTTATGGTCAGCCGCTCCTTTGTTTTTGGATACATCTTCTGGATATATGTTCTGGTTCTTCACAATTTACACAGAATGTTCAACAAGATGCTCAGGAATTTCTCATGTTTATGCTTGCAGTATTGGAAGATGAAGGAATACAAATTGAAAATCTGTTTGGACTTCGTTACAGATGGAAACATGAATGTGAAGACTGTACATTTACTTCTACCACTGAAATAGACACTGAAAGATTCATACATTTGACAATACCAGATTGTAAAACAGTGTCTTTTAAAAAAATTGTAGAATCAGCAAATCAAAATATGGAATGTAGTCAGTGCAAATCTGAAATGTTATCAACATTATTTATAGAAAGATTTGTACAATATGTAATTTTAATGATACAACGTTGCAGACCAGATGGAAGAAAATTGGAAACTAATATTAAAGATTTTGTGGCAAGTCAACTGTCAATTTCAGGAAGAACTTTCAAAGCAGTAGCAATTATTTTCCATGATGGAGCTTCTACAACATCTGGACAATAAAGGATGGACACATTGTAATGATGCCCATTTGCAATTAAATATCGGTTGCCCTATGAATTACCAAATTCATATCTAATATTTTTGATTCCAAAGTTCTAAGAACATCATTCGGCCTATTGGGACGATGTCAACAGGAATTAAGAAGTTTATTTTGGATATTCTCAATACAAATGATTTCGAAAACATCATTCGGCCTATAGAGAAGATATCTAGAATTGCTGATTCAATTATTGTTTCTGTTCTTTCATATTGTATTTACAAAATTGTTTTAGAAAGAAATATTTCATATATTTGATCTTTGTATTATATGCAATGTTATTGAGGATGTTTATTTTAGGAATTCTGAAGAGATAGTTAAGTTTGTTGTAAATATTTTGAACACAGATTTGTTTTGTTTTAACAATCTTATTGATTGTATTTTTTGCCCGCTGTTACATGATGAGCAACATTGAAATCACTGTCTATGGTGAAATTCAATAGATTCTGAGAACAGCAAAAAAGGCAAACTGAATATGTTATGTAATGGTAAAATTATGTTGTGTTCTTAAAACTATAACATTCTATATTATAACTGTATTTTTCTTCTCTTTTACAGACCCAAATTCTAAAGTTTGAAACTTTTTAAAATTTAGATTATAAAAAACAAGTGAAAAAATTGTTTCAAAGACTTTCATATCTACTATCTAAAAAGTAAGATTAAGTAACTCAAACACTACCCATGCACTACTACATTCACTTCTGCACTATCCATACAGTCCTCTAACCACCTAGACACTGGTCATTCACACATTTAATTACCCATGTAGTACCCATGCTGTCCAGCAATCCCCCTGTCACTCCCCATTCACTCCTCCAATCACCCAGTCAGCACCATGTACTTATCCAATCACTTTGCCAAAACCCAAGCACTTATAAATTCACCATGCACCATGAGATGTCCCCCACACGCCCCAGGGACCGCCACCTCCCCGGGGCTCTAACTATTCATTGTCATTGACCATGTCATGAGTGATGTAATATGTGACGTCATCAGCAGTGCATTGCGGGGGCGCGAGTTATAGTTAGCTGAACTAACTATAACGGGGGAATTTCACGGGTTTTGTACGAGTGCAATGTCCAACTAACTATAACTTTCCCTAAAACCTATGGTTTTTTCAGTGAATATATATATATATATATATATATATATATATATACACACTAGAGATTAATACCATATAGCTGTTAAAAATTTATCAATTGAAAAGACAATCGGACCACTTGTACTCATTCTACATACTCTCAGGGCTGTTATACGGTCATTAAAGCCCATCAACTTGCACAGAGGCCTGATCCAGTGTATATGTTGCTTTTTGCATGCCGTGCATAGATGTTCAATGGACTTTGGAACCTCACATCCCATAGGGCACATGTTTGATATGTCTCACCCTTTCTTCCAAAGACAGGTGAAGGAAGCCGTCAGTAGTGTGCCCATTCTAAACTTGATAAAAAGTGCTTGTGTAAAGGGTTTGGTAACCATATCTAAATACATGTGAAACGCGAAGACTCATTTAAATGAGAGAAAAGCATCTTCATGTTCTTCATTTACTCCATACCAGGGGCTGTTGAATGTCATTAGATGTCTCAAAACATTTTTCCTACCACAGACATTTTGCTTGTACATGACCATGGAAAGTATTTTTAAATGTAAAGGGCTCTGTTGTTAAATTTCTATTACTTTTTTGCCTATTTTATTATAGAAATGTACTCTCACAGCCACTCAGTCATCCTTAAAGACACTCACATAGTCACTCCCTCACCCTCACAACTATTCACACACACCCATATTCACTCATGCAGCCAGTCATACACCCATTCAGTAATCCATACAAATACTAACACTGCTACTCACTTATCCATACAGCTACTCACACACACTCTCACTAACTCATATAACCACTCACACTAGGAGTCACTGACCACTACAGCTACTCATAGTAGTGGTCAGTCTCCTAGAAGCCACCCACACTGCTACTCTCTGACCGATACAGCCACTGACACTAGCACTCACTCACCCATACAGCCACTTATACATGTACTCACTCACATATACAGTCACTCACACACCCATTGACTCAGTCATACAGCCACTGGTCCTAGCAGTGACTCACCTATACATCTACTCTCACACATACACACACATTCACCCTGCTCACTCACCCACGCAGCCCCTTGCACATCCACTCACTCACCCATAGTCAAACTCATCAACCCTCTCAGTCATTCAGAGAACCACTGACACACCCATCCATAGAGCTAGTTATGTGCCCACTTACCTACCCATACAAGCACTTGCACACACACTCATTCACCCATATAGCACTCATAGGGCCAGTCACTTCAGATACACCTACTAATATAGCCACTCACTCACGCATACAGTCACGCACACATACACTCACTCACCCATACAGATATTTGCACACCCACTTATTCACTCATACAATCACTCACCCACCCAGTCACTCACTCATACAGCCTCTCAAAAGAGCCACTCACTCACCCATATAACCTCTCAAACATCCACTTACACACCCATGCAAGCACTCACATTTGTACTCACTCACCCATACAACTACTCATATAGACACTCACTCTCCAATACAGCCACTCACATAACCATTTATTCACCCTTACAGCCACTCACACAACCAGTCACTCTCCCATACAGCCACTACCACTCACTCTCTCATACAGCCACTCACATAGCCACTCAGTCACCCATACAAGCACTCACATTAAAACTGACCCATACAGTTACTCACACAACTAGTCACTCACCCATACAGGCACTTACACAGGTACTCACTCACCCATGTACTACTCACACAACCATTCATTCAGCCATACAGCCACTCACAGAACCACTCACTCTCCCATACGCCGATTCACACAGGCACTCACTCAAACAAACAGCTACTCACACAGGCACTAACTGATCCATTGAACTACTCAAACATGTACTCACTCATGCATGCTACCTCTAATATACTCAGTCACATGCTTATACAACCACTACTCATTATATATCTACAGAGACATACACTTTATCTTTTGGTGGTTCTGACAAGAACCTTTTTTCCCCCTTTTTTTCTGGAACTTGTTTTAAAATTTTTATATTTTCGTAATATCTTGTATTTTTTGTATTTTTCTAAAATAAAATGGCAATGAAGGAAAAAAAATTGAATCCACAAACCGAAAAACAGTGGATTAACTGGTGTAAATAAAAAAAATAACAGCTATGATTTTGGCGTCTTTTACATCAAATTTGGCAGGAAGCTAGATCCTGGTCCACAAATTGTGGTTTTTGTAATTTGGTGTAAATCCCTTTAGCAGTATTTGAGAAATTAAGGGTCAAACATATTTGTATACCTGGACGGTTGGGTCCAAGGGACACCCACAAGAGTCTGACAGGCGCCCCAATTAAAAAATAGAGCATTTTGATGGGCCCAAGGAGCTTTCCTTTCCTTTGGGCCAATTCACTCCGATGGAAGTCAGACTCCCACAGGAACAAGCACTCTGATTGGCATCCAGCAGCATGAGAAAAATGTTGCTGCCAACCATTGCAGGACTCAGGGACTGAGTCCCCTGTTCTGAAGTTTAAAATAAAAAAATACTATAAAAGGGCAGGACCCAGAGGGACCCCTCCCTGGGGTTGAAATAAACAATGTTGGCACTTTTTCCCACTGGATCAAGCCAAAAAGAAAAAAAAAGAAAATGGTGACCACTGTTTTCTTTATTAAAAATAAGCGGAGGGGGCGTGAATAGGGCCCCCCTCCCCAAGCCCATTTTAGACCCCAGGGACCCTCTCCTCTGGGGCCAGGTATATTAATTATGAAGAGGAGATGTGCGCCCCCCCCTCCCCGAGCCTTGAAATGCCAGGGGGAACCCATCCCCGGGGGTTGATTTCATTAAAAAAAAGTGAAGGGGCCATGAGGCCCACTCCCAAGTTTTCTTAGTCCCTGGGGACCACATTACTGAGGCAATTGCTTAAAATAAAGGGGAGGCGACTGCATTGCCCCATCCCCGAGCCATTGTAGGCCCCAGGGACCCCATCCTCCGATGGTCAAAATAAAGGTTAAAGGGATGTTTGTGCGCAGTGTGGATTTGGCTGCCTCCAGGTGGCTGCCTGCAGGGAGTTGGATGCAGGGCCTGGCTTCCAGCCAGGCATTCGGCCAACCCCATGCCCCTACATGATGAATGGCCTTGCACAGCATGGGGTAGATTGCCTGCAGGAAGTTGGCTGCCACCAGGTGGGTTGGCCACAGGGCCTGGCCTGTTGCCAACTCCCTGCAGTGCATGGTATTGTGAAAATGATGTCCCAGTCTACAGTGAAACCCAGCTTGAAGAGGCACAGCAGAGTGCCAACCTTACCACAGTGCCACAGAGGAGTGGTCTCTCCCATCTACTCTGTCAGCATGTTCTGGGTATATCCCAGGCTTCTAAAGGGAGCCTTGAAGGTCCCCACCAGAGTGGCCGAAGACAATCACTGCATAAACACTGATAAGATACTAACAGCCTCCCTTAAAAACAAGAGGAAAGTGGAGTCAGTGTAAATTCTTCTTAGGGAGAGCCAATATGCATGCAGGTTTTCCCTTCCATTGCTTTGACTGAAGCCTAAGTCTCCCTCTTGCCTATTGAAATTAAAAAAGCCATTTTGCAATATTCTCAGAGTATTTCTGAGAGCCACAATGTCATTTCCTAAGCCCTCCCTCAAAAGAAACATAAAATATCCACTATCTAATACCCCCTCCCTAATACACCAGCATATTAATAACAACTATGCAATCCTGTTAGACTTGGCCTCTTTGGCGTGGTTACCCCTGACTTTTTGCCTCTACCTCCTGTATTTTTGATGTTGTGTTGGATTTCGTTTTTGCTGGCTTAGATGCTTTGTGCACTTTGCCACTGCTGATCAGTGTCAAAGTGCAAGTGCTCCCTGTGTAATTTGTTATTACAATTGGCTCCCCCTGATTGGCATATTTGATTTACTGGTAAGTCCCTAGTAAAGTGCACTGAGTGTGCCAGGGCCTGTAAATCAAATGCTATTTGTTGGCTTGCAGCACTGATTGTGCCACCCACATGAGTAGCCCTGAAAAGGTATCTCAGACCTTCCAATGCAGTGTCTGTGTGCAGTTGTTAACTGCCATGTCAACTTGGCAAGTGCACCCACTTGCCAGGCCCTAACCTTTCCTTTTCTTACATGTAAGGCACCCCTATGGTAGGCCCAAAGTACCCCCATTGGCAGGGTGCAATGTATGTGAAAGGTAGGACATGTACTGTTATGTCTCATATAGGTTCCCTAATAGAGGCCCGGGTAATATCATACACCGTCACCTACATTATCCCCCTTATACTACACAGTAACGAGCCTTTAGGATTGAACCTTTACCTAGTTCTAGTCCTGGGTGCATAAGGAGGGATTTGTCCTGAACAATAGAGTCCTATAACTCCATCAATAGACTCACACAGTATGAATGAATATTCATAAGGGTTCTTGGAAACCAGGCAGGGGCTACACCACCTACCCCACCATATCTACGTACAAGGTTCATCCCATACGTCATCCTCAAACCCAACAATGGCTAATACATGAGACAAGGGACAAAGGAGCCCTAGATACTTTCTGCATAAATACAGCACATCTTGCTAGTGTTAGGCAGAGGGAACCGAGACTTCCAGGCCGACACACTGACCAGAGACGCTGAGGCTCCTGCATGCAGACGCTCCAGCTGACAGTGGTCTGAACATCCCTCGCGGGGTGTCCAACTCGAGACCAAGAAGGGCTCCTACATTCTCACACTTCAGGTAATGGGGTTCGACTAAATCCTAGAGGGAATTTTGGCTTCACACCTACTCACATACTAGGTATACTCAGGTACATGTACATAGGCATCGTAGGAGTACACGCTTCCTTTTATCATGCATTTTATATCCATGTATGCATTTATGATTATTGCAAAATGGTAGAACTGTACTATCCATTTATATTCACTATACTGCTAATCATATATATCTGCTACTGTCTAACAGTTGTTGCAGCACATCTATTTTACACTAGAAGAACAACTGTGCAATAAATACTTATTGTAAAACGCCCGACTATTTCTTCTGTGTAACTCTCTGAGACCGAATAAGTGAGCACGAGTGACTGAGCGAAAAGTAGTACATTGTTTCCACGATCCTGAGGGATCAGGGTTGTCATGTTCTAAGGTTGCCAGAAACTATTCTCTCCCCTATAAGAGGAGAGACTAGTGGCACTGTGAGCTAGCTTATGCAAACAGGCTAACATTTTCGGTGGGGGTGTTCAGAGTCAGTCTGCCGCCAAGCTCACAGTTCATGTTATCCGAACGCGCAGATTCTGTATAGGATATATATAGGAACTACACGACATGACGCCGCCAACGTTGGTTGGGTACTTATTTAACAATAGAATCTGAGTAGTTCAGTCGTGCTATTTCTCAGAGACCCTTCTCACAAAACACCAGAGACGTCTGGAATGGGTGGGCACAAACTCCGCCACAGCTGAGTAGGCGAAAATATCCTATTTATTGGCTGCTGGTTAATCAAGCTTGAAGGACATTTTGTTCCTAAAATTGTGCATAACACCTTATCTTAGTTCCCTTGAACAAACTTCTCCTTTACAAAATAACTGAGGGCGAAGATAACCCGGTGGTGGCTAGACGCCTCTCAACAGGAGACAAAGAGGTGGATGGAATTCTCATTGCACCTAAATTCAGATGTACTATCACCCTGAAACTACTAGAATATGGTTTAGCACCTAGGGGTGGCTAAGTAGCGTTCGTGATTGAGGCACACGAATCAAACAAAACAGAGATATTTTATTCGTGGGTTACATTCCCAGCAACAGATGCGAGAACACAGACATTTCACTACTATACAGAAGGATATGCACCAGTGGAATATGGTCCGTGCGAGGACATAGAGGTTCCACTTACATACCAGGAACACTTATACTGGTTTAAAGGTGCCCTACCCCATATAAGAAACAGAGTAAGATTAGGCCCCCTCGGAGGAGACGGGGCAACATGGCCAATATTAGCGGCCTACACACCACATCCTGACATTGAAACAATGCCGCAGGCAGACTTACTCATACAACACAAGGATTTAATTAAAATCTACAGAAACCTGACGCAATTCTTCATGAGGACTTTCACAGTCCAACCAGCAACAGTTGCAACCAATGGAACTCATTCTCAAGGTACAGCAACTAAAATCACACCACAGACGATACACGCAGTAATGGGCAAAATGCCCATGAAACGTGAACAAATGCCATTCTGGGTAGCTCAGAAAATAACTCAGCTCGAGGCAGTATTCCCGAATACTACCCCGTTTGAAAACCACAGAATACTAACAATCTGCTTGCCCATGAGGATAACACCACAAGTAGAGGATTGCACCTCTTGGGGTACAGTCTTTGCTGCCATATATACCAGGACACATGGTATTCCTTCGTTAGCGGTGATACCGGATGTATTAAGACAAATACAAAACGAGTACGGAGCAGAACCTGCTCTGAACTTGGGGATGAAGTTACTAAATAACTATGACCAGGTATCAGCCATAATACTAGCTATTATTAAAGGGGAAGCAGCTTCAGTGGCAATACGCCAACGCCTAAGGGAGTTCAGTCCGTTGGATCAACGACACGAACTACCCAAAATAATTGAAACTGCGTATGCAGAATTAGGCAGAGACAGTTTGGGTGGGAAAGCATTAAAACCACAACTGATGGGCAGTCCCGAAAAGGGCACTTCCAAGCACACACCTGCTTCTTCAAAAAAGAAGTGGGATAATAAAAAACAACAGAACTTTAAGGGAAACAGATCTGAATCCCGAGGTAGATCTCCTCCACATGAGCCCGCTGAAAAGAGGTACAACCTTAGGAATAGGGATAATATTAGGAAACCTGACAGGTATCAGGATACTGATACACGTTCCTCTCGTTCCTTTCAGGGCTCGATAAAAAACTCCGAGAGAGAAGGACGGTCAGAACACAAAGAGGAGTGTACAAAGTCCAGAGACAAGCAGCACGCTCAAGTCTACACTTCTAAAAAAGAAGAAAAGCCAAAATCAAAACCTCAGTTTAAGAAGAAGAAGGTTGCAGGGCTAAAGATCAGACATGCCCAGAATTCTGAGGACGCAGCTTCTGAACGGGGAATGGGCTCTGACGATGCTAGACAGTGCGGCAGAAGTAACAATAGCTCACCAGAACCTGATGGAATTTCTGGTGACAGCAGACTTGAATGATTACATCACGGTGAAAACACCAGTTACAAGGGTGAGCATCCCACATAAGTTACACGAAATAACACTCCAAATGGAGGGGGACAAGCCCAGGAAAGTTAAAGGTCTCTTTTGGAAAAGCCTATCATCTGGTTATGACATCCTGTTAGCAGAACAAGATTGGCCTCCAGCATTTGTTATGGAGTGCCCTAGGGGAGAAACGTTTATTTTTCCAGCATTCTCCGACCTCGTTCCCATTCATCTTAAACATGCATATGCACAGGAGTGGGTGGTTGCCCTAGCTCCAGCACTATACAAAAATCATACCGGTTGGGATGAGGATTCAACCCACCACGTGATCCCGTTAAAAGTTTCACCAAATGCTCAGAGGCAATACCCAATAAAGCAAGAAGCTAAAAAACAAGTCAGAGAGATCTTAGAGCAACTTGAATACCAAGGGGTGATTGAAACATGCACCTCACCAATGAACAATCCTTTGTTTCCTGTCATGAAACCTGACAATACGTATCATTTAGTTTTGGATTACAGACATTTAAACACTTGCACAAAGACATTCGCTGTCCAAAATGCACATAGTTCCGCATTAATGAACAACATTGTGCGAAAGAAATACAAAACCACACTTGATATCTCAAATGGATTTTTCTGCCAAAATATAGCCCCTGAAAGCAGGTATTTGACCGCATTCTCAGCGTTGGGGTCCCAGCGACAATTTTGTCGCCTCCCCCAGGGGTATAGGAACAGCCCGGGTGTATTCTCAGCAAGAGTAACCGAGTTACTCCAAAATTTTGATGAAGAAGCATTGTCTTATGTGGATGATATTTATCTGACGGACGATGACTTAAAAAGGCACTTGACCAGGGTGAGCACCATTATTATGGGATTCGCCTCTGAGGGCTACAAATTTAATTTTAAGAAATCTAAAATAGCCCACCTCAATGTCCTATTTTTAGGATATGAGCTGTCAAGTGAGGGGAAGAACATGGCAGCTAACTTTTTTGAAAAGTGTGCACTGCTTCAACCACCAAAATCGTTAAAAAATCTACAATCAATACTGGGATTCCTAAATTTTGGCAGAACATACATTTTAGATTACGCAGAAAGAGTAAAACCTTTCTACCACTTAATCAAACCTGACTATTCAGTCAGACATTGGACACAGGAACACACAAACATCCTACGTTCACTACAAGAAGACATGATAGCTTCCAAACTCTTACAGACACGCGTAAACGTACGCAACTTAGTGATCCAAATAATAGCGGGTCAATGCGGGTACACTTACTTAACCTTCAATGAAGGCGAAACCATACCAATCGCTTACAAATCACACCTGTACACAAGCGCAGAAATGCGTTTCACTTCAACAGAAAAAATCCTGACAGCAGTTCAGACCGCTGTAGAAAGAGAAAGAGCACTGGCTCAGGGGAAACGCATAATTGTCGTAACCCCAGTACCAGCTTTAGAAGCTGTTACAAAGGCAAGCATTCCAAATGCAAAAGCCTTACATCCAAGATGGATACAGTGGGCTAATTCTCTTACTGCAACGGACGTTGAATACAGATTTGATCCAAGTCTAAAAACACAAGCATTTCTGCAATACGAACAAGAATATCCTCTATCAAATGAAATATTGCCTCTTGATTAGTATGAATATATTATTTACACTGACGGATCTGCTCAACCGGCCATAGGGAGTAAGCAACAATACAGCGCAGCATGTGCTATCGTTAAAGGCCACATGCAGGATGGAAAGTTCCATCCGAGTTGCACAAAAACACAATCTCTAGGAGACTGTACGGCTCAGTTGGCAGAGTTAAAAGCACTGATACTGGCACTTGTAAATACGGATCACAAATTCCCCACACTAATTGTGTGTGATTCCTTTTACTGTGTACAGTCATACAATGAATATTTATATCATTGGGAACAGAACGGGTTTAAAGACGCAAAAGGTGGCACAATTAAGCATAAAATGCTATGGGAACAGGTAGTTGAGTTGAAAAACGAACTACCGAGGACTCACGTGATCCATACACTGAGTCATCAACGTGATGGCGTTCACGTTGAAGGGAATTCATTGGCTGATGAAGCCGCAAAGGGGGCTGTACACACGGCTTCCGTAGCTGCAATCACTCATTCTAAAACGAGAATAGACGGTGAGATTATGGTGGCTGTCACTGCTTCGTGCAAAGGCAGCTCAGCAGTACCAAAGAAATTTCCACTCAAGTACCCCTACAAGTTAGATGCAAACAACATTCCATATGCTCAGATTCCTGGAGTGGGGGATAGAGTAATACCAAATATGGATCGTAGGCAAGGTTTAATTATTGCTGCACACAAGGGTTTGGGCTCTGCACATACAGGCGTTACAGCGACTATTTCATTGCTGAAACAGTTCTATTGGTGGCCAGGTCTAACAAAACAAACTAAAGACTATGGGGCATATTATCAAGGGCTTTATCGCGGCTTTAGCGGCACTTTTTGCCGCTAAAGCGGCGATAATTTTATCGCCCTATCAGCAAGCTGTCGCTAACAGGCGTTAGCGACAGCTTTCAGGCGTTAGAGGCCGCGTTTTCCATCGCCTTGCATGTCAGCGATAATTATCGCTAATGACATGCAAGGAAGGCGTTCCCTACTAAGAGCGACTGAAAACAGTCGCTAACACCACTACCCCCTATTAGCAAGGCAGGCGAAGCGATATAATAACTCGCGCTAAGCGCGTTTATCGCTAGATTTTAACACCTGCTAGTGAGGATGACTTACCTGTTTGAAGTATAGGAGGTGGATTCTAATGCTGAATCCACCTTAGCGTTAATGCAAGAATATCGCTGGTTTTCCAGCGATATTCTCGCATTTTGCCGCTATCGCTGGAAATATTATCGCTATGGAGATAAACCTTACTAATAGGGTGTTATCTCAGCGATAATTTCCAGCGATAGGTGGCGTTACCAAATAACGCGCTAAGCGCGGTTAGCGATAAATATTGCTAATCCTTGGTAATATGCCCCTATGTCTTGAAATGTGACATCTGCCAACAGATGAAAGGCTCCACCATAACACGCCCGGCGCAGACACCGCTATTAAAATGAGACAAACCTCTCGCATGTGTGTATCTGGACCACTGCGGCCCCTTACAATCTGATGGGGCTTACAAGTATATCATGGTTATGACAAATGGGGGTGCGCAGCTCAAAAATCCCAATAGGCCAAGATGAATTAAAAATGTGCTTCTTTATTCAAAAAATGTATTTTTCTTAAAATCATCAGATATAGAAAATCCAGCCTACGCGTTTCATTCCCACATAGGGAACTTCATCAGGGCTGTGAAAATATGACACAAACACATATATATTACATTCAAATCAAAAGACACAGGACTACGAACAAACACAATATATCAAAAAGACTAAAAGAGAAATTCCAAAAGAAAAGAAAACACAAGAATCAAGCACTTAATTAAACAATAAAGACAAACACGACATCATATTTACAAAAGCATACGGATTAAAACATTTGTATAGAACTAATTTATGCGTTTATATGCTACCAATGAACAGTAAAAGTAAAACTTGTTAAGCTCGCGCGAGCAAAAAATGCAAATGCTTGTTTCACCATAACAAAAATAACACCGATATCCTTCATAATTGTGTACTTAAAAATATGTGTATGACCACAGTAACTATAATTTCAATGTACGACCATGTAATCTCAAAACAGGTCCAACACATGGTTCAAAATAACGAAATTAGAAGAAAGCAGATCAAAATAACAGAAAGAAGAAAGGGAAGAAAAGAACAAAGAGGGGGAGGGGAAAAGAAGGGAAAGAAAAATCAAAAATCACTTAAAAAGTATATAACATCAAACCAATTCTTAAAATTGGATAAACCACACATGACATTTCTTACCAGAAAAATGTATCATTTGTAAAAGTACAGATATGCCAAAGTGCCAACAATTTGTATTGCTAGCTTCAGAACAGTTGGCTTCTCACCAAAGACAATATGTTATAAGCCTGCGAAAAGATATACAGTTATTGGTATATGAAAAACGCACTCAACTATATCAAAATATGTATGAAGTGAAAAATAGGGGTAAATAAGGAACATATCAAATACTGTAATGTGCAGCGGAATATTGGATGCAGGAAAGAAACAGGGTACCATAGTAAATAGCTCCACCCTGTTCATAATCGAATACAGTTGGCCAAAAGACCCGTATAAAACATGAATAAAAACAAAGCAAAAGAAACATGACTGTTTGGTGTAGGTGTCCAGATAGGGCCATTATAAATTCACAAGACTGGACAAAATTTGAAGAAAGCCAGCCAGAGTAATATATGCGTGTTAACATTAGTTACATAATTGGCAACAACCTATCAGCTCAAAACCCACGAAGACAGGTCAACAAGCAGAAGTAATCTATAATTCAAAAGGATGAGAGAGAAGTATGTCTGCAAATGTATTGTCAATACCCAAGCATATCCAAAGTACAAAAGCCAAAAGGTTGGAAAAGAATAAATGAAATATGTACATCCTCATCGATCACTTTATTGAAGATAATGTATCAACATAAACGCACATGTTGTAACAGCCTTTAAAAAACGCCCATGCAATTCCAATAGACGAATCCATATGACACAATAAAAAGGCCCCACAGAAAAAAGTCAACAGGAAAATGTAATAAGTAGCGCCTATGAAGAAACGAAAAATATAAATGCAAAATTAAGGGCATTTCTCAGACACCAGTAGGTACACCCCAATAAACAGCCAGGATGTAGACGTCTTGTCATGTAGATCACAGCAATTAATATTCCCAGATAGACAATGATTGTAGAATATCATACCTCTATGTCCACTATGTGTCCTAAACCATTCCCAATAATTCAAGAGGTCAAGTGTATTGCACTGTGGCCCATATTCAATCTGAGCAGATACGAAGATTCCTGTTGAGTCAAGGGTAATAGTAATTATAATCAGGCTGAATATAAATTTAAGGCCTCAACCATAAATCAAGCAAAATAAGAAGAAAGGGGGACTACAATTCCCAGCAACCACCATAACAAAGGTAAGCTTCAATAAAGAAATTGCTCCAAACCGTATTGACAACATATCTTCAAATGAAATGACTAAAGAAGCTCTTAAGCTCAGAAAGACGCGGTTCCAATGCATGTTGATCCTGCCCATGATATGCAATTAAATTCTTTGCTTCACATATTATATTCCAAACCGATTTGTTCAAATCGCATCTGCGGTTATATTGGAACAACAACCCACATCTGCGTAATATAAGAAGGCCAAAAAGCTGGTAATCCGAATCGCACAACTCGTTGCGAACAACCCCGCACTACGGTCTCCATGACCATTGCCAAGTATTATAAACACCCAGCATTTCAACCCTTTACAAGTCAATGAGCAAATAGTCTGACATGTAAAATATGCAGTGCTTTAAAGCAATTACGCATTAGCCCTCCTACCCGTACTTCGATCTATATAACCTTTGCCACATTTTAAAAACACACAACCCTTCAGGCCGTCCCGAGTATCCTTACCTCAGCGTCGCGACCAAAAATTTCCTCTCTCTTCTGTGTTCGAATCGGGTTCCTCCCGCCATCGTTACAAATACACCGGGCTCCACCCCAACCACTTCACGGCAACCAATCAGACGCGATAGTATAGTCCAATACGGAAAGACGATATCTATCTAGTACACACAAAGATTCCGCCATTTATAAGTGACCACAAACAAATGAAGCCTCGATCATATTATACCGGGGCTTCATGTATAATACTCAGAGCAACAATGTATTTCAAATGCGAGCGTTGTAAAAGTGCAGGATCTAACCCCAAAAAAGACAGCGAAGAGGTAAAAAAGTGAAAGAGCGTAATTCCTATTAAAAACTAAAGAAACAAAACTATATAGATTTGATACAGAGAAATTATATATATTAAGGGCAGAAACGAACGATCATTACAGCACTAGTCCCATGTTAGAGTAGATTCAATGGCCAACAGTCACATGTATCCTGAATAAGCGGCGGGAGATGAACACGACGAAAGATGTAATGGGCACAATAGGATGAAAAAGAGCGCCATATGTAAATGGTCAAGGAGAAAAACCCGATCCATAATTCTCATGTGAAGTGACCTTCCATTATAGTTCTGGTGTATCGGTCAGGAAAAGTCAACATTCAAGATCCCTTGGCCAACTCAATAGTACTGTATAGCACCAATGCGAGGAAACGCGATCAAACAACTCATTTGACTTCAAAGTATAAACCACTCAGTGGAGGTGTTTCAATAGTTCCTTTAAAGGAGAGGGCAACAGGGGATAACCAAAAGCAAATATTGTTCGGACCAATAAACACCATGATAACGGTGAACCTTCCAAAAGATATATATAAGGTTAGAAAGTGTTGAAAAAA
This sequence comes from Calotriton arnoldi, assembly GCA_963921515.1. Lineage (NCBI taxonomy): Eukaryota > Metazoa > Chordata > Amphibia > Caudata > Salamandridae > Calotriton > Calotriton arnoldi. The sequence goes on from CAWUFW010016490.1 coordinate 118,129, forward strand.
CCTCACTAACAATACAAAAGGGTGTCAATCAATCGTCATTGATGTAACTAATGTAAATGTCTAAATTGGGCCGAAAGATAGATGTACATATTTTGAATAGTCAAGTCCCCTCATCAAACCAACAATACCTGGTCCCAACTGACACATCAACCATTTTCCAAAAAATAATGCATTTCATGATCTGTATTGAATCCATGGGTGATACTCCGGAGTTTACAAATCCATTTCGATTCACATTGTCTTAAGTATAACTCCCGATCACCACCTCTAGCTGCCATCTCTATATGCTCAATTGCATGAAACCAAAAATCAGGCTTGCCATTGTGGTTTTTCATAAAGTGTTCCGCCTGCGGGTATCTAAGATCCCTTTTAAGGATTGCCCTTCTATGTTCTTGGATCCGTATTTTTAGGCTCCTTTTAGTGCTGCCTACATATATTGACCCACATGAACAACCAATCACATAAACCACAAAAGTGGTATTACAATTCATGAACTTAAAGATATTATAGTTCACTGACCCATTGTATGAAAAACTCTTGATTTTGTCCACCCCCAAATCACAGATGTTACAAGTGCTGCACATGTAAAAGCCCTTAGGTTTAGCCAGCAACCAAGTAGTACTCTTATTTCTGTCAGTCATTACATAACTGGGACAGAGATCATTTCTCAGTGTTTTTCCTCTTCTATATGTGACTGAAGGATTGTTTCGAACCACCTTCTGCAAACTGGGTATTTCCTCTAATAAATGCCAATTTCTTTTCAATAGCTTGAAGATTGCATCACTGTATATGGTGTATTGTGTGGTGAACCTCATACCAGGCTCTACCCTCCTGATTTCTGCCCTGTTGCCCTTGGCCAGTGTAGCTTCCCTAGTTAGTGACCGTGCCCTCATTTCTGCTGAGTTTAGCACCTTTCTATTGTACCCTCTTGCTAAAAATCTGTTTCTAGCAAGCTGAATATTATTGCTGAAGTTGTTTTCCTCACTACAGTTGCGCCTCATGCGGACCATTTCCCCGTAGGGGATATTCCTGATAGTTGAGCTAGAATGCGCGCTGTCAGCATGTAATACTGCATTACAAGCGGTTTCTTTGCGATACAAAGTGCTTTGAATTCGCCCACCCTTCACATAGAAATGCAAGTCCAAGAAGTTGATGCTCTCCTTATTATATTCAATTGTCAGTTTGATATTGAGGGAATTATCATTCAAGTACTGAAAGTAATGAAGAAGTTGCGATTCAGTACCAGACCACAGGCAAATAATATCGTCAATGTACCTCCCCCAGAACACGATATATTCTGTCCAGGGGGAGGCACATCTGCCCCAGGCGTGCCCCCTCTCGCACCACACCATGAAGAGGCAAGCATAAGAGGGAGCAAACCTGGATCCCATGGCTGTACCCCTCTTCTGATGATACCACATACCATTGTGCAGAAAATAATTTCTGGTGAGAACCAGTTTCATCATTTCAAGCACCATCTGATTTTGATCTAAATGGTCTGCCCCATCTCTGTCCAAATAGAATTCGGTAGCTTTCAATCCAAATTCATGCTGGATGCACGTGTATAAACTTGTTACATCCAGTGTCACAAAGAATAACTCCTCTGACCATTCAAAGTCTTGAAATTTAGACAGAATATCTTTACTGTCTTGGATATAAGATGGCAAATCCAAGACATGTCTACTGAGTTTAAGATCGATAAATTCAGAGAGCCCTTCCGTAGCTGAGCCCACACCCGAGATTATCGGTCTTCCAGGCGGAAAGTCCCCTTTTTTGTAGATTTTGGGGAGGACGTAAATACAGGGAAATCTGGGGTTTTCTACTTTTAGATATCTGAATTCTTGATCACTTAGTAGACCCATATCTCTCCACTCCCTGAGCTTCAAATTAATCTCAATCGATAACTCATTAGTGGGGTTATGGCCTATTCTTTCATAACACTGGGTATCCCCCAGTTGTCGTTCAATTTCTTTCTTATAATCTGCGGTGTTCATAACAACGACGTTCCCGCCCTTGTCTGCCTCCCTTATAACGATTTCCCTGTCATTTTTGAGTCTCTTCAGTGCCTCCCTCTCCCATGATGTGAGATTGTGATGTAACTTGTGTTTGCATCTACTCTGTTTTTCTAGTTTGTACAAACCTTCACTCACGCGTTCGGTAAATATATCAATATTGTGATGATAAATGGTCGGGGTGAACTTGGATTTTGGACGCAAACCACTATCCTCAGTAATGTTTTCACTTATATTTAATTCCTCCAAAATTGAATGTACTCCAACCTCCTCTCCATCACTCAAAGAAAGTAGACATTGTAAATTTTTGACTTCAGCTATAGTCACATTAGTATGTTCCTATTCCCACAAGTAACATCATTATGCAGCACTTTATCATTGAAAAAGTCTTTTAATTTCAACAATCTAGAGAATTTGAAAAGGTCCACATGCACATTTGCAAAATCACCCTCCTGGGTAGGGCAAAAGCCCAAACCCTTACATAGTCAATTTCTTTCGTCCGAGTCCAACGTCCTATCTGAGAGATTAACAACCCTCAATGCCAAATTTTCCCTGTCCCCCTCAGGTTCACCAAACATGTCTGAACCGATTACTATTTCTGCCTGGCCTTTGCCCTCTCTGATCTCCTTACTGGATCCTCGACTGTATCCACTGTGCCTCCCTTGCCACCTACGGCCCCCTCTCCTTGTCTTTTTTGTTGTTGCCCCTTTTTTGCCTGGCTCCCACTTATCCTGAGTCTGGCCATTTCCTTTTGGAAGGTAGTGGATCCCTCCCCTAAAGGGTGTTCACCCGTGGTGTTATTAGAGGATGCACTGTCTAAGGATGATAATGAAGTGCTACTTGCCGTTCTAACTTCCTCATTGTCATCTCTAGGTCTTTTTCTATCCTCGAACCCAGTGATATTATCGAACCTCTTAGCAAACGTATAGATACGTCCCTCTCTATAATCCCTGTCATCGCGCTTGATCTTACGCAATTTTTTCTCCTTCAAATAGTTTTGGTGACCCTCGATTATTTTCTTACGGATGTCAAAGTTCTTATCAACCAAGTCCTTGTTCTCACAGGACTCGATCTCTTTTTCTATGGCTTCAATTTCTTGTGTTTTCTTTTCTTTTGGAATTTCTCTTTTAGTCTTTTTGATATATTGTGTTTGTTCGTAGTCCTGTGTCTTTTGATTTGAATGTAATATATATGTGTTTGTGTCATATTTTCACAGCCCTGATGAAGTTCCCTATGTGGGAATGAATCGCGTAGGCTGGATTTTCTATATCTGATGATTTTAAGAAAAATACATTTTTTGAATAAAGAAGCACATTTTTAATTCATCTTGGCCTATTGGGATTTTTGGAGCTGCGCACCCCCATTTGTCATAATATTTTCTGATCTGAGCACAGTGACGTCATTCAACGGCTGGCGCTGGGGTAGATTGCACGGCGAACTTATTTATAGGAACTGGCACGAGGTGCGGCACAGAAGGTCCGCCGTTGTTGTATCTGGATAAAAGTATATCATGGTTGCAGTGGATTCCTGCTCAAGATTCCTATGGGTATGGCCTCAGCGCTCGTCTGACGCTCAAACTGTTATCAAAGATCTGCGAGTCTTTATAGGGACATACGCAGTTGGCACGTTACATTCTGACCGTGGCCCGGCGTTTAGCTCTCAGGCTTACAAAGAGGCCATGGGAAGTATGGGCGTTACATTGCGGTACTCCTCTCCGTACCATCCTGAGGGAAATTCAGTTGTGGAGAGGAAAAACTGGGACTTAAAGCAATCTTTAACAGCTAGGGTATTAGGCAAGGGCGGTAGTTGGGTCAATCACCTATATCGGGTACAACGGGCACTCAATAACAGCCAAGAAGTTCTCTAGGGGGAGTCACTCCATATGAGGTCCTATTTGGGACGAGAATGTGGGTACCTGATCTTGATTGTGAAGGCACAGTGGTGGATGAGAAACCATTTGATATCCATGATCATTTGGCTGTTTTACAGGATCTAAATGAATCCAGGACACAACAAAGTAACGTGCTCCAGAAACAGACCGCCACTGGGGAAGTCAAGGCAGTTACGGCAAGACCTGTCTGGATCCCAAAAGTCGGGGATCTGGTCAGAGAGAAAATAGCGGTCAAAAAAGAATTTGGACCATCATACAGAAAGCCTGTACCTATCCTAGCAATTCAAGGAACAAGAACTGTACTTTTGCTGCCTCTTGCCGGGAAAAAGGAGAAAAGATTTGTCTCAATCGACTTAATCAAACCACACTATGTGGCCGATACTGAACAGTAGGCCTCGTGGACTCCACAGTAGCAGACGCCCTCCTCTAGCTACAATCCAAGAAGTTCAAACAGAAAGACTCATCACGTTTGAAGAGCCTCCTGTGCGGAATGAAGGACTAAGCAACAATGCTATGGAACTCGTTCCCCTTGAACCCGAAGTTCAACTTCAAAATCAAACTCAAAATAACACACAAGTTGCAATTAGACCAAATACAGATGTCTACGTCAACATGCCTCGACAAGAGCAAAATGCGATTTCAACAAATCCCGATGCAATTCCTACAATTGATGGAACTGCTTCTGGCTACTTCATGAACTTTGATACGTTTTCTTTGGATCCAAGTGAACCGGAAACGACGCCAGCCCAAAAATCATGCAAACAGCAAGCTAAGGACTTTCTAAACTTTCTTAAAAAGACTTACCTGGTATCGCCTTGGTTAGAACTTTGGGTAATTACTGGGATTCTATTTTTTCTTTTCTGGCTAGGCTTAGTTATAACTTTTAGCATGCTTTTTAATGGACGATACATTCAACAAACCTCTACAGCCCAAAAAGTTAATTTGATTTTGAAACCACTTCAGTCCTCACATCGTGAACAAAAAGACTTGTCATCAGTGAACATCACAGCAGTTCCTATACTGGACGGTATAGTTTGGGACAAAGTTGATTTTGATATATTCGGTCCGACTGAACTTTTAAAGCTTTCACATGTATTTAAAATTTCATTAAGTGATATCATTACCTCCAGTACATTTTCTGATGATTGGGACTCTGAAACTGTTAATAACATGTTGTCTGATTTAGAAAAAACTGCTGCATTTCCGAACAATGAAATGTTAGAAGGTAATTCAGACTATGACACATTGTACTGTTACCAATATTATGGTCATCATTTCCTGCACAAATCTATTTCATCTAGAAATGTTTTTGAGTACCACCAGTGGGAACATTGCCCTACACCACCAAAAAGTAGTTCGCAAATATTTGTACAGAAATTTTCATATTTTTCAGGGTTTAACACCACTGACCCGAAGTCATTTTATTATAAAGTTACACTGACATCGGCACTGAAAATTATGTTGACAAACACCAAAAAGATTTACTCTGCTTCCTGTATTGCCCAATTGTCTGAACAGAGTTTTGACCTATGGAAGGACACAATAGACTTAAAATCAGTCTGGGGTTCTAGGGACTGGCAAGTCCAGGGAACAGAAGCGCTATTTAGAGCATGCCTCATTCCACAGCAGATGATATTTCTAAATGACACTGTGCAACAGACATCCTGTCTTGGACTAGCCAAGAACAAAGACCTGAACACACCTCGGTTTCCAACACCATCACAAATGGAGGGATGGCAAAATTCGACTTCAAAAGAAGGGGGAACAATAGATGACATTTTACAGTACAATAGAACAGACCCCGATTGGAAAAAATGGGTGGTTTGACCCTTAGACACAAACACATGTCAGAAAAGATTCTGGGGTATAACCGAAGGGTTCAATATCCATAAGTCAGACCCACGCTATGTACAAAGAGAAAATCCGGGAGTAGTGACATCCTACAGTGTTGGGCAGTTGTGCCTTGATTGGCTAGAGACCTCAACACTCACAGAAGTGAAACAACACTTGACTCACACACCATTACACTACATTATCCCCCTTATACTACACAGTAACAAGCCTTAGGATTGAACCATTACCTAGTTCTAGTCCTGGGTGCAGAAGGAGGGTTTGTCCTGAACAATAGAGTCCTATAAGTCCATCAATAGACTCACACAGTATGAATAAATATTCATAAGGGTTCTTGGAAACTAGGCAGGGGCTACACCACCTACCCCACCATATCTACGTACAAGGTTCATCCCACACGTCATCCTCAAACCCAACAATGGCTAATACATGAGACAAGGGACAAAGGAGCCCTAGATACTTTCTGCATAAATACAGCACATTTTGCTAGTGTTAGGCAGAGGGAACCGAGACTTCCAGGCCGAACACTGACCAGAGACGCTGAGGCTCCTGCATGCAGACGCTCCAGCTGACAGTGGTCAGAACATCCCTCGCGGGGTGTCCAACTCGAGACCAAGAAGGGCTCCTACATTCTCACACTTCAGGTAATGGGGTTCGACTAAATCCTAGAGGGATTCTTGGCTTCACACCTACTCACATGCTAGGTACACTCAGGTACATCTAGATAGGCATCGTAGGAGTACATGCTTCCTTTTATCATGCATTTTATATCCATGTATGCATTTATGATTATTGCAAAATGGTAGAACTGTACTATCCATTTATATTCACTATACTGCTAATCATATATATCTGCTGCTGTCTAACGGTTGTTGCAGCACATCTATTTTACACTAAAAGAACAACTGTGCAATAAATACTTATTGTAAAACGCCCGACTGTTTCTTCTGTGTAACTCTCTGAAACCGAATAAGCGAGCACGAGTGGCTGAGCGAAAATTAGTACATTGTTTCCACGATCCTGAGGGATCAGGGTTGTCATGTTCTAAGGTTGCCAGGAACTATTTTCTCCACGATAAGAGGAGACACTAGTGGCACTGTGAGCTAGCTTATGCAAACAGGCTAACATTTCCGGTGGGGGTGTTCAGAGTCAGTCTGCTACCAAGCCCACAGTTCATGTTATCCGAACACGCAGATTCTGTATAGGATATATATAGGAACTACACGACAGTACTGGAGTGTGTGACATGTCCTGATAGTGAAAAGCTGCCAATTTTGTTTTTCACTATTGGAAGGCTATCTGTCCCAAAGGATAGACTGGGAAATACTTTGTAACATCTTAGAAATATAACTTCCCATTGGGACAAGATGGAGAAATAAAGTTTAGGCTCTCTGAACTCAGAATTTAATAACACATCTTTTAGTAAAGATGGTTTTTAAATTGCGTGTTAGAAAATGCCACTTTTAGAAAGTGGACATTTTCTTGTTTAACCATTCTGTGTGCCTCTGCCTCTTTGTGTATTGACTTTCTAGTTTTGGAGAGACGGGGCTGGGGATGTGCATTCACTGTAGACAGCCACTGGGTGGGTTGAGGTGTGCCTGGCTGTTCCGGGATGACTCAGAGCTGAGCTGAATAGACCTTGGCTGAATTTAGAGTAGTGGGAGGAGATTTCCTTGTACTTGAATAGGGCCTGTCTCCCTTGCACAATGCTGACTCCACCCCCTGTGGTCATACTGCACCAGTGAGGACAGAACTGGTTGGACTGGGTTTAGAGACCCTTGCACAAAGAGAACAAAGACATTTTGGGGTATAAGTATTAGACCTAAAACCCCAGAACTTTAGATTACTACTGGACTCAAGAGGAACCTTTGCCAAGGAGAAGAGCTGAAGAGCTGTAAGGAAGAGTACTGCCCCTTTGCTGTCTGCTGTGTGGGGTTTGCCTGCTGTTGCTGTTTCTGCCAAGGAGAGGACAAAGACTGGAACTTTGCTTTGAACCTGCTTGAAGAAGATCTCCAAGGGCCTGTGTGTGCCGGTCTCCTGTTCTGAAGTCTCAGGTGCACAAAGACTTCACCCCCAGCTCCCCTGAACTCTTCCGCTGAGAGTTCTGACCTGCCAGGAGGAGCCTGTTCCAGTTCTGGGCCTCTTGAGGTTGTTCCAGCTGTTTGGGAGCTGGAAGAAAAGAAGAACTGAAGAGATCGACGCATCACTCTTCTTGCGGCTGTTTTCCTGTCACAGCACCGATTTGCGAGAAGAATCTCCATGCATCCCTGCAAGAACTGACGCATCGAGGGATCGCGGCTGAAAGAAAAACGACGCAGCGCTGCTCAACGCCGCCGCATCGCCGACACGTTACGGATTTCCACACATCGCACCTGTGTGGCAAGTTTTCCCAATGCATCACCCGCGGGTCTTGGAGTTGACGCATCACTTCCCCCTACAGACCGGATTCGACGCATCACTTCTCCTGCATGCAGCAAAACTGTTTCATCGCCTCCCCATGGTCTCAGGAACTGATGCATCTCTTTGTTTCTGGTGCTTCCCATCTCTGCGGCTGTTTGGCCTTGTGAATATTGATGCATCTACAGGTACTTTGCGAGAAATCACGCATCTATCATTTTCTATGGATCCAGTCACTTGAAACCTTTTTAAAGTCATATTCTTATTACATGTATGTTGTATTTTTGTCATTTTGGTCTTGTTGAGTTTAGATAAAGATACTTTACTTTTCTAAAGTGGTGTGGTGTCCATTTGTTGTGTTATCACTGTATTACTGTGTGTTTTGAGTACAAATACTTTACACATTGCCTTTGGGATAAGTCTGCCTGCTCGTGCCAAGCTACCCAGGGGGTGAGCAGGGGTTATTTAAAGTGTGTATCCCCCTTACCCTGACTAGAAGCAAGGGTCCGTAATTGGACAAAGGTACCTACCTCTGCTAACTAGAGACCCCCGTTTCTAACAAATCCAAATTTAAGAGAGGGCACTTCTGTAATACTTAAGTACATGGTTGACAGAGGAAAAGAAGGATAAGTGGTATACTTCAAACACATTTTGTAATGTGGACCAGTGCACTCTATTGGTTTCCTAGGGTAATATTGCAGAAATCCATGGGGACAAAACAGAACTTTTCACCTTTTCTCTCTACATCTGTATTACAGAATGGTTTAAAATGCTTGTGCAGCACCTTCTGTATTACTGATCTCACAGTTGTGCCTGTGCAATCTCAAAGGGGCATTACCTTATTTACTCATGGGCATAGTCTTCTGTACTCTTACTGTATTACTAGCAGTTATATGACTATACAAAGCATGCCTTTACCACGCATGCCTTTATCACAGATCCTTTACCACGCAGATGACTTTACCATTGTTGGAGGGTCCGGTAAGGTTGGCCACACTCTTCTGCTTACCTCTCCCCTCTCAGAGTCTCTCTCACACTTTGCTCGGTCACTTGGCAAGAAAGAACCATGTTGTAAAATATAATAGTTTATTAAACAATTCAAAAGCATAAAAGAAAATACTTCAATTTAAGAGTTGCCCATCAACATATGGGTAAGATCAGAGATAACTGCATCAACAATGTTTAAGGATCAATTTGTTCAATTTAAACAGAAATGTATATTTATGAATTAATCCATGAGCAGCCGCTCAAGGGGCAACCCTGAATTTAAGAGTGATACAAAGGATAGCGTTCAGAGGACAAAACTTCTTATTGAGACAAAATAACAATATTCAAGACCACACAATTAAAACTGACATAAATGCAATTGCTTGGGTTTAGATGAACTGAAATAGATAATCTGACAAAGCCAATAGGCAAAATTATTCAGTCAGATAGACTGACAAAGTCAATAGGCAGAATTATTAAGTCAGATAGACTGACAAAGCCAATAGGCAAAATTATTCAGTCAGATAGACTGACAAAGTCAATAGGCAGAATGATTAAATAGGAGCATTATCACCTTGGCAATAGGAGCTCTGGGCCCAGTCAGGAGAACGATTGATCAGTCGGGAACCCTCACAAGGCACCGGAGTGCTGGTTTGAAGAGAGTTCGAAGCCACACCCTGGGTGCAGCTATTTTATATGCTTGAATGCAGAAGTTTTATCATCTCTGACGTAGGTCCTGACGCAGCCCTTGACCGCCCTCTTACAGTAACTATGGAAAATTCCACAAGTAGAACTGAGAAGTGGTATCATGGTGAAATTAGGGGCTTTTGACAGGCGGTCAGTGCTCCTGACCGCAAAAAGTAAACAAAGGATAATTTTTACCGTAAGAAAGCTCAGAATTAATATTTTAATACATTATTTCTTGGTCACGTTGCCGTCTTTCACAGTTTCGATTAAGCAAGCGCGGAAAGTTTCATAACTAAAAATATTGCAAATGTACTTGTGAAACCACCAGATGTACCAAAAATGTCCTATGCGTGTGGGCTAATCTAATTCTTGTAACTGTGGAAATTTACAAGGGGGGGGAGAGTTTGTCGCGGAGGATGGCGCAGGCCTCTGCTGTCAGGTTAGTGAAGTCTATGAGATCAGCTTTTAATATTAAGAAAAGGACAATAGGATACCCTGACTTTATTGGGCCTATACATATCTCTTACAAAGGTATGGTTGGTCCTGTATGTAGGTCTGTGAGAAGGTGAACTTGGGCCTATGTGTGGATTTGTAAGAAAATGAAGGAACGTGGACAACTTAAAGACCCTTTATCTGGGCCTCAGTGGTGGGGCCTATCTAGGGATGCCAGGTTGGAAGGGTATTATAGAATGGGGTGTGTGTGTCCTGTTTAGAGGGTAAAACGGGACCCTCCTACACATCCCTCCTCTTGTTCATTATTGAACACGCCTGTGACACAGTACTTTGCTGGACCTTCAGGGGCTTGGTGCATACCGAGTGGGTCACTAATACACATGCATGCTGTCTGTGGTGGCAATTCTGGTGTTATAGTAACGTATTCTCCCCCATCATCGGCAGCTACCTCATCATACCCGTTAATGTCATGCTCCTCCCTTAAGGCGTATCTAGGTGGTGGAACCGGTGGAGCTGTAGGTGTGTTTGAAGAGGCAGGAAGGACATGTTGCTCTAAGAGTTGCACATGGATCTGCCCATTCCCATCCCCGGGAGCACGGTCCATGTCCTGATACTGTGCATTGTGATTAATTCCAGTGTGAACGTAATTCATTCCTACTGCTTTGGTGCTGCATCTGTTGACACATTTAATTACTAGCTGTGCACCGCAACACATTAACATGACTACACAACAAATAGGTAGCACAATTTTCAAGATAGCAGATAGCCATGAAGGCATCCAGTTGAAGTTGAACCAGTCCGGGATAGGATCTGCAGCGGCACCGCCCTCGTCACGCATCTTTTTCCCAGATTGCCCAAGTCCTCAATGGCCTTAGCGAGCGACCCGTTTGCGGCATCATTAGCCGGTATGAAAGTGCAGCAGCTCTTTCCGATGGAACTGCATACACCCCCTGCATCGCTGTGAGCTGATCTAGAACATATCTATGCTCTAGAACCATAAGCCTTAAAGGCCTTAACTCTTCCTGTATGGCGTTGAACCCATCTCGGGTGTTATTTATCAGAGTCATTAGTTCGTATCGTGTGACCTGTAGCCACCGTGCATTAGCTGATGTTTGCCAAATGGGCCACAGACCCCCAAAGAATTCCTGGGCACCATTGAACAGGCGAAACTCTTCAGGGATTCCGGCGAAGGCATCGTTAGCGAAGTATTGAGCCTTCCGTCGGTGCCGGTGAAGCAGGGTGACGTCATTTGTCATGGGGTGTTCAAACACTTGAGAGATGTTGGATGCCGGGACAACGAGATGTAGCTCGTGCATGGTAACCATGGTGCATAGGCCCTTCCATCGAGGAGGCAACTGGGGGTAGATGCGTTCTCCACATGCCCAAAAGATATCCATGAGGCTGGCGGTGCCGTCTTGGAGGTCCAAATTAAAAATTGTTGTGTTACAGTTTGTGTTGCTGCCCACAGGGCGAGTACCGTTACCTAGGAAGCAAAGAAGAGGATGTTTTAGTTTATATGCTCTTTTCCATTTGTACGCTGTTCCCTTCCCAAAGGTGTACCGTCTAGTTTCCTGTGCCCACACCTCCTTACACTGAGTCTCAACATCCCAATCAATATTCTGTTGATATTCTGTTTTTGCAAAGGGTTCTCCCAAGGAAGCTGCCTTACATACCAGGGCGTCTGGGCCGTGCCATTGGTTATCAAAATACACATGGGCCTGCAAGAGCAGCACAGACCTATATTGACATGGGCAGCTGGCAACGTGTGAACTGTTATTTTCGTGTATCGGGGGTTTGTTATGGAGTTGTTTGTTTATTGTCTCCTTACATAGTGCCGGGGGGGATGTGAACATAAAAAACCCTGATGCTTTGAATTCATGCTCATGATTTGTGAGCGGTGTCTCCCATCTAGGTGATTCCCATCTATACAAATTCTCATTTTCTCTCTCGAATTGCAATGCATCAGTGACAACCATGTGTGTTAGATAGTTAGAATCCCACGCGGTGGTGTTTACAAACACAGTGTCTATCTCTGCTGAGAAAAGCTGTATTTGGCCGTAGATACGGCAAAGATACAAATGGAGGAGGCATTTGGCCGTTGGGGGTGGTATTTCTTGTGGGAACACCATTTTGTCTGCGCCAACTGCATGCGGGATGTGTGAGCACACAAAGCATGCTTCTTTTGTTACCTTTTTCCCTATTTGAGACATGTGCCGGTACCACATATTATCTAGCAGGGCACTATGGGCTTCATGGTCTTTATTAATTGTGTCAGGACGTATGGAGTGGAAATCAGGTCTGGGATGTTGGCGTGCAATGTGGACCACCGTGTCCTGGAGAGCGGTGGCCAAATCTTGTTTGTCATTATCTCTTGTTGGTCTATGACTCCTCCAGAACCTTGGCCTACCTCTTCTAAATCTGCGAGCGTTGCGGGAGTTGGGACTGCGGGTCACTGGGGGGCCTACTGTAATCTCTAGAAGCCTATCCCACGGAGTAGTAGTAATACTTGGGTCTGAGGCAGTAGCTATGCGTGTGTGGTGTGTACTAGTGTGTGCGCTACCAGTGGTATACTGTGGAAGTGATGGATCTTCAGTGTGGTTCGGGAAGTGTTTTTGTGCAGTTGTAATTTCTGGCACAACTGGTTGTTTTGAGAATGGTATGGTAATATTAGCAGAAAAATGTGGCTTAAAAGTTGCAAGATAAAACAGGTACCAGTTAAGTGCGGCCAACGTTATAGTGGAAAAAAGGCAAAATGTTAAGACAAGTGAAATACATAACTTTGCATTCCCATTAAGGTCCTCGATAATATGCTCATGGCGGTCATTATCTTCGTCATCAAAGGAGGATGGAAACCCGCTGTCTTGGTGGAGCTGTACCAAGGGTATGTCCTGTCCCTCCTCTAGTCGATTGGCGGAGGTGGTGCGGGGTCCAAGCGGACGTGGCTGCGATGGATCCATGCTTTTCTTTCAGCTATTCGTACTGCAGTTGGTGACGAGTCTATCACCTTGAATGGGCCCTCGAATTTAGGGTCCTTCCAGCGTCTGACGTTCTTCCGGATGAAGATCTGCGTCCCGGGACAGATTGGTGGGAGCTCAGGATCGGTGGGGCCCTTCCCCTTTCTCTTGGATATCTGGATAGAAAGGAACTGCGCTGCGCTGGTTAGTTGGCACAGATAGTGGTAAAGTTCTGCCTTAACTACCTCAGATGATGACTCACTATCTAATTTGGGGCGTGTGGATGGAACTGTTACATTTATGGATCGTCCAGTGACAAGCTGATGGGGTGTGAGGTGATGATCCGAACTTGGGGAGTTTCTTAGTGCAAATAGTGCTATGGGCAGGCAATAAAGCCATTTCTTTCCTATTGTGGCACTTATTTTACTTATTTTGTTTTTGAGCAAGCCGTTAAGGCGCTCACAAATGCCGTTGCTTTGTGGGTGGTAAGCTGAGGTCAGCTTGTGTTTGATGCCTAGCATTGTGGTCAGGAAGGAAAAGATGGCGTTTGAAAAATGGCTTCCGTTATCGGTCCGGATGGCGTCTGGGACGCCCCAGCGAGTAATGACATCACGTAATAGAAATGTGGCCGCTGCTTTGGCATCGCAGTGGACGCAAGGTCCACTTTCGATCCAACGTGAGAATGGACATACTACCACAATGAGATAACGATAATTTTGGCAGCGATCGATCATATCGACATAGTCAATGTGTAACTCTTTGAAGGGGCCTGATGGTCTAGGAATTGTAGAGGCAACAGTTTTGAGCGTAGGGGCTGGGGAGTATTGTTGGCAAATGAGACATTTATTAACATACAATTGTATCTGCTCATAGGCATTGGGGATGAACCAGTCTGTTTGCAAGGTGATGGACATATTGTCTCGGGTGACATGTGTGGGAAGGTGGAGTTGATCTAATGCCACTTGTAACAAAGCCTGTGGCATCACAGGTTTCCCTGTTACTGTTTGTCTGTATACGAAGTCGGCGGAGTCCTGCTGTACTCCCCTCTTCTTCCATAACTCTTTCTCTTGATCTGGTGCACTTTCTTGCATTTCTCTGAGGTGTAGTTGTGCAATATGATCGTATTGTCGCGTTTTGTCAATATCAAATGGTGTTGGTAATTGGGGTGGTGTGTTTGAACTGTGTTCACTGCTGGTGTCGTGCTCTGTTGGAGGTACTGTTTGGGATAAGAGGATAGGGGCAAGTGGGACTTCCGGTGCTGTTTGGATTGAGGGGCCTGCTACTGAGGGGCCTCTGGCTGCAGCTTTAGCTGCCCAATCAGCCAGAGCGTTACCTCTGGAGACAAAATCTTGGCCATTAGTGTGCGCTGTGCATTTGACTACGGCTACTTCAGCTGGTAGTGTAAGGGCCTCAATAAGTTCTTCAAGTAACGTTTTGTGAATGACAGGTGTACCATCTGATTTAAGGAAGCCGCGCCTTCTCCAGCGGAGGATGCTGGAGTGAGTTGTTGTGGTGACATATGCCGAATCTGAATAAATTGTAATGCGGTCCTCAGCTCCAATGTTTAGGGCAGCTATGAGTGCTACCAGTTCAGCTGCCTGGGCAGAATAATGTGATGGGAGCATAAGCTGCTGTACGATGTCTAAAGAATCAGAGGAGTCATTTTGTTGTGCTTTAACTACTGCAGCTCCTGTGTATCTTATGCCTGTTTCTTGATCAATGGTAGAGGAGCCATCAACAAAGTATACAGTACTATTTGGTAATGGATCTTCTTTTGCTGCTCCTGACTCATCTGGTGAATAAGTGGCACAATCATGGTTGTCATCATCTGAGGTGGCAATTGGATGGGCAAAAAATGTGGCTGGGTTTACGGTGTGACATTTGACAATTTTCAGAGAAGGTAATGACAGTATGACTTCGTAGCCTGACACTCTTTGCGTTGTCAGTGTTGTTTTAGCTTTCTGTATTATTGCAAAAACAGCATGTTCGGTGTACATAGTTAGTGGGGAACCCATTACAATGGGGGTACTTTTTTCAACAGCAAATGCTGCGGCAGCAAGGGCCTGTTCACAAGGGTAATGGCCTTTCATGACAGAGTCCAGCATGCCGCTGAAATAGGCAATGGGCTTATGGCCCATGGGGTATTTTTGAGTGAGTACTGCTGTCATGACTAACCCATCACAGTGAGTGAAGAGGTAGAATTCTTTTGTGTAATCAGGTGATCCTAACACTGGTGCATTTGTTATCTCATCTTTGAGCTGGGTGTAGGCTGTTCTCATTTCAGGTGTCCATTCAATTTTATTGTGTCTGTCTTTGCCCATTTTCACAGCTTTCAGCAATGGGGCAGTTATTGTTGCGAAATCAAAAACCCACTGGCGGACATAATTAACCAAGCCGAGGAATCTTTGCATGTCTTTAACTGTCTGGGGTTCAGGAGTGCCTTGTATTGCCTCAACTCGACCTGGAGTCACTCGCCTGCCTGATGCAGACAGTAGCTGTCCTAGGTAGTGTACCTCTTCCTGACAGTACTGTAATTTTTGTTTGTCAACTTTATATCCTCTTTGTGCCAGCGTGGTGAGTAAGAGGATGGTGTCTTTCCTGCATTGTTGTTCGGTGGGGCTGCAAAGCAGTATGTCATCGACATATTGCAGTAAGGTGCTGTCACATTGGAAATTGGACAAGTCTTCTTTGACGACCCTGTTAAAAACACTAGGGGACTCACAGTACCCTTGAGCGAGCCTTGTGTACGAAAATTGCACATTTCTGAATGAAAACGCCAGGAGGTACTGACTGTCTGGGTGCAAAGGAATGCTGAAAAAGCATTTTTCAGGTCGATGACAGAAAAGTACTGTGCATCCGGGGGGACATTGGTGAGAATGACAGAGGGGTCTGGAACAATAGGGAATTCTGGTACAACTATGCTGTTAATTGCGCGAAGATCATGTACGAGACGCCATTCATTTGTCTTCCCCTTCCGCACAGGGAAAAGGGCTGTGTTACACGGAGAGATACAAGGATAAATTACTCCCTGTTCTAGTAATGCCTGTATAGTGGGGGCTATGCCCTCCTCTGCTGCTTTAGACAAGGGGTACTGTTTTATTCTGGGCAGGATAGCACCTTGTTTGAGTGTTATCTTAAATGGCCTGGCAGATCTGATAAGGCCCACATCATTTGGGCCTGTTGTCCAAAGATGTGCTGGTACCTGAGCCAAATCGGCTTCTCGCACAGAATCATAGTCAGGGGTAATCGTTGGTGTTCTAATTTCCAATATCACTGAGACGGGCACATTGTTATCATAGATAATCTCGGTTTTAGAATGTTCCTCAGGGGATCCAAATAGCTGAGCATCTGAAATGTGTCTGACCAATCCTTCCTGTTCAAGGAAGATGACACAAGCCCATGTGTGAGCATTGTCATCGCATGCCAGGAAAGCGCCATATGTGGGCGTTATCTCAAGGGCGCAGATGTCAAAAATCAAGTTTTTATCTAATGCCGGTGAGTCTGGTACTTGGGGTCTAAAGAGAAATTCTTTTGGTAGCTGCACTGTGCGACCTCGTAATTCGGGAGTGGTGGCGACAATTGTGTGGACAGCTGCAGAGAAGGCCTGCTCATTCACTGGGCGTGCTCTGACTTGGCTATCTAAGGAAGACTGTGCAGTGACTGCCATCATCCTAGTTAGTGGAGTACCTGGAATGGAGCAAATCATTGTTCCATTGTCATCAAAGTGGATAGTCATGTTCAGTTTGGCCATGAGGTCGCGTCCTAAAAGATTGACTGGGGAGCTGGGTGAATAGAGCAGAGGCTGCTCCACTGTATGGCCTCCTATCTCCATTGAGACTGGCTTGGTGAAGGGGACCCTTGCTATTGCCCCAGAAAATCCCTGTGTGTCCGCTGTTTTGTTTGAAATGGGCAGAGGGCCACCTGTGATGCAGGAGTATGTGGCACCTGTGTCAACAAGAAAACTGTATGTTTTGTTATTTATCATAACACTTGCAATAGGGTCCTCTTCAGTATTGCTTGTGCATGACAAAATTGGGCACACAAGAGTTGTCTGTGGGCTGTCCTAGCCAGTGTATCCTCCATGCTGATATTGCTGGATGGTGCCCTGGGTAAAGGGGTTGCTGGAGGCAACAATTGTTCCTCCTAGAGGTACATTGTTTTGTGTTTGGGGGACCATCTGGTAAGTAGGCTGTTGCTGTGGCTGTACTTGTTGCATTGGAATCTGCATTTGTTGGACCGCTGGCTGAACCTGAAGCATTGGGGGCGCTTGGAGCTGCACTTGCTGTTGCTGTGTCGGTTGCACATATGAGTATAGTACTTGGGGCTGCTGGGAGGGTGGCTGTGTGCGCTGTTGTTGTTGGAATGGTGCCTGTGCTTGGTAGCCAGGACGCATATATTGCTGACCCATGTTGCGCTTTTTACTGTTACAGTCTCTCTGGATATGGCCTTGTTTCTGGCAATAGTAACATATTATTGGTGATGCCCCTTGTCCTGGCTGTTGTGGAAACCTTTGCTGTCCCATCCCTCGCCCCCTTCCTTGTCCACCCGTGTTCCAGTTCATGTTCTGTCTGTTATTGTAATAGGGCTGTATGCTGGTGCTGTACGCAGGTGGTGCTGGCATGTATGGTGCCATTGCCTGTTGTGGCTGCTGGACATACTGTATGGCTTGTTGGGGTTGAGCTTGTATGTACTGTACTGCAGGTTGTGCTTGTACCTGCTGAGGGGCAAGTTGGGTATTGCCTGCAAGAGCATTCATGGCAGCCTGAGGGAATGATGTTACTGCTGTCATTTGAGTGACGGGTGCCGCGAGCATGATTGTGTCAACATTGTCTTTTTTCTTATTGAGTTTCTGCTGTACTAGTTTGGCAGCGGCATTCTCTATTGCCAGCTGTCTAGTCTTCTCCTGTTCCTGTCTCTTTTTGCAGTAATGTACAATGTGATCTTGTATCTCTGCCCATGGCTTGCATTCCATTGCTACAATGCCATCTAATTTTTCCTGTACTTCAGTTGGCAAACCTTTCTTTACTGTGTGGTAAAATAGTCTCCCATATCCTCCATTTGCGTCCCAACGTTGCCCTAACTCCTGGTGCCATTTTTCTTTCATTCTAGAAAGATAGTTGGCAGGGTCTTCATTTGGTTGCATAGTCTGTGACAACAGAGCCCCAATGTCAGGAACATCAGGGAATTTCCTGCGCAACTCAGCCCATGCTACTGTTCTAATCTCGTTGAAGGAAACACCATCATGTTTGGTGTTTGTCTTGGTAAGATTTTTATGAATACGTATGAAAAGATCTTCTGCATCTTCTCCAATGAGGGAGATCAGCAGGCTTTTTACATCTCCGATTGCTATGATGTTGCCCGTGGTGCAATTTTCAAAAGCTGCAATCCATTTTCCCGCACCCTCTGTGAGGGGTGGGAGCGCTTTTTTGACATTTTCTTTGTCTAATGTAGACCAGGGGATATAGATGGGGGGATCAATGATGTTTTTATAGAGCAGTGGCATCTGGCGCGTTACCCCAGGGCGTAGCGCTGTGGGTCCTGTAGGATCATACTGGCGAGCATATCTCTGCCAGACTTTGAGGCTCTCCCTCATGTAGTCATAGTCCCAATCCTGATCTCCTAATCCTTTGAGGATGCATTCAACTGCTGTTGCCATGTACTGAGGTTCAAAAGAGCCTTCCCTTGGCCAAGGGCGCATATATGGCGCAAAGGGCTCTGACCAGCCTGCCAAATCGTCTGAAAAAGGGTTAACTGCATAATCTGAACCTTCCCCCAATGTCACTATCTCATTGGGAGTGAGGTCATTACTACCTTTTGGTGGACATGGTCTGCTGAGACACATCATGTTATGTCTATTTTTCATCCTAATGGTGCGTAAGGAAGCAGAGCCCGAGACGTCATATAGTATGTCGTCGGGGCGTCCATGTGTCCCCAAGACCTTAAGTTTCTGTGCCTCGGTGGTCCTGACCTTACTTCTTACCACTGGGTCTTGTTCCTGTGGTAGCCTACAATATATTGGGATCTCACCAAACAGTGGATTGTGGCCTTCTAGCACCAGTGGGGGTGTCTTCTCCCGTCCTAATGCTGTTGGGGATTGGTGGGCTTGGTGTGTGTTGGTGACTGTTTGTGTTATTCCAGAGGCGGCAGCGTCACAGTGGTGGGGACGCTCATTATGGAGATATTGCATATTCCCTTCCCCATTCCCGCTGATAATTGTCTGTGGGTGGTGCTGGACGAGGTGGTGCCGCGTGGGTGAGGGTGGTGCTGGAGAGCTGGCCTTAGTGATCATGTCTGTAATGCTTTTGTTCATGTTCTCTAATTTAAATGACAAGCGTCTCATTGTGTTTATCTGTTCTGTGTGGCTAGGTGATTGATGCATGTGTGACTGTTCTTCTTCAAGGTGCTGTGGTGAAATACTTTCCAGGCTGGTGCTTTTGCTCAAGTCTGCATTTTGTCTATAATTGCCATATGAGGAGGGAAGACCTGTGAGGGGGGCACGCTGTCCCTCAGTTATGCACAGCAATGGTGGTTTGGGGAACTCAATGAGCTGCCGCTGCTCTGTCATAAGGCCAGATCCTGGTACCTCAGCATGGGGGGCAGCAGCCATGAAAGGCATGCTATTTTGCAATTGGGGGTGCAAATTTGAAACCAGGTGTGTATCGGTATCGTGGAATGGTTTCCGGTCATGTTGTTGTTGAGTGTCAGTGTCACGGAAGGGGTTTGATTTAGAGGATTGTTTAGTGCTGAGATCATAGGTAACAATAACAGGTGAACGCGAGGGACGGGGCAGGGCTTGAAAGACGGAGTCATGCGAGTGACGAGATGATGTCTGAGATGCCGAATCATAGTCCAAGTAGCCTCCCCCATCTTCTTCACCTGGGCGTGGGTGTGCGGTACTGACTGTTGGTGTAAATTTTAGTGACAGTTGTGCATCTATAAGACCTGGGATACCAGATACTGCTGTGTCCCTTACTGTGTCGTTAGGGAGAGGCAAGTGCATGCTGCGCAGTTCTGTGAGGTGAGGGTATACATCCCCAGGGGGCATGGGTGGGGTCAGTGATCTGTCCATGTGGTGGTACGGATGACTGGGTGATGTGTGGGAGTTCTGGAACTCCTCAATCTGTGCGGTGGGTAAATCTTGGCCTAGGTGCGGTGAAGAAGATGCCTCGTTGGGTAATGGCTGAAAACCTGCAGCCGGGGACTCATTAGTGGTGACTGGTAGTTCCAGTTGCTCCTTATTAGTGAGCTCGGTATACATACCGCTAAAGTGATAAGGTGGTGGGGGCGGAGCATTGGGTACAACCGGTGATGTGGGGTCAGAGTGTGCTCTAACCTTATCTTTAAAAATGCGCCAGAGGTCTAGAGTAGCCTTTCTCTTCTGTAGTTTAGTACCGGAGTACTTTGTGTCTAGAAAGGTGGTGGCATGCTCCAATATTATAGGGTCAAAGCTTCCCTCTGATGGCCAAGGATGAGTCATCTTTGCCGTACGCTTATGAAGCTCACGGCAGTGCTTTAAGATATGGTGTTCTTGGCCTCCGAATGTTCTTAAGACATGTTGGAGTGGAGTCGCCATGTGGGTATGCCTAATCGTAGGCGCTTTAGGCAAGGCCTAAATTACAGGAGCGCGTTTTCTCAGGTGCTAGGGACAATGTCTCTGATGAGTTCTTGCTGTACTGCCTGAATGACAATGTCATATACCCCGTCCTGTAGGTCCCGCTCTTGTGCTGAAGTATAAAGAGGGAAGCGAAGCTGGCCGTCAAAGCAGGCTTCAGCGATATAACTCTGGAGTGGGTGCCTTGGCCATGTGCTAGATAATATGGCAGTCAGTAGCGATCCATGGGGACGTATAATGAAGAAGATGTGAAAGTGGGTAGAAGTTTTATACACAGTAGAGCTCAAAATGCCATTCATGAATGTTGTCTTAAAACTACAATGTGTTTGAGGGTGAAAGTCGATTTTTGTTGTAAAGGGATGCACTTAAATGTCAGGCGAGTATTCAGCGGTAGGAGAGTGAGTGTCGAGGGTAGGGGTAGGGACGTCTTCTATTAGCTCCTCTCCTATGGCACTAATAATAAAGTGACACAGTGCTTTCCTCAAGTCCCGTTCGTCTGGTCCGGTGTATATCCCGTTGGGGGAAAAGTCAGGAAATTGGAGTTGGTCGTCAGAGAGAGATGCAATGATCTTGCTCTGCAGTGGGTTGCGGGGGTAGGATGTGGTTAAGGTAGTAGGTATCTCTAAGCCTGGTGCTATTAAGCGAATGCGGATGTAAATATAATCTGGTGTTTTATGAACAGAGGTACCTAGGATCCTGTTCATGGGGACCGGTAATAATTGAAGAGACTAGAGTGTTTCCTAAAAGTGTCAGTGCTTGCAATGTTTTTGTTCTTTGACTTTAGTAACGATGGGGTGCGGAAAAGCTGGTGCTAGCGAAAGCGTTATTTGCTGTGCCTGAGTATAATCGATCCCTAGGGCTTGAAATATAGTGAGAAGGACAGTGTTTGCTAGAGGTGTGACGTAACAAAAGGACGATGGGTGACCAGTGGAGAGACCTACAACGTTGTTGTTCACTAGATACACGATGATGGGAGAAGCTGTAGTATCAGGGGATGGGTCATTCATTCCCTACAATGGGTGGAAGTGCGGAGATGAACAAGTCGGGGGTTGCGCAGTGGGAACGTCGGGTGCAGGGTCCTGTAGGTCTACTGAGTAGTCCTGCAGGAGTGCCACAAGAAGTGGGGACTCATCAGCTTAAGACAAGGGTTGAGGGTGAGCACTACTAGATGCTGATGCTGTGGGAGATGCAGGAGCGGAAAGACGAGGGAGTGTTGCTTCTTCAGAGAGTGTCGTAGAATGTGCGGAGTTAGTGTTAGACTCCTCGTCTGTGTGAATGACGGGGGGAGAATTAGCAAAATAAACAGAAGAACTTAATGGATGAAGAGGAATTAGCGGAATGGTCAGGCCACAGAAGATCCGGGCGGGTGGTATCTGGTGGAGGCAGTGGCTGGGAGGAGACGTTGAATGAGGGCGGATAATCTACGAGAGACAAAAGGGCAAGGCGTAGCTCAGTGGTGGGGGTAAAGGTGATCCCTAAAATATTCCAAGCGGCTGCAAGAATGTCACTTTGATGGTGTGTAAGGGGGGTAAAGCGGTCCAGGGAGGTGTGATAGACTGCAGTGGCCGTACCACGGACTGAATGAATGAGAAGACTTATGATCTGCGGGGGGTCAAGGGACATAACGGGGGTAGTAAAAAGGGGACAGTACAAGAGGAGTGGGGATACACCTCCACCCCTCCTTTTGGCTACCACTTGACGCAAGGCAAGAGGTAGACAAAATGTGTGAGAGACAGAAAAGATGCGCAAAGTGGGTGCAATGAGTGATAAAAGGTAATGCAACTACTTAGCGGGATCGCAGCTAAAATTAAAAGGCAAAGCAATCCAGACAACAGCTACCTAGCGCAGTCGCCGCTAAACCGTGCTGAAGAAAGTGCGTGAGGGCAACTGAGCACCAAACTAACTAGCAGTCTGCCACTCGGCTAGGGCGGGTAGAGCTGGCAGAACGGCAACAACTGGAGGGGGGCCTAGCGTGGAACAACAGGCAGAGCTATCATCAAAAAGATGAGACACAAAACACAGACACAACGAACAAAAAATAGACAATAATTAAATAAATGAAATGCATTTCTGAAGAAAAACGAAAACCATCAATGTGAAAATATGTGAGGAAGAACAGACTGCGAGGAGACAGAGAAAAGGCGGGGCTAGGGGGAGCTGCAGGGCAGCTGCAAACGTTCGACAGGGACTTCCTCTTTCTGCGAAGGCAGAGAGCCGAAGAAGGCTAAAGGTATGACAGAGAGTGACAGACGTTCTGAAACAGCAAGTTCCTCAATCTGGAGTGGCGCAGCTAGCAAGCGAGAGAAGCGCCTACCAGAGACCGAAACAAACTTAAGAGACAGAAAAATAAGAGTACCCAAGCAATGCAAAAAAGAGTCAGAGAGGGACCGGTCAGAGAGAGCGAAGAATGAGTGTGTGAATACACCCATGAACAACACATACAACGGTGGGCAGACCACACCCCAAGAGGCACGCGGGACCCCAGAGGACCCGAGGGCAGGACAGCAGTCACTGAAACCAAAGAACCTCAAAACCAGAAATGCATGGGCAGCCAGCCTCGGAGAAACTCACCAAGTGAGAAGAGACACACGACTCAAACCCCAAATATCAGCCACTGATGGCAAAACCGAAACGCATGTAGGCACCATCAAAATCGCAAATGCATGTATTAAGCAGAAAACACATGCCAGAATTCGGCCAGTCACATGGGAGCGCCGGCACAGGACTCAAACCTCAAGCCGCAAAATACATCATGAAATAATATATGGTAAAAAGCACATACACAATTATGCGGCAAATACCTCAAATGCATGTAATAAGCAGCAAATACATGCCAGAATTCGGCCAGTCACATGGGAGCGCCGGCACAGGACTCAAACCTCAAGCCGCCAAACACATCATGAAATAATATATACGATAAAAGGCAAACACACAAATTAGGCGGCAAATACCTTAAATAAAAACATACAGAAGAAAAAGGCAAATACACAAATTATATGGCAAAAAGGATGGCAACGAAGAAGTGGTCACAACGTGATAATAAGAAAGGTGGAGAGACCCCACGCAGAAAGACAGCAAAACGTAGTATAGGACAGCAGAGAGGGAAGGACCAAAAAGATGCCCCACAAAATGTGACCAGCCACAGAGGACGTCGTGGCAAGACAGCCAGCCACAGGGGAACAAGGGAGCAGACACAGGGGAGACCCCAGAGGACACGACAGCTCGGACGGACCACCCCACAAGCCACAACCCGAGGTAAAATCAAGGAAGAAAAACAAAACTATCCCTGACTTATCCAGGCGGGCGGGGGCAGCGGAGCGTCCGAGGGGCAGCCTGGAGGGGAAACCCGTGCGCATGTCCCAAGACCACACCGTGGATGACTCGCCGA
This sequence comes from Calotriton arnoldi, assembly GCA_963921515.1. Lineage (NCBI taxonomy): Eukaryota > Metazoa > Chordata > Amphibia > Caudata > Salamandridae > Calotriton > Calotriton arnoldi. The sequence goes on from CAWUFW010016490.1 coordinate 142,361, forward strand.
CCGAGACCCTCGTTCGTGGTCGCCACTGTTGGAGGGTCCGGTATGGTTGGCCACACTCTTCTGCTTACCTCTCCCCTCTCAGAGTCTCTCTCACACTTTGCTCGGTCACTTGGCAAGAAAGAACCATGTTGTAAAATATAATAGTTTATTAAACAATTCAAAAGCATAAAAGAAAATACTTCAATTTAAGAGTTGCCCATCAACATATGGGTAAGATCAGAGATAACTGCATCAACAATGTTTAAGGATCAATTTGTTCAATTTAAACAGAAATGTATATTTATGAATTAATCCATGAGCAGCCGCTCAAGGGGCAACCCTGAATTTAAGAGTGATACAAAGGATAGCGTTCAGAGGACAAAACTTCTTATTGAGACAAAATAACAATATTCAAGACCACACAATAAAAACTGACATAAATGCAATTGCTTGGGTTTAGATGAACTGAAATAGATAATCTGACAAAGCCAATAGGCAAAATTATTCAGTCAGATAGACTGACAAAGTCAATAGGCAGAATTATTAAGTCAGATAGACTGACAAAGCCAATAGGCAAAATTATTCAGTCAGATAGACTGACAAAGTCACTAGGCAGAATTATTAAATAGGAGCATTATCACCTTGGCAATAGGAGCTCTGGGCCCAGTCAGGAGAAGGATTGATCAGTCGGGAACCCTCACAAGGCACCGGAGTGCTGGTTTGAAGCGAGTTCGAAGCCACACCCTGGGTGCAGCTATTTTATATGCTTGAATGCAGAAGTTTTATCATCTCTGACGTAGGTCCTGACGCAGCCCTTGACCGCCCTCTTACAGTAACTATGGAAAATTCCACACGTAGAACTGAGAAGTGGTATCATGGTGAAATTAGGGGCTTTTGACAGGCGGTCAGTGCTCCTGACCGCAAAAAGTAAACAAAGGATAATTTTTACCGTAAGAAAGCTCAGAATTAATATTTTAATACATTATTTCTTGGTCACGTTGCCGTCTTTCACAGTTTTGATTAAGCAAGCGCGGAAAGTTTCATAACTAAAAATATTGCAAATGTACTTGTGAAACCACCAGATGTACCAAAAATGTCCTATGCGTGTGGGCTAATCTAATTCTTGTAACTGTGGAAATTTACAAGGGGGGGGAGAGTTTGTCGCGGAGGATGGCGCAGGCCTCTGCTGTCAGGTTAGTGAAGTCTATGAGATCAGCTTTTAATATTAAGAAAAGGACAATAGGATACCCTGACTTTATTGGGCCTATACATATCTCTTACAAAGGTATGGTTGGTCCTGTATGTAGGTCTGTGAGAAGGTGAACTTGGGCCTATGTGTGGATTTGTAAGAAAATGAAGGAACGTGGACAACTTAAAGACCCTTTATCTGGGCCTCAGTGGTGGGGCCTATCTAGGGATGCCAGGTTGGAAGGGTATTACAGAATGGGGTGTGTGTGTCCTGTTTAGAGGGTAAAACGGGACCCTCCTACACCATGCATGCCTATACCACACATATGCATTTACCACCTATAGTTAGTTAAGGTGAGATTACCCCCTACCTTTATCTATCTATCTATCTATCTATCTATCTATCCATATATCTCTACCTATTTTTTCTTTATATCTATATCTAATTCTATATCTATCTCTCCCGCTCTCTCTCTCCTGACCCCCCTTATTTGTGTGTGCAATTTTATTATTTGCGGGAGACCCGAGAAAACTTCCACTGTTGAACCGCCATTAAATTTGATTCAGACTTACCACACTTGAGGCCTGTCCAGCATGGACCTGTAGGGCCCGATTCACAAAAGTAATCTCAGACAAAATCCTAACTTTCCGACTTTCGGTATTCACAAAGGGCATTTAGGAGTAGTAAAGTTAGGATTTTGTCTCAGTTAAACTTACGTTTTGGTCTTAAGTTAAACTTAAGACCAAAACTTAAACTTAAGACCAAAACTTTGTCTCAGTTAAACTTAAGTTTTGGTCTTAAGTTAAACTTAAGACCAAAACTTAAGTTTAACTGAGACAAAATCCTAACTTTAGTACTCCAAAATGCGCTTTTTGAATACCGAAAGTCGTAAAGTTAGGATTTTGTCTCAGATTACTTTTGTGAATCGGGCCCGTAGTCTTTAGTTCCATTGAATTTCCCAGTCCTCACCAGACTCTGTCATCAGTTTGAGGCATACCAGACGCTGTCATCAGTTTGAAGAGCGGTACCCCAATGCTCTGACTCATGTGCGTACAACATGTGAGTGAGACACATGCAGCGGCCATTTTGGAGTGGGATCTTTACCGTATTTTAGTGATATCTCGCAAACAGATTGGTGTGCATTAGCAGAGCCGAAACTGACAAAGTTGCCTTCATGCGACAGGATTTCTTCACACATGAGCATGAAATGTTGACTATGTGACAGGTTTCCTCATGAAATAATGACCAGGGTTAGCTAACCTCAAACCAATTTTTTTAATTATTATTATCTCTTTCTTCGTGTTTCTTTTTTAAGTCATAAACATACATTGGGTTTCGTTTTGGTAACTTTCAAGTTTCAAGTATGGCAACCTCTAACATGTCCCAACCTCCAGCATTCCTATTAGAAAAGGAAGAACCATTGCTTACCTGGAACTATTGGAGGACATTATTTGACTCCTACCTGGTTGCCATAGATGGAAAACGTTTCTCAACTGCTAGGAAGGAAGCAGTTTTAGTACATAATCTTGGTCTGGAGGGGAAGAATATTTATGAAAGTCTAAAGGAATTACCATTGGGCTCAGGAGATGGAGAACCTAGAGACCAGTATGAGATGTCATTGATGATGCTAGAAAAGCATTTTGGCACCAGGATTATAATTGTCCTTGAGACATACATTTTTTACAAGAACTCAAGGAAAAACAGAAAGAGTGGGGAACTATATAGAGGCCTTGAGGACACTGTCCTGTACGAGTGATTTTGGAGAATTGACAGACTCTCTGATCAGAGACCAATTGGTGAGATGCGCCAATGGTCAGAGAGTATAAGAGAAACTATTAGCTAAAGACCCTGACCTCAAGGAAGCAGTGGTGGAAGCTATGGAGAATGCTTTCACCTGGGTTCGAGAGTTCCGTGGAGCACAATGTGAAGAACATATAAGCCTCATTGATGCAATCAATGTGGGGTCAGGAAAAAGTAATGACATGCCACAAACAATCCTAATACTAAAATACATTTCAAGACTCCTCAGACAAATCTAGATGGTGTAGAGGTGAAATGTTACAGGTGTGGTAGTACTGCACACCTTTCCAACAGTCTCAATTGTTATGCCAGAAATGCATTGTGCAAAAAGTGTGGGAAGAAGGATCACTATGCAAGAGTGTGTAGAAGTGGGAGAGTAAATGTCGTTGAGGAAAGTGTGGAGTTTAGCGGCAAAGTAGCTTTGATTGTAACTGATGACAGTGTGGTTGATGAAGATGGTCTGAAAATGCCAGAGGATGTTGTGGACATTGATGGTGAGACGTTAAAGGTCCTGATGGACTTGGGATCTCCACATACCATGGTGGGAGATCAACATTGGCATAAACAGTTTGGTGGTAAAACTATTAAGTTCGTACCACCTGATATCAACCCTGTGGGTTATGATGGAGCAAACGTTGATGTGATAGGATACACGGTTATGAAAATCCAATTTCATGATAGGGAGACCATGGGTAAGGTATAGGTGGCAAAACATGGAGACAATCTTTTGGGATAGAGACATCAAGGGGATATGTGGATCCTTCTTAAACCCAGTACCTCAGAGCCCATTCTGTTGGTGACAAACAACGGTGGTAAGTATGATGTGGTGTGTGAATTTCCTTATGTGTTGTACTGAGGGGTTGAGTTTGTTGCATGGCTTTGAACACAAGATTGTATTAAAGAAGAATGCAGTACAGTGTGTGTTTAAGGTCAGGAAAGTGCCACATTTGATGAGGGAATCTCTTAAGGTTGAGTTGGAAAAACTGTTGAGACTGGGTATCATTGAGGAAATCGAATCCTCAGAGTGGCTGGCACCGGAGGTCCTTGCTCCTAAGGATGGGGGAAGAAGTGTACGAATGTGTGTGGACCTGATGGGACTTAACAAGTTAACAAGCATATTTGGGTAGCTCGCCAACCTCTTCCCAATATTTCTGAGACAGTGGCAATTGTCAAGAAGCCTAAGGTGTTTAGTACCATGGATTTGGCCTACCATCAGATTTCCCTACATAAAGAATCAAGACACCTCACATCCTTTGGGAGCCTTCAATTCTTAAGAATGCCCTTCGGATTGGCATCTGCGGCGGCTTGTTTCCAGAGAGTAATGAAGCAAGTGTTGAAGGGGGTACCACAAGTCCTATTCGTTCAGACAAGCATGGTCATGATATTGTTTTGAGGCAGGTATTAGAGAGATTGCAAACAGCGGGATTGACTTTGAGGAAGGACAAATGCAAGCTTGGTGTCACAACGGTCACATGTCTTAGACATACAATTTCTGGGGAGAGAATCAGTCCCAAGGTAGATTTGGCAAAGAGCATTGTGGAAGCTCCTAACCCCAAAAACAGAGATCAAGTCAGTTTGTTTCTTGGTTTAGCAGAATTTTGTTCAAAGTTCATTGCAAATTTTGCAAGTGTAGTTTAACCACTAAAAAGTTTGCTCAAAAAAGGTGTGGCGTTCTCATGGTCGGATGACTGTGAAATGGTGTTTCAGTCAGTCAAGTCATCTATAGGGATATTGCCCACTTTGGAACATTTTGATGTGTGTAAGAGGACAGTATTGACAACTGACGCGAGTCTGAGTGGTCTTGGTGCTGTTCTAACACAGGTAGTTAAAATGGAGCACAGGATAGTAGCGTTTGCATCATGACACTTGACAAAGGCAGAGTAGCGATACTTCGTAATAGAGTGTGAATCTTTAGCAGTTGCATCGACGATACAACTTTTCAGGTTTTATTTGTGGGGCATACCTTTCGTTGTGAGCTCTGATCATTGTTCATTGGTACAGATTTTTGCTTGCAGGGATCACCTCAATTTGACGCCTAGAATCAGGAGATGGATGGATGGGTTGATGGAGTATAATTTTCAAGTAGAGTATTTACCAGGAGAGAGGAATATGGCAGCTGATTGTCTATCAAGATTACCTATTGAGGGAGAAAATGAGGGTAGTGAGTCAACAGAGGTTGGTGATGCTGTGACGATGTCATGGGTGAAGGAAAGAATAATAATGTGACAAGAGTGGGAACAAGCAAGAGGTTGTGATGATGCCTTCCAAATTTTGAGAAACCAAAATACCAGAGCACTCCCAATCACTGTCCAAAAGAACAATTTCAAATCTTCATATTATATCAAATTCGCATAGTTATTCACTCTACAATGGAAGACAAGAGCCAAATGGTTGTTGAGCGTAGCCTGTATTGGAATCAGTAAAACCCCACGGGAGCTGCAGTCGCTTCATGACACAGATACATACCTCTGTATTAAAAGCCTACACACAAGGCTCATCTATGGAAAACGTTGAAACAATCATTGTGTTGAAAAGATAAAACATATCAGAACATGTACAGAATGTCTTGACTGATAATTTTTCAAGTATTGATCACACCTCTATATGTATATATTATGATTGTTGAGTACGAATGATGAGATGGATGTGGTGTGTATGTGGTCTGCTCTAATTTTAATGCTGGAATATAGAATATATCATTATCAATAAATAATTATTTTTGTACCATTCCATTCACTTTTGTTCTTGTCTCTCCTGGTATTAGAATTGTTTTGGTTCATTGCGAATTTTGAAGTTGCCCTAGGAATTTACATTATGTATTGGAATCAGGAAAAGGCAGCCGACACGTGTTTCATCACACAGTGACTTCTTCATGGGAAGATCAGCAGTCAAGTAATCCTAGGATGTGTAGTAATATTCGAAGGTCAGGTTATTTCTTTGGAGCTACACGGTTAAATTAGTGACATGTAATCGATTCGTAATTTTGAGTATTGTAACTGCGGCAAGAGGTCCAAATGTTCTTCTTACTCTAAAGAGTAGGCGTCCTTAAGTACGGGTATTGTCCACAGAGGTTTGTCCTGTGGCGTTGGATCTGTTGTGTATGATGTTAATCATACCCGACTAGTTCAGGCAGAGGGAGCCATAATAAGTCCCCTGCATCTGTTCGGCGTAGATACACTGGACTTATTATGGCTCCCTCTGCCTGAACTAGCCGGGAATGATTGACATCATATACAACAGACAATACCCAGTATGGTGGAAGGACTAGGTGGTAATGAGGGGATGTATGTAAGATATCTCTATGTTTAGCATTTACACATCTAACCTAGAACCACATGGGTGTGTGTGCAGCATAGGTAGTGTTGCAGTGTTCGGGTATGCCGGTTATTGTACGAGTATTCTTATGATACATGTTTCTGATAATTGCGTTATGATTTCCAATTGTTATTACTATCATTATTTTCATTTCTATTACAATTCTTGTTTTGCTTTTGGGGAAGGGAGATGTTTTCTGGCTAAGGTATTAGTCAATGCAGGGCCAGGACTATGTGGGGTGAATTCTAGAATGATGTGACATCAGGTGTGAAATTCAGGGCTTGAAGGAGCTGAAGAGGCTGGTGTCTGCGCCGATGGTTAAGTGGTTCTGTTGTTTCAGACTTGCACTAATAAATGCATTCAAAGCATTCAGGAATTGTGCGCTTTTTCCTGGGGCACAACACAACACTTTTCCACCACTAAAAACCTTGCAAAATACCCTTACCACCTTTACCCTTACCCAACCTAAACCCTAAAAAATACCTTTACCACCCTATACCCATAATCCTTCTCTAAACCCTAAAAATAGCCTCCCCACACTATACCCGTACCCACCCTAAACCCTAAAAATGCCCTTACTACTCTATACAATTACCCCCTAAACCATAAAAATATCCTTACCCCCTATACTCTTACCCACCCCTAAATCCTAAAAATACCCTTATCACTATATACCCCTACCCACCCCATACCTTAGAAATACCCTTATCACTACCCCTACCAACCCTTAGACCCTAAAAATACCCTTACCACCCTATAACCACCAACACCTCTATCCACCCAAAACCCTAAAAATACCCTTACCACCCCATACCCCTACCCAACCCTAACCTGTACCACCTTATACCCTTAGCCAACCCTTAAACCAAAATTATAGATAGATAGATAGACAGACAGACAGACAGACAGACAGACAGACAGACAGATAGATAGATAGATAGATAGATAGATAGATAGATAGATAGATAGATAGATAGATAGATAGATAGATAGATAGATAGATAGATAGATAGATAGATAGATAGATAGATAGATAGATAGATAGATAGATAGATAGATAGATAGATAGATTACAAAGTGGTGGTCTCTGTAGGTATAGTTAGAATACGAAGGGATACAAATTCCTCAGATTTTTTAATGCTAATAACCTTGTCCCTGTTATACAAATCTCCTCAAAACTTTCCAGACCTATAGCTTTGTCTACATTGGCAGAGGATGGAAAGTTGTGTAGTGATTGGTCAAGGGGGTGCAAAGGTAAAAGGGGGGTTTCAAAACACATTTTTCCACCAATGCATTTTCCATAGACTTTTGTGTCTGATGCAGCGTGAAAATGGCTGAACGGGTGTCCATGACATTTGGCAGGATTACACATTATTGCGACTAGGTGATCCTTTTGGGTACTACAGGTAAGTATGGTAAGTATATTCTAAGTTATAAGGCATTTTATCTTATTGATATTTGTTACTGCAGTACTTTCGCAAACATTTGCGGTATTTTGTGGCACCAGAGTACATAGCAATGACAAGGTATTATGTGATTGGCTAATGACTCCTTTACAAAAGTTAAAGGCAGCCATGCTGTTTTTAGGTACACTTTCGTTATGTTCTGTGTTATGCCCTTAGATATAGATTTGTACTTAAAAGTCCCTAGTATATGGTATTGCATGTACCAAGAACGTGTAAATTAAATGCTACTAGTGCCCGGCAGCACTCATTGTGCCACCCACTTATATAGCACTTTAAAATATTTCTCAGGCCTGCCATTGTTTATTAGGGTATTCATTGTTTTACTTGCGCTTCCTCAAAAGTACTGCAGTACCTTCATAAATTTCTAAAACTATATTTACACCAAAGAAATATTTTTTATTTAAAATATGGATTAAGGGTTTCATGGCTAGTTATGCTTTTTAATGGTATTTGTATTAGTATTGTAACTATAGGTTATGTTTGTGCAGTATACAGGTTCCACAATAGCATTGAGATATTACTGTGGTACATTCTCTTTTGTAGAATAGCATTTCATTGGCTTAGAACTCTGTCAATTGTAGAAAACAGGAAGTGTATGCCCCTTAATCCCATTCAATTTGAAATCTTCAAAGGAGAAGGCTGTGCTCTTTGCCTGAGGGAATATCTTTTGTTCTGAAGCCAACTTTGAACTTATGGATAACTGCAATGGCTGAAGAAGATGATCCTGTGCTGTTGCAAGAGGAGGAAGCAGAGGTGGCGTTGAGGAAGAAATTAAAGGAATCCATTGTATGGGATTTTTTTTCATTGCCACCGATACTAAAATGGTGAATTCAAAACTTGTTACCTGCAACCTATGCAATAAAGTTATTCCCCTTGGGAATGTCAAACAATACTCGTTTGGTACTACAGGAATGAAAAAACACCTGAAGGCAATTCATTCCATCAGGTTGGCATGTTTGGAAAAAAGGCGTCGGAAAGAGACAGAAGAGGCCAAAGCAGGAACACTTGCATTGACCACTTCTTCTGTTACTGCAACACGTTTGACTTCTTCTGCTTCGTCAGCACCTCCACCACCACCTACTGCATCTGTCCCTCCAGTAGCACCATCTAATTCTTGTACTCCATCAGCACCTCCAGCAACACCCGGTGCATCTGTCCCTCTACCAGTACCTGCTTGTGGTACCACAGTGCCAATACATCTTTTGAGGCAGAATCAGGAAATTATAGAGCAACATAGCAGTACAGCGATATACTGTTGCCTCTGCCAAACTGTCATTGTTGAGGGAGACAGAAATATGACCACCAATCGTGAGCTTGCATTGGCTCAGTAGTGTCCTCCCCAACAGCCTTAGTTTTTTTTCTTTTTTACTTTTGTTGTCCTCCTGTTTCCTGTTAAAACTATTGTTTTGGCTGGTCATGTTGACCATGTAAAAAAAGGTTTCAGAATTATTATTTTTTTTTATTTCTTTTTAGAACTAACCAAATATCTCAAACGATAAAGAGCTTCTACCAACATTAACCATATTTATTCAGGTATCAGAAATCAGAGCCACGCTATATTATTTCAAATTTTATGTTGTCATATATATTTTTTTTTATTTCAATAAGTACTGCAGTAGCTTCCAGATAATTTTGAGGAAGTACCGCAGTACACTGTAAACTTAAAAAAAAAATATATATATATATCAATAAAAATACTGTTAGAAATGGAGTCTCTAGTTGGCAGTGGTTTGCACCTTGTCCAAGTAGGGCCCACACTTTAGTTAGGGTAAGTGTAGTACACTCTAAGTTTACCTTTGCTCACCCTCAGGTAGCTTGGCACAGAGCAGTCAGGCTAAACTAAAGAGGCAATGTGTAAAGTATTTGTGCACACAAATACACACACAGTAGCCCTGTGAAAACACCGCAAAAGTACTCCACATCAGTTTAGAAAAATAGCTAATATTTATCTGAGTAAAACAGGACCAGAATAATAAAAATCCAACATACACAAGTCAGGATATGAATCCTTCAATATTAAATGCCGTTATAGTGTTTAGAAAACAATAGCTCCAAACTGGGGCTTTTTTTGTCACACTTGACCGTGACAAATCTACAAGTTCAGTACGACTGTGATGGAGCATTGGCCAGCTACAGGATTCGCACAGACCCCAGTACAGTACCTTGGATGTGTCACAATGTCAAAGATGTGATGCGCAGAGGAGGTGAGGCGTTGTGCTGGCAGGTGATGCATCAGCTCCTTACTGTTATGCAGGTCATTGGCATGTTGGCACTCGGGGATGATGCATTTTCTCAAAGGAGGTGAGGTGTCACGGTAGCAACGTGATGAGTAGGTTCCTGGAGGCAGTGCAGGGTCATTGATCCACTAACACCTGGAGACGATGTGGGGCACAGGGGAGGTGATGCATCGGTTGCAGGTGCAAGACCTCCGGTCCTGAAGGCAACACAGAGCGGTGCGTCAATGTCGAACCACCAGGCCACAGGTGCTGCGTCGGAGTCGGAGTGGTGCATCACGGACTTCGGTGAAGTGGTGGTCGAGACTCACGCAGCTTCGGGGGCACTATGGCACCATCGGGCCTTGTGTTGTAAGTCATTGCGTTAGGCACTCAGCAAGCAGGGACCGCGGCTTCTGTGCAGGCAGCAGCGATGTGCCAATTTCCCAGTGTTGCATCATTTCGGAAGTGACGCTTGGAGTCGAGGCGTCGATTTCTTGGTTGCAGCACTAGAATCAACTCCAAGGGCCCCCCTGGGTTTGGCAACACTTGGCAGGTCAGGACTCACAACAGAGGAGCTCAGGTGCTCTTAGCAAGATGCAGGTGAAGTCTTTGATGGCCCGAGACTTCCAAAAGGAGGCTAGCTCAACTCAAGCCCTTGGAGAAACTTTGGAAAGCAGCATGCAGAGAGCAAAGTCCAGTCCTCTCACTCCAAGGCAAAAAGCAGCAGACAGCAGGCCAACACAGCAAAGTAAGCAGCAAAGTGGCAATCCCTCCTGGTAGTCCAACAACTCTTTTTCATGGCAGAATGTCCTCAGTCCAGAAGTGTTTTTGTTTCTGCTGTTATGGTGTCAGAGGCTCATTACTTATACCCATTTTGGCCTTTGAAGTAGGGAGACTTCAAAGAAAGGTCTTTGTACTGCACAAGACCCTGCCCTTCCTGGCCCTGACTCCAGACACACTACAGGTGGGTATGCAGTTCTTTGTGTGAGGACAGGCACAGCCCTACTCAGGTGCAACTCGTTCCCCCACCATAGCTCAGGAAGACCCATCAGCCCGATGACAGGCCATTGGGATATGCAAGGCACACCTCAGCTCCTTTTTTTGTGTGACTGTATAGAGTAAATTCACAAAGCCCAACTGTCATCCAACCCAGACGTGTATTGCATGAACAGGCAGAGGCACCGAATGGTTAAATTAAGAAAATCCCAACTTTCTATAAGTGGCATTTTCAGATCCTCAATTTAAAAACCAGCTTCACTAAAAGATGTGTTTTTAAATTGTGAGTCCCGAGGCACCAAGCTGCAATTTTCTATCAGCTCCCAATTGGAAGATACCCGGGTACAATGCTACTGGCCAGCTCCAATGCTAACCTAAGGGAGAGATAGGTCTTGCTGTAGTGAAAAGCGACTTTAGCGTTTTTTTACTACCAGGACATATAAAACTTAAAAGCACATGTTCCACCTTTTAAATACACAGCACTCGGTCCCTGGGGCTACCTAGGGCCTACCTTAGCGGTGCTTACATGTAGGAAAAGGGAAGGGTTAGGCCCGGCAAGTAGGTGTACTTGCCAGGTCAACATGGCAGTTAAAAACTGCGCACACAGGCTCTGCAGTGGCAGGCCCGGGACACGTTTGGAGGGCTGCACATGTGGATGGGACAATCAGTGCTGCAGGCCCACTACCAGCATTTGGTTTACAGGCCCTGGGAACATTTATTGCACTGTACAAGGAACTTACTAGTAAATCAAATATGCCAATCGTGGGGAAACCAAATGCCATTACATTTTAGGCACAGATCATATGCACTTTGGCACTGGTCAGCAGTGCTAAAGTGCCCTGAGTCCAAACACCAGCAAAAATGAAGCCCAGCATACAATCAAAAACAGGAGGTCAGAAGCAAAAAGACGGGAAAGAAACCATGCCAAAAGATGCCAGGTCTACCATACTTTTCCCTAACTCTACAGACTTTGCTAAACTGCCTGATTTCTTCCTATACATTACAAAAAGAGTAATAAGCTATATTTCACCTTAAAGCAAAGAACAAAGACAAAGTGTAGTTTAAAAAATATGGCTGCCTTTTTAATATGCAAGGGCTTGCAATAACCAATAATATTGTGTTTCGTCATCGCCATGTACCGCGGTATACAACGAAGGTACCACAGTATACTGAGGCCCAATATATCGCTACGTTTTTGTCCCTTATTACTTAGAAACAACAGAACAAATTTGGATCAAATAACAAAAAACACCCTTTCCACACCATAATCTATTTTTCTGCCAAATTTCATGTATATCTGTTCAGCCATTTTGCCACTACTTCTGTTTAAAAAGTCTATGGAAAATGCATTAGTGTAAAAAGGTGTTTTTGGGACCCCCCCTTATTCTTTGCATCCCCCTCAACTAAGCACCACAAAACATTGCATCATTAGCCAATGCACTTCTAAAGAATTCCTATTTCTCTGATTCCTAGCTATAACTACAGAGGGGCCGATTCCGATCTCGGTCGGAGGCGCACCCAATACCATTCGGTCGGGAAAAAAGCCATGCGAATGCCTGTTTCCCGACCGATAAGTACATCATACCGAACGAGTAAGTACTATGCGCACAACAGCACAGAATCCGGCCGAGTCGTACTCACCCAATCCAGGTCCTGTTCTCCGACCAAGGCGAATCCGGAAACGCAGAATCGAGTCGCACGGAAGGGAAAATGCAGCCCCGTCCGGCCGAACAAGTACGATGCGCTTTCCGTACGCGCCGAACCCGTCGCTACGCACGGCACGTCAAAGCATCCGGGAGAGGCGCACATAAGCTCCGATTCGCGCCACAACACGATCCACGGCTACGAGGCGAACACGCCAGCGACGAGGACGACGCGAAGCGACGAGAAAGACGAACGACACAAACCAACCATGAATCCCTTCGTCCCGATCCTACCAATATTCTACATTTACTACCGGAACAGGCACGGACGCGTACGGCGCAGAAGGTAAGTCAGACACCAATCACAAAACACATACAACACGTACACGACACATCACACATACACAGAGGGATGCAGAATTTACTTACACCAGCAACAGCAGCACCATAGGGGCGGGATGCCCATCACCAATGCCACATATGCACACAGGGGCCTGAATGCGCACCACCACCACCACCCCTACCCAGAGGGGGCCGGATGCCAACCACTACTACCACCCTTAGCCAGGGGGTGCCAGATGCCCACCACCACTACCACCCTTACCCAGGGGGGCTGGATGCCTACCACTACTACCACCCTTAGCCAGGGGGTGCCAGATGCCCACCACCACCACCACCCCTACCCAGGGGGCCGGATGCCTACCACAACTACCACCCTTACCCAGGGGGGCTGGATGCCTACCACAACCACCACCCTTACCCAGGGGGCTGGATGCCTACCACCACTACCACCCTTACCCAGGGGGGCTGGATGCCTACCACTACTACCACCCTTAGCCAGGGGGGTACCAGATGCCCACCACCACTACCACCCGTACCCAGGGGGGCTGGATGCCTACCACTACTACCACCCTTAGCCATGGGGGTGCCATATGCCTACCACTACTACCACCCTAAGCCAGGGGGCTGGATGCCTACCACTACTACCACCCTTAGCCATGGTGGTGCCAGATGCCTACCACTACTACCACCCTTACCCAGGGGGGGCTGGATGCCTACCACTACTACCACCCTTAGCCAGGGGGGCTGGATGCCTACCACTACTACCACCCTTAGCCATGGTGGTGCCAGATGCCTACCACTACTACCACCCTTACCCAGGGGGGGCTGGATGCCTACCACTACTACCACCCTTAGCCAGGGGAGCTGGATGCCTACCACTACTACCACCCTTAGCCATGGGGGTGCCAGATGCCTACCACTACTACCACCCTAAGCCAGGGGGGCTGGATGCCTACCACTACTACCACCCTTAGCCAGGGGGCTGGATGCCTACCACTACTACCACCCTTAGCCAGGGGGTGCCAGATGCCCACCACCACTACCACCCGTACCCAGGGGGCTGGATGCCTACCACTACTACCACCCTTAGCCATGGGGGTGCCAGATGCCTACCACTACTACCACCCTAAGCCAGGGGGCTGGATGCCTACCACTACTACCACCCTTAGCCATGGTGGTGCCAGATGCCTACCACTACTACCACCCTTACCCAGGGGGGCTGGATGCCTACCACTACTACCACCCTTAGCCAGGGGGCTGGATGCCTACCACTACTACCACCCTTAGCCATGGGGGTGCCAGATGCCTACCACTACTACCACCCTAAGCCAGGGGGCTGGATGCCTACCACTACTACCACCCTTAGCCAGGGGGCTGGATGCCTACCACTACTACCACCCTTAGCCAGGGGGTGCCAGATGCCTACCACTACTACCACCCTTAGCCATGGGGGTGCCAGATGCCTACCACTACTACCACCCTAAGCCAGGGGGGCTGGATGCCTACCACTACTACCACCCTTAGCCAGGGGGCTGGATGCCTACCACTACTACCACCCTTAGCCAGGGGGTGCCAGATGCCCACCACCACTACCACCCGTACCCAGGGGGCTGGATGCCTACCACTACTACCACCCTTAGCCATGGGGGTGCCATATGCCTACCACTACTACCACCCTAAGCCAGGGGGGCTGGATGCCTACCACTACTACCACCCTTAGCCATGGTGGTGCCAGATGCCTACCACTACTACCACCCTTACCCAGGGGGGGCTGGATGCCTACCACTACTACCACCCTTAGCCAGGGGGGCTGGATGCCTACCACTACTACCACCCTTAGCCATGGTGGTGCCAGATGCCTACCACTACTACCACCCTTACCCAGGGGGGGCTGGATGCCTACCACTACTACCACCCTTAGCCAGGGGGGCTGGATGCCTACCACTACTACCACCCTTAGCCATGGGGGTGCCAGATGCCTACCACTACTACCACCCTAAGCCAGGGGGGCTGGATGCCTACCACTACTACCACCCTTAGCCAGGGGGGGCTGGATGCCTACCACTACTACCACCCTTCGCCAGAGGGTGCCAGATGCCCACCACCACTACCACCCGTACCCAGGGGGCTGGATGCCTACCACTACTACCACCCTTAGCCATGGGGGTGCCAGATGCCTACCACTACTACCACCCTAAGCCAGGGGGCTGGATGCCTACCACTACTACCACCCTTAGCCATGGTGGTGCCAGATGCCTACCACTACTACCACCCTTACCCAGGGGGCTGGATGCCTACCACTACTACCACCCTTAGCCAGGGGGCTGGATGCCTACCACTACTACCACCCTTAGCCATGGGGGTGCCAGATGCCTACCACTACTACCACCCTAAGCCAGGGGGCTGGATGCCTACCACTACTACCACCCTTAGCCAGGGGGCTGGATGCCTACCACTACTACCACCCTTAGCCAGGGGGTGCCAGATGCCTACCACTACTACCACCCTTAGCCATGGGGGTGCCAGATGCCTACCACTACTACCACCCTAAGCCAGGGGGGCTGGATGCCTACCACTACTACCACCCTTAGCCAGGGGGGCTGGATGCCTACCACTACTACCACCCTTAGCCAGGGGGGTGCCAGATGCCCACCACCACTACCACCCTTACCCAGGGGGTCTGGATGCCTACCACTACTACCACCCTTAGCCATGGGGGTGCCAGATGCCTACCACTACTACCACCCTTAGCCAGGGGGGCTGGATGCCTACCACTACTACCACCCTTAGCCATGGTGGTGCCAGATGCCTACCACTACTACCACCCTTACCCAGGGGGGGCTGGATGCCTACCACTACTACCACCCTTAGCCAGGGGAGCTGGATGCCTACCACTACTACCACCCTTAGCCATGGGGGTGCCAGATGCCTACCACTACTACCACCCTAAGCCAGGGGGGCTGGATGCCTACCACTACTACCACCCTTAGCCAGGGGGCTGGATGCCTACCACTACTACCACCCTTAGCCAGGGGGTGCCAGATGCCCACCACCACTACCACCCGTACCCAGGGGGCTGGATGCCTACCACTACTACCACCCTTAGCCATGGGGGTGCCAGATGCCTACCACTACTACCACCCTAAGCCAGGGGGCTGGATGCCTACCACTACTACCACCCTTAGCCATGGTGGTGCCAGATGCCTACCACTACTACCACCCTTACCCAGGGGGGCTGGATGCCTACCACTACTACCACCCTTAGCCAGGGGGCTGGATGCCTACCACTACTACCACCCTTAGCCATGGGGGTGCCAGATGCCTACCACTACTACCACCCTAAGCCAGGGGGCTGGATGCCTACCACTACTACCACCCTTAGCCAGGGGGCTGGATGCCTACCACTACTACCACCCTTAGCCAGGGGGTGCCAGATGCCTACCACTACTACCACCCTTAGCCATGGGGGTGCCAGATGCCTACCACTACTACCACCCTAAGCCAGGGGGCTGGATGCCTACCACTACTACCACCCTTAGCCAGGGGGCTGGATGCCTACCACTACTACCACCCTTAGCCAGGGGGTGCCAGATGCCCACCACCACTACCACCCGTACCCAGGGGGGCTGGATGCCTACCACTACTACCACCCTTAGCCATGGGGGTGCCATATGCCTACCACTACTACCACCCTAAGCCAGGGGGCTGGATGCCTACCACTACTACCACCCTTAGCCATGGTGGTGCCAGATGCCTACCACTACTACCACCCTTACCCAGGGGGCTGGATGCCTACCACTACTACCACCCTTAGCCAGGGGGCTGGATGCCTACCACTACTACCACCCTTAGCCATGGTGGTGCCAGATGCCTACCACTACTACCACCCTTACCCAGGGGGGCTGGATGCCTACCACTACTACCACCCTTAGCCAGGGGGCTGGATGCCTACCACTACTACCACCCTTAGCCATGGGGGTGCCAGATGCCTACCACTACTACCACCCTAAGCCAGGGGGGCTGGATGCCTACCACTACTACCACCCTTAGCCAGGGGGCTGGATGCCTACCACTACTACCACCCTTCGCCAGGGGGTGCCAGATGCCCACCACCACTACCACCCGTACCCAGGGGGCTGGATGCCTACCACTACTACCACCCTTAGCCATGGGGTGCCAGATGCCTACCACTACTACCACCCTAAGCCAGGGGGCTGGATGCCTACCACTACTACCACCCTTAGCCATGGTGGTGCCAGATGCCTACCACTACTACCACCCTTACCCAGGGGGGCTGGATGCCTACCACTACTACCACCCTTAGCCAGGGGGCTGGATGCCTACCACTACTACCACCCTTAGCCATGGGGGTGCCAGATGCCTACCACTACTACCACCCTAAGCCAGGGGGCTGGATGCCTACCACTACTACCACCCTTAGCCAGGGGGCTGGATGCCTACCACTACTACCACCCTTAGCCAGGGGGTGCCAGATGCCTACCACTACTACCACCCTTAGCCATGGGGGTGCCAGATGCCTACCACTACTACCACCCTAAGCCAGGGGGCTGGATGCCTACCACTACTACCACCCTTAGCCAGGGGGGCTGGATGCCTACCACTACTACCACCCTTAGCCAGGGGGGTGCCAGATGCCTACCACCACTACCACCCTTACCCAGGGGTCTGGATGCCTACCACTACTACCACCCTTAGCCATGGGGGTGCCAGATGCCTACCACTACTACCACCCTTAGCCAGGGGGCTGGATGCCTACCACTACTACCACCCTTAGCCAGGGGGGTGCCAGATGCCTACCACTACTACCACCCTTAGCCAGGGGGGCTGGATGCCTACCACAACTGCCACCCTTACCCAGGGGGGGCTGGATGCCTGTCACTACTACCACCTCTACCCATGGGGGGCTGGATGCCTACCACCAACACCACCCCCACTCATAGGATGGACAATGCATGACACAACCAGCACACCACAACCTAGGGAATGCAAGAAAAAGACATCCCCCCAACACCATGACAAGCGTGTGTAGACTGTGTCAAAAGCCTACAACACTGAACAGGACTTTGAACATACAATGTGACCCCCTATCACATGTGCCACACATATATGTGTGTGGCCCCCACAATGCAAGCAGGCCATGACCATTGTGGCAATGGGGTCCAAACCCCCATCATCACAGTGACCAAAATGTAAGTGTGGGGTCCATAGCTGAAGCACATTTTGAACAGTGTGGCAATGGGGTCCAAACCCCCATCATCACAGTGACCAAAATGTAAGTGTGGGGTCCATAGCTGAAGCACATTTTGAACATTGTGGCAATGGGGTCCAAACCCCCATCATCACAGTGACCAAAATGAAAGTGTGGGGTCCATAGCTGAAGCACATTTTGAACAGTGTGGCAATGGGGTCCAAACCCCCATCATCACTGTGACCAAAAGGTAAGTGTGGGGTCCATAGCTGAAGCACATTTTGAACAGTGTGGCAATGGGGTCCAAACCCCCATCATCACAGTGACCAAAAGGTAAGTGTGGGGTCCATAGCTGAAGCACATTTTGAACAGTGTGGCAATGGGGTCCAAACCCCCATCATCACAGTGACCAAAAGGTAAGTGTGGGGTCCATAGCTGAAGCACATTTTGAACAGTGTGGCAATGGGGTCCAAACCCCCATCATCACAGTGACCAAAATGTAAGTGTGGGGTCCATATCTGAAGCACATTTTGAACATTGTGGCAATGGGGTCCAAACCCCCATCATCACAGTGACCAAAATGTAAGTGTTGACAAAGAAAAAGCTGCAACTGCCAAACTGCATGGATGATTCCTGTTCACAGAACATAAAACACATCAGTGGCAAAATAGTGCATGTGTCCCATTGCAACATACATTGGGGGAGGCAAATACTGCAGTGCAAATAAGACATACCTTTGGCCATGTGCAGACAAACAACACCCATGGGGGCTGACACTGTCAACATTCATCAATGACACAATGACAGAAGTGACCATCAGAATGCAGACCCACATATTTGCACCAATGGGCACACAAATGCAGATACCCTGTGGAGACTGTAGATGTGAGGTGAACAGATACCATACCATGGCAGCAATGGGACACACAAACCATGATCATTGTGCTGACCGATGACCTAGGAGTCCCAGGGACAGCAGGGGAAACCCACCAAACTACATACAGCCAATGGCACACCCAAGATATGCCAATGCAGTGGTGCAGATGCACAAACACAAACAGGCAGACCCACACTGCACATCATACACAACAGGTGAGGGGGGGGTGCCAGTGTCCCCAGGCAACCACACAACACATGAGGAGGCCTGAATACCAATCATACAGATGTGCATACAGTGCCACACAAAGGTAACTCATGGATCCAAATCCCCTATGTGGGCAAGCAGGCATTGTCAGATGAGAGGGAGCTCAAATCACACATGTCACACAGGCACGTAGGAACAGCAACTGACACAGCAAGACACAGACACACCACAGCACTACCCCCAGGGCCCCCACAATGTGGTGACCCTGGGCTGCATTACAATCCCACTGTGATGACAAAGCTAAATGTCGTTCACACTGTGAACCACAGTCATGTGTCCTGAGCAACAAACTACCATCACACCTACACAAGCACAAATCAATCAGCACGGCCAGTAAGCCAAGGCCAACATGGAGGCAGGGGTCTAGCCGGGCAACAACTCTCATCTGCACACACTCAACACCACACACCTCGACCTCCAACAATGTGCAGCAGTGAAGCACACATGCACTGGTGACATTGCACATGCACCCATGACTATTCCAGGGTGGTGGGTGGGAACCAAGGTGCAGAAACACATCACACATGGGCACTCAACAAGACTCCTGAATGTCTGACACACTGCACACTACGCTGTACATGGACATGACGGCAATACCACACCAACCAATGGGATCCCAGCCACAGTCACACACCAATGAAGAAGCCAAGGTCACCCACAAAGAACACACTTAGACAACAACCAACATTGCAGGCCGGACCCTGAGGAGTGCCAGCAGTCACACACACAACGTGTCACAATCACTGAAAGATAACACAAACTGGAAATCACATGACAGGTGCAAACAACAAGTGCCAAGGGGAAACCTGACTGTGACCCATCTGCGTCTGCACACAAACTCAGCCCTGACAGCAAACACACCTAGGTGTGACACCCTGATGACCAGTAATGTGCCATGCACACACATCACAGAGAACCCAGGGAGAAGACTTTGGGGGAACATAGGTCAAGTTAGCAAGCATCACAAACAGGTACAACACTAGGGATCACAGCATGCACAGGTAAACGGAAGTGAACACACAGACATGCTCATACAACACACACCTTGGGCGCAGGCAATGTCACAGGAGTACACACTGCCATGAGGGGACTCCACTCCTGTGTGAGGAAAGCTGTGCCATATGTTGCCTCAGTAGGGCCCCATCATGTCAGCTGAGCACTTGGTCACACAATCAACAATTAGCACCAAATGAAGGCTCCTGTCACATCAGCCTGGTCATGGAAGTGCCAACGAAATCATCAGCACAGATCCAACACACTTGTATAGCAATGTTGCACTGACAACACAGATGAGTCCTTCCCCATTGATGCCCAAACCTGCATGTCCAGTGGAGATGGCCACACGGTCAGGGAAGTAGACGAATTGAACAATGGCAGGCACAACAGATGTGCAGGGGTGGAAGCCACAGATGTGAAATTGCTAATGTAAGTAGGAAATCCCATTGCCAAATACTGAACACATGACACCCTCAGATGCTGCTATGGATGACATGGATACACCACAGGATAGGACACATTCCCCCTGGACCACATGGGCTCCTGCACAGTAACACTTCATTATCATGAGACCAAATATCACCATCACTGCAGCAAGGGCATGGTTAGCATCATCAACAACATGTACATCAGAAGCATAAGCACTAGAGAACAGAAAGTTGCTTTATTCAGCATATGTGTGTTTAAAAGTGAAAGTCCAGAAAAAACACAAAGGCCAATGACCAGTCCATTGTCAAAGTCCAAACAGGGTGACAGTGGCAGATGTCACCCTACGCATACCTGCACTGCACAAAACCAGGGACAATCCACTAGGAGGGGCAACCGGGGGGGGCAGGCCAGGCACCGCAGGGACAGGATCAGGGCTCACCAGGAGGAGGCAGGGAAGGGGTGGTGGGTGCTGGAGAGCCACTGACAACTGCAGTGGAGGTGTCTGACATGGTGTGTGCCGGCACAACTGGGGGCATGACTCAGATGTTGTGGGTGCCGGCACGACTGCAGTGGACCCTGCAGATGGAGTGGACAGGTCCGCCACTGCAGTGCCCAAGTCAGACAGGGTGGTAGTGGACTCCACTGCAGTGCCTACCACCAGGGGAGGAGAATGGGGAACAGGCAAGGTGGGCTGGACAGAGGGGAGGACACCCTCACCACATCAGTGGCACAGACAAGCGCAGCGGGGGGTGTGGTGCCGGGAGAGCAAGTGGCAGGGGGAGAAGGCCGGATCCTCTTGGGGATGGTATATCTGTGGGTGGGGGAACCTGGGGCAGGGTGCGGTGGGGGCACCTGTGGAGTGGGGGCCTGAGGGATGGAGGAAGGAGACCTGGTGCCTGAGCTGCAGGGCGGCGGCGGGGTCTTGCTCTTACAACTCCGGGGGACTGGCGGGTGGGGGCCTCAGTCTGTCTGCGCCTGGGGGAGGGTGTCCGGGGCGAGGGGCACTCTGCTCCGTGTGGGTGGGCTTCCTCTTCCCCCTGAATGCTGTATCAGCTGGATCAGAGGGGAAGAGGCCGAGGTCACTGAGGAAGAGCCGCTGGGTCTTTGGGGTTGCAGGTGAGGCAAGGGAGGGTGCTTTGGAGGGAGAGGCAACTGAGGACTGCGCAGTGCTCGTGGATGCGTGTGTGTGTTCCAGGGCCCCATCCCCTGTGAGTGTGGTTTCAGTCCCCTGACTGTGCGTGCGTGTGCATTTTGTTTGTGGCGTGTGTGTCTGTGTGCTGGACGTGTGTGTGCTGGTGTGTGCCTGTGCCGGTGTGTGTGTGCTTGGGACGGGTAAGGTGCTGGGGAGTGTGGATGGAGCAGAGGCAGGAGGGGTGAGGGACTGTCTGAGGAGGGACACTGCTGCCGTCAGGGAGGAGTCCATGGACCTATTGCCCCTCTGTAGGTCAGACATGCCCGATGAGATGCCCTCCATGAACGACACCAGCTGAGTCAACAGAGCGGTGTGCGCATGGAGTACACTCAGCATGGCTGTCTGCCCTACATGGAGCTGGCGAAGAAGGTACACAGACTCCTCACTCAGGGCAGCAGGGGATACAGGGGCAGGGGGTGCGGTGCCTGGCCCAAAGGAGACACGCTCCCGAACATGGGAGCCTCCACAGACCTGGGGAATGGGAGCCGATGGGAGGGCGGTGGTGGTGCTGGTGGTGGCGGGGACAGCAACACTAGCTGGGGTGTGGTGGCTGCTGACACCCGCCTCCATAAGGGAGTCATCCTCCGAGCCCCTGTGGTCCTCAGCTGAGGTGGATGCTGCTGAGGACTCCTCGGTGTGGCTCCCCTCGCCCTCCGTGCCACTGGGTCCCTCCGACCACTCCTCGGCTGCTGACCCAGTCTGGCTCTCCGGCTCCTCCTGGTCCGTGGAGCTGTCCCCTTCCGTGGCCGTGGATGTATCTGCAAACAATGGGGAAACAGACAGACATCAGTCACCTGCACCAAACGCACACACCACTGTGAGCACAGCACATTACAGAGCAAGCCCTGGCATCATTAGTTGAACATTGCTAAAAGTGCCCTAACTGAACAGGAGAAGCCAATTGTCAGTCTGATGCCAACCATGGCACTCACATCCCACATGGCCTTGCACCCATCTGTCTGGTGTCTGTTGGATAGCAACACCCCAGTGTGGACACATGCACCACCTACACAGTAGTTGGACAGTGCAGAGGACACGGTGTAGCATGTGGACATGCACACATCACAACTCTTGCCACTGAGTCAGTACAGGTTTCCGGATGAAAGGGATGCCCAGAGTCAAATAGGAAATGCATGTGATGCATACCAGCGACAAACACCATGATGCACCCATGTCCTGATAGCCATCGCCACAATGGTGTGCATGTAGCACATGTCACTCCCCTGCAGGATCACCAATAAGTAGACACATGCCATGGCGGAGGCATGACTGCTAAGTCATACATCACTGTCTCAGTGATGTATGACTTGGCAGCCAGACAACAACACTCTGCACTGTGTCACAATAGTAGGTCATGGGGAATGCAAGTCCTGGAGCTGCACAAGTGCACATGTACATCCCCCACACAACACATCATCTTAACCCTCATCTGTCCAGGTCATACCGATTGGACATATGGGAGACCTGTGACACTACCCTCTGAACCTGAGCCCCTCACAATCTGCTGTGAATGGGAAACAGCTGCCTGAACTTCACATTCGCATACCCCAGTCTGCACGGGCAGCTGATCAAACACCTATGTGACACACAAGTATCGTCTCCTATGGTCACATCTCCAGTGACATGCTGAGCCCCTACCGAGAAACACCCCAGCAGTCCTGGCAACAAATCCACAGCACACTGACACAGAGGCAGACACCTGAGGGGTCAAATCACTGCGCACAATGTGTCAGCTGATACACGGGAGTGGGAGTAGAGGTGTATTGGATGGGCTGGAGTAGGCATGACTGTCCTGCCCCACATGAATGAGGGATGAGCCCTGGACAGTGGATAGCTGGCTATGTATGTGTGACACACGTAATCTGCACACTCCTGGGGCCCAAACATCGTTCCCACCCGCTGCATGGGTGTGTGCCAGATACCCCAGGCACATGTGGTGGCTCAGCTCAGCAAGTGGACCGCATATCAAAGCAACACGCAGATTACATGTCCGAACACAGGCGTTGTGTGAACAATGGACCCACCCATGAGGCCCACAACAGAGTTAGGGAAACAGATGTTGTCCCCCACCTTGAGTGAAGCAAACTGCAAGGACACAGTCCCAAGTGACACAATTCCCTGAATGTAAGGGCCACACCTGGGTATCAGATGAGGAGTGGGCAGTGCACAATAGAGGGACATGGCTCCTGGACAACATGACTGCTGTACTGTGGCAGTTTAACCAGGCCAGAGGAGGGCACATAGCATGTAATACAGAGTTCACAGTGCAGTCTTTGACTCACCCCCTCCTTGCTGCTGTCTGGCCTTCAGCTGCCCATCCAGGTCTGGAAACACCACCGCCAGGATCTGGAGCATGTGGGGGGTCAGGGTCCGTGTTCCGCCCCTCCTGCGAGGAGGCAACAGCTTCAGCTGGACCCGTGCAATCCTCCGGGTACAGCCCCGAAGGTCCTGCCACCTCTTCTGGCAGTTGCGGATCCGGCGCTTGTAGACCCCCACGGACCGGACAGCCCAGACGATGTCCTTCCAGATCTCTTGCTTCCGATGGGCATTAACCTGTCAGGATGACACAGTGAAAAGGACATTACTACACATGTAACATATCCGTGCATGACACAGTTGTATATATATGCCTCAATCACAGGGGCACATGATGTACACAGGCAGTGCAACGCTGCCCATGGACAGTTTGCCAGAAGTCACTACATGGTATCATTGCATGGGAAGTAAAACCTTGTTCAAATGCACTGTCACTGCACCATACCTGTCCAGTGCATGTCACTACACACTATGGGGGGTGACAACTACTCAGTGAGCCTGCTAGCCAGTGGCGTGCAGACTTTCAGCCTTGCTAGTCAGACAAAATGCACATTCAGAAAGGCAGTGCACAGAACACTCACCTGCTCCCCTGGTGTCCCATACAGCTTGCTGTACTGTGGAAGTAGGCTGTCCAGCAGGGCCTGGTTCTCCTCAAGGCTGAAGGCTGGGGCTCTCTCCACAGTACGTGCCATTGCAGGGTCCAGAGGGTGCAGATACAGCAGCAGTGTAGTGGCAGATGTCGTCCTGGAGCATGTAGTGCAGGCAAGTGAGCTCTCAGGGGAACAGCCAGCAATATATATGTGCTGGAGAGGCAGATACTGTCCCATGTGTCCAAAGTGATAGGTCCAAGTCGTTTGCATCTTCTGAATCTGGCCAATCCATGGATTAGCAGCACCAATACACGCCCACAGCATCCTTCAAATCTTCAACTTCATGACATACATGATTTTGCAACATTGTTGTGGGTGACCAACTGAATTTCCAGCAACCAACTCGTTTGAATTTCGAAAACGCGTCCGTTGCCAGGCTAGGCCATTGTCAATGGGTGCGCACCGATCGGTCCATTGCTGTTCAACGCGTACAGGGGTACAACTCGTACCCGCACACATTGAATGCAATGGGCCGGCCGGGGGCACCGATCGGTCCATTGCGGTACAACGCGTACAGGGGTACAACGCGTACCCGCACACATTGAATGCAATGGGCCGGCCGGGTGCACCGATCGGTCCATTGCTGTTCAACGCGTACCCGCACACATTGAATGCAATGGGCCGGCCGGGGGCACCGATCGGTCCATTGCGGTACAACGCGTACAGGGGTACAACGCGTACCGCGCACATTGAATGCAATGGGCCGGCCAGGGGCACCGATCGGTCCATTGCGGTACAACGCGTACAGGGGTACAATGCGTACCCGCACACATTGAATGCAATGGGCCGGCCGGGGCACCGATCGGTCCATTGCGGTACCAACGCGTACAGGGGTACAACGCGTACAGGGGTACAACGCGTACCCGCACACATTGAATGCAATGGGCCGGCCGGGGCACCGATCGGTCCATTGCTGTTCAACGCGTACAGGGGTACAACGCGTGCCCGCGCACATTGAATGCAATGGGCCGGCCGGGTGCACCGATCGGTCCATTGCTGTTCAACGCGTACAGGGTGCAACGCGTGCACCGCACACATTGAATGCAATGGGCCGGCCGGGGGCACCGATCGGTCCATTGCTGTTCAACGCATACAGGGGTACAACGCGTACCCGCACATTGAATGCAATGGGCCGGCCGGGGCACCGATCGGTCCATTGCTGTTCAACGCGTACAGGGGTACAACGCATACCCGCACACATTGAATGCAATGGGCCGGCCGGGGGCACCGATCGGTCCATTGCTGTTCAACGCGTACAGGGTACAACGCGTACCCGCACACATTGAATGCAATGGGCCGGCCGGGGGCACCGATCGGTCCATTGCTGTTCAACGCGTACAGGGGTACAACGCGTACCCGCACACATTGAATGCAATGGGCCGGCCGGGGGCACCGATCGGTCCATTGCTGTTCAACACGTACAGGGGTACAACGCGTACCCGCACACATTGAATGCAATGGGCCGGCCGGGGGCACCGATCGGTCCATTGCTGTTCAACGCATCCCTGTACAAGTGACTGGCATATGTCACCATGCCTGTCTCAGATGAACATATGCCAGCCACAGATAGCTCCCAGGGAGTGAGGGGCACACCTACAACACGACAGCCTGTCCAAACTGTATCATAAGGCATGTAAGGCTGCATTTCCTATTGTGTGTATGTTGGTGTACATGTTGTCCTCTGGGTGTCACCTGGGGGCAGCCACCCCCAGGCTGTGCACGTGTTCATGGGGACAGGATCCTGGGTGTTACGTGTACATGACCACTGTGATGTGCAACTGTTCATATCTGTGCATGTGCCATGGTCACATTTCACGGTGGTGTATGTGTATGTCATGTCACATACCCCGTGAGTCCCATGTGGGACGGTATGTTTGAGCCAGGGTGTCCCAGTGGCACAATAGTGATGGTCCTCCACAGTCTGTGTGCATGTAGTGTTTACAATGTCTCTGATTTCATGTGCACAATGGGAGACAGTCTCCACATCTACGTTGTGTGTGCATGGACTTTGATGTTGTGCGTGTGTGTGTCACAGACGTCCATGTCTGTCCTGCAGTGGCAAGTGGGACCACTACCTGTGGGGGTCATGGTTGTTTTGCTGTGGTGTATACATGATACTCCATGTAATGCCAGTGTCCATGTGGCAATACAGGGTCCCTGGGAATGTACCTGTCGTTGAGCTGTGATGCCTGGGGTACATCTGTCCTCACATGTCACTGTGGGGGTGATTGTGACACGGCAGCAGGAGATGGGAACTGTGACACGGCCTCATGATATCCAATGGGCCAACCTGGGACTTATTGATGCCACTTGTTGAACCGTGATGACAGATGTTGGCCATGTATGTACCATACATGTCCTTACGGAACTGCACACTTCATGTAGTTGTGCCTCATAATGATGTATGTTGTGATATTGAGTGTGTTCAATGCCGCATATGTGGGGTGACTGACAATCTTGCTTTCCTCTCCTCTGCACTGCAGGGCTCCTGCTGTCCATAGACCATTCCCAGACCTGGCAACGATGGTGGAACGGGACAGCATCCGACGGTACTCCTTCACCAGGCAGCTGATTGAGGATTTGGCAGTGCAGTTGGCCCCACATTTGCAGCCTGGCCGGCCGTATCCTACAGCGCTGACCCCCAAGGTGAAGGTGATGGCAGCCCTACACTTCTTTGCCACCGGTACCTTCCAACATACTGTGGCGACTGCTTGTGGGATGTCACAGACCATGTTGAGCCGTGTGCTCCGTGATGTTTTGGAGGCAATGTTGCTATTCCTGAACCGGTACATCTATTTCCCTAGACTGCAACGACTCACTGACATGAAGAGTGACTTCTATGCCCTGGGGAGGATGCCGCATGTCATTGGCTCCATTGATGGGACACATGTGGCTTTGGTACCACCACAGGCCCAGGAGCAGGCCTACCGTAACCGCAAGCACTACCACTCGGTCAATGCACTGGTGGTGTGTCTTGCAGATATGACCATCACACACGTGTGTGCCCATTTCCCTGGTTCAGCACACGATGCCTTTGTGATGAGGAGTAGTCGCATCCCCAGGATGATGGCACAGATGCAGAACCAGCGTGCCTGGCTTGTCGGTGTGTACTGACTTTGTGCCATTGTGTGTGATCTGCTCTGTAGTATTCCGCCCACTTTTCCAAGTCAGCTAATGTGCACTTGTCTGTCCGTAGGTGACTCGCGATACCCCAACATGCCGTGGTTGCTGACACCCCTCAGGAACCCTGTGACACCAGCCCAGATGCGCTACAATGAGGCACATGGTCGGACCAGGAGAGTGATTGAGCGGACATTTGGTCTCCTGAAGAGCCGCTTCCGCTGCCTGGACAAGACAGGAGGGTCCCTCCCATATGCCCCAGCGAAGGTGTGCAAGATTATCATCGTCTGCTGCATGCTCCACAACCTGGCAGTGCGGAAGGAGTTGCCTCTCATCCAGGATGACAATGACCAACATCCGCCACCTTTGGAGGATCCTGGCCTGGACCACGATGCCAGTGATGATGATGATGATGAGGGTGATGTCCGCACACAGCTCATCACCAACTTCTTTAGCTGAATGTGAGTATCCTGAGGTGTCATGTCAATGATGTGAGTTGGCATGATATGTGTAGGTGGTGCTCTGGTGCTGTTGGAGTGTGTCCATGGGCTACTTGACTGGATGTGTGTAGCTATGTGTGCTTACAGGTGGTCTGTACTCCCCAACAGTGTTGACATGCTAACTTGGTTCTGGGTGGGTATCTTGTAACATGTATTGTGCATGAGTTTTGCTGTTCTGTCCTGTTCTCCATTGCTTTTGACTGTGTGTCATTTCTGTCCTTCACAGGGTACTTTCAGATTCGTTTGGTCAACTGTGTCCACCGACGACGTGATTATACTTCCAGGGTGGTAGCTGTTGTGTCCCTACAGGTGATGTGCGCCACACCCATGGACTTCCTTCCTTCTACAGTTGTTGACTGTGTGCCCGCTGCCAGGTGGGATTACCTTGCATCTGTAGTGGTTACGACATGTTGCAACTGTGTAATAAACCTGTGCTTCACTTTGTGATGTGCGTTGTCTGTGGTCACACATTTGACTGCCATTTGCTTACTGCACCTGTGGGCTACTTGACTACAACTGGGAATAGGTGTGGTGTCTGTGCATTGCACCGTCTTCCCTGGCAACATCAGTGTAGGCAATGAGTCAGATGGCCTAGGTGTGTATGTGTTGTGTAGCCCTGGTGGTGTGTCTCCCTCATATGTGTCACGTTGCCTTTACTCACATGCCTGTGTTGTACTTGCTGTTGCAGTTCGCATACACAGTGTAATTTTGCAGTTCATCATCCCCATGACAGCACCCACGTTGGAATCACAACATAGGCAAGTATGGTGTATTAGTGTGTTTATTGTGATACATTTGTGTGAATAGTGCTTAGGATGGTTAGTGCTGTACATATATATTGCAATCAGAAGTTCCTAGGTGAATTGAAAGTCCTGGTAGACAAAATCCCCAGTATCGGGGCCACAGTTGTCTGAGACATTGGTCCAACTTGTACTCCCCATGTCATGTGTGGGAGTTGTGTTGCCGTCAACAGAGTGAACAGTTTGTGCACAAAGGTGAACATCCAGAACAGGTTCAGGCTTCCTGGGGGTTGCACTTGGCCATCGGCCTCTCACTTGCCCCTCCTCGGACGACCCCCTCTTCTTTGGGGGGCCCCTCAAGTACAGGCTGCTGCGGTGCAGGGGACTCTCCGCCAGAGTCATCCTCCCTCCCTGTGGCAGTTGCAGTTTGTTCAGCACCAGATGTTGTTGGCACACAGGGAGGTGTGGACTGGTTGCTGTTCATCTGGCGGAGGCATTGTAATATGTCCCTGTGCACCGCCGTCATCTCTTGCAGTGCGTCCCACTTGGACTCCACGCGGGACATGTGTGAGTCCAAGCATTCTGCTGTTTCATGTCTCTGAGGAGCCCCACTACCTGGCTGAGATCTCCGGTGCTGGACTCGTACGCATCGGCTATGCGTACCAGTTGTGGGTCATCATGCACACCAGCAACCTCTGCAAGCAGCGACCTCTGTCTCCCACCCCTCCCACCACCCCTGCCGACATGTGCAGTGCGTGCAGTGGCAGGCACAGATGACCCTGGTCCCCCTTGGGGGTTGGTGGTGGTGGTGGTGTCCATGACCCCACGTTGGTCCAGGGTCACTGTGCTGGTGGTGCTCCTTGTTCTGTCCATGTCGGCAGGGATGGTATTTGTGGTGACAGTCGTTGGAGGGGTGGGTGCAGGGGTGCAGCTGGTGGTCCTGCTGGTGCTGCAGCTGGTGGTCCTGCTGGTGCTGCATGTTGACTTGCACCGGATGTGCCAGGTTGGTCTTCTTCGTCCGAGGAGGGCAGAGGCTGTACGACACCAGTGAGCTCCGTATCCTCTTGAGCCTGGGACTGGGACTCCTCAGCGTCTGCTGCTGTGTCCCCATCATCACCTGTTTTTGGGAGACACACACAATGTATGTTATGTTTCTGCAGGCATCAATGGTTGACACACCTGACAGTTGTGACTGTGCCTCTGGGTGCGGGCCTGTACATTGCATTGTCCTAAGTTGTCACAGTCAGGGGTTGATATTGGTGTAGCACATTGTCCTGCATTATTTGGGCATTTCTATGTATTTGTTGGGGTGTGAACATGGTCTGCATTGGTTGTATTTGGTTGACAGCCGGCCCTCCTTCCCACCCAGCCAGTCAGTTATCCCACCATGGACTGTGCTTGCATTGCAGGGAGTGAAAGTTGTCTTTCAGGATGTCAGTCAGTGGTGTCCTGCTGTTGGTTGTTGCACAGTTGCCAGCAGGGCCTTGTGCTCCCCACAGCAGTAGCCACTGTCAGCCATCTTGTCAGTTGTTTTCCACTCCCTGTGATGTGAGCATTGTTCAGGGTGGTGTTGATGGGACAGTTGTGAGGCTGAGCAATATCTGTGCCTACTACTCCCATCATGCTATTGCCTCCACCCCCCTTCCCAGCATGCCCATGCTTCCTTCCTTTTGACTCTGCTTCCCTGTGGGGTGGGCTGCCTGTGCTGACAGGATGGCTGGGAGTGTTGTCCTGGCAGTTGTTTGGCTAAAAGTCCCAAGAGTGTCCCTGTGCTTCACACAACATAACCCAGGGTGGTGGTTCTTTGTGGGATCTTGAGTTAGGATGTGAGGCATTGCATTCTCCCAGGTGGGTTATGTGGAGTATGTGTTGAGGGGGTGTGTGAGGGGAGGTGCTTGTGACTATGGTCAGTGCTGCAAATCCTCCTTCCCACCCAGCCAGATATCCCACCATGGAACGTGCTTGCATTGCAGAGAGTGCAAGTTGGCTTTCAGGATGTCAGGCAGTGGTGTTGTGCTGTTTGTTGGTGCACAGTTCCCAGCAGGGCCTTGTGCTCCCCACAGCAGTAGCCAGTGTCAGCCATCTTGTCAGTCCTTATCCACTCCCTGTGATGTGAGCATGGTTCAGGGTGGTGTTGATGGGACAGTTGTGGGGGTGAGCTATGTCTGTGACTATGACTCCCATCATGCTATTGCCTCCACCCCACTTCCCAGCATTCCCATACTTACTTGCTTTTGTGGGGAGTTCAGTGTGTGTGGGTGTGAGAGCAATGGCAAGATGGCTGACAGTGGTGTCCTGCTGTTGGTTGGTGTGCAGTTCCCAGCATGCCATTGTGCTCCCCACAGCAGTAGCCAGTGTCAGCCATCTTGTCAGTCCTTATCCACTCCCTGTGATGTGAGCATGGTTCAGGGTGGTGTTGATGGGCCAGTTGTGAGGCTGAGCAATATCTGTGCCTACTACTCCCATCATGCTATTGCCTCCACCCCCCTTCCCAGCATGCCCATGCTTCCTTCCTTTTGACTCTGCTTCCCTGTGGGGTGGGCTGCCTGTGCTGACAGGATGGCTGGGAGTGTTGTCCTGGCAGTTGTTTGGCTAAAAGTCCCAGGAGTGTCCCTGTGCTTCACACAACATAACCCAGGGTGGTGGTTCTTTGTGGGATCTTGAGTTAGGATGTGAGGCATTGCATTCTCCCAGGTGGGTTCTGTGGAGTTTGTGTTGAGGGGGTGTGTGAGGGGAGGTGCTTGTGACTATGGTCAGTGCTGCGAGTCCTCCTTCCCACCCAGCCAGATATCCCACCATGGAACGTGCTTCCATTGCAGGGAGTGGAAGTTGTCTCTCAGGATGTCAGTCAGTGGTGTCCTGCTGTTGGTTGTTGCACAGTTGCCAGCAGGGCCTTGTGCTCCCCACAGCAGTAGCCAGTGTCAGCCATCTTGTGAGTCCTTTTCCACTCCCTGTGATGTGCGCATGGTTCATGGTGGTGTTGATGGGACAGTTGTGGGGGTGAGCAATATCTGTGACTACGACTCCCATGATGCTATTGGCTACACTGACTTGCCCAGCATACACAGAATTCCTTCCTTTCAGTGGTCTTCACTGTGTGTTGGTGTTGTAGTGGTGGCTACATGTCTGGATGTGTTTGTTAGTTCTATTTGTGCCACTGCCTAGCTGTAGTTGTAGTTGTGTTTGTACATGTGATGACACGGTTAAATGTAACTTTGAGATGGCATGTGTTGTGTTTATCTGACTGACATACACATTTTGGGATGATTCTGTTCTGGTTGCTGTGTAATTGCTATGAGTGCATGGTTTGACTCTCCCCTTGACAGAGATGTGTGTGTGTATTGTGGCAGAATATTGTGTACATTTGTTGTGTACTCACCAGGTTCTGGGATGTTCTCTAGTCCATAGACGCTCACTGGCGGAAGGATGGCCCGCACCTTCTCCTCCCAGGGCCTGAGGTATACTGGCTTGGCAGGAGGGCCACTGCCGGTGTATTGGCTCAGGAGGTAGTCCTTCTTGAGCAGCTCCCGTACCCTCCTGCGCACGTCATACCACCTGTTCTGGATGTCAGTCTTTGTGCGCAGACATGGTGATTGTGCGTTCACCCTGTTGATGATCCTCTCCCACATCTTTGTCTTCTGGGAGATGGGTGTCTGTTGGACCAGTGTGCCAAACAGCTGTGGCTCTACCCTGAGGATCTCGTCTACCAGGACTTCCAATTCACAATCTAGGAACTTGTGATTCTTCTTGGGGGGCATGGTGATGGGTGGTGATGGTGAGTGATGTGTGTGTTGGTGTGCAGGTGAGGGTGTGTGAGTGTATGTTTTGCTGGGTGTATGTGAGGTAGCTATTTGTTGGTGTGCTGATGGTGTGTGGCTTGTGTGAGGGATGAGCTGTGGGTGTGTGGTTGCTGTCTGTTGAGTGCTGGCAGTAGAATAGCATTTGCAAAGGATCATGGTTGGGATTTGTGTCCTTTATATGGGTGGAGTTGTGGGTGTGTCTTTGTTCTCTGTCCCCCCCCAGTATTTATTGGCTTTGTAATTGCTTGTTTGGCCTTTTTTTGTGTATTTTTCCTTAGTACTTTCTGTGCATGTTGGAAACGTTCTTGTGACCGAGTCGGACCCTGCATTTGTCTCGTACGGTCTTCTCCGTTTCGTTCACGCTGTGTTTGTGCAGTTTTCTATGCTGCGTACGCGTCGGTCGCGGTGTTTTGTGTTACTTCGGCTCGGTTTTGTATGCGTGTCGGTCGTACGGCTTGTCCTCCGTACGACTCGGTCGTGGTTTTCGCGCCTTGCATCGTACTTAGCGGTTTGGAGTTCGCGTGTACGTTTCGGTTGGATTTGTTCCGGGTGCGTGTCGGTCGGTTCGATTCGCGTGTTTGCTGTTTTCCGTGCACTTCGGTCGTTCGGCTTGGGTTCAGTACGTGTCGGTCGGATTTTGCACGCCTTGCATCGTACTTGGCGTGTCGGGCGCCACAGGTACGTGTCGGTCGGAATTAATTCCGGCTCCGAGTCGGTCGGTGCTTTTTCCGGCCCGAATCGGAATCGACCCCAGAGTGTCTACCGCCAATATATATGTATGTATGTAGTCACTTTTCACCTTTGTGTTTTTTCAGTCAATATATACACACACACATATTCACTGAAAAATAAGTCTGGTTACTTTACTAAGCTGCAAAGCCACTTTGTGTGGCTTTGCAGAGTTTAGTAAATACAAAGTAATGCGATGCAGCACATTGAACTGCCATGCATTACTTTGCACCAGGTCGGCCTTACATGGGAATCACTGACATAATATCGACAGACACAATATCGACCTACCATATTATCGACACAAAAATATCGATCACACTAATATTAACATCCTATGCTTATTTAAAAAAATACACTAATATCGACACCAAAATATCGTCAAACACTCATATCGATACAAGTATTATCGAACACAAAAATATTGTCTTAAAAAATATCGAACACGTTTAAAAAAGGTACAAGATGTCAATAATATCGATAACAACAATATAGACAGCAATAATATCGTAGAAAAAAAATATCGACATGTTAAAAACATTTATAATCATACAAAACTTAACCCAAATAATATAGATTTTCAAAAACATACACTTCATACAAAAAATCAAAATCAACATGTTTTCCAATTAAATAAATATATTATCATAAAATATATTAAAAACACACTATTAATAAATATATAAATATTATACCTAAATAAAATGCACATATTATTTAACATCTAAAACAATATAATTCACACATAATCCACTAAAGCAGTAAAATAAAAAAAATGCAGTAACTGAAACATAATTAGCGTTTTCCATTTAAGGAAACCAACGACCAAAACAATTAAAACAATAAATATCAACCAATAAAATACACACACTACTGAAATAAACCAATCAAATTAAACAAACAATGAATTAAACACTATATAAAGAAACGAAAAATAATCATTATTTTACACCTCAAACGAAAAATAAACAAGAAGGCGAAACTCTGCCGGATTGCTTCCAGAACACAGGACTTCACTAAAGAAAATTCTATTTCCTACTCCAGAAAGTAGGTATAATAACATTTATAATCTGATACTACTACTAAAGTTGGAAAACAAATATTAATAATTACAAAATAATTAATATGTATATTTTTATTTTATATCTCCTCTACAGATAATACTCAAAACATCCAAACAATTACAGAACACTGTGAAAAATCGACTTGGAAATAAAGTAAGTATCAAACTAAATTAAACTAAAACTATTAGGTAATACCCAACCAAAGTCACACTTTATCCCAACTTCCCCCCCACTTCGTACACAAATAAACAAAATTATTAAAAGTACTTTTTTTTCTACCAACAGAAATATCAGCAAGAAAACTGCAATCAAACATCAAAGAAAGCGCATCAGCATTGAAAACGACTTCAAATTCAACATAGTAAGTATATAAATGACAATGTATGTTTTTAGTAATTTTTATATACATTTTTCTTAGCATTTCCAACATCACAATGACTGTAGGCGCCCAATTTATAACGTCACAAAAAGGAAAATATTTGCTATGTTAAATGGGGTACGTTTATACCCAAGAAAAGCAAACTAGACTTAAAGTAAACTGGAAATGTACTAAATACTATTCTAATAAATGTTATGGGAGGGCTACAACTAAGGAAACAACTGTTCTGTATGTTAAGGAGCATAACCACCCCCTAATGTTAGTGAAATTGAGGTTAGAAATGCTTTGGACAATATAAAAGAAGCTAGCACTAGGTCAGAAAAATCTACCACTGAAATACTTAAGGAAATGCTGCCCAAAATACCCCAACATGCTACTGGCCAAATGCCCTCAATTTCTTCCCTGAAAAGAACTATAGCTAGAACAAAAAAAGCTACTACCACCACCACACTTGCCCCAAAAACATTTGAAGAAGTTGAAATTCCCCCAGAACTCTCCATTACACATAATGAAGAACAATTTCTTCTTTATGATAATAAATCAAAAGATAAAAGAATAATTATGTTTGCAACTGCTAATAACTTACTAAAACTCCAACAGTGTGAAACTTGGATGATGGACGGGACTTTTAAAATGTGTCCCAAACCATTCTATCAATTATATACTGTCCATGAACTATTCCAAAATACAAACATACCTTTTCTCTACGCTTTATTACCAAATAAGCAAAGCTCCACCTATATTGAAGTACTGTCAAAAATTAAACAGGAAACCAATAATAATTTTCCCCAAAAAATAATTATTGACTTTGAGCAGGCAATGATAAATGCAATACTAAAAACATACCCACCCACAGCAATTTAGGGTTGCTACTATCATTTTAATCAATGTATTTGGAGACACCTCCAAAAATCCACACTAAGGGGCCGATTACGATGGCGGAAGGACCGTCACCGCTAGCCCGGCGGTGGCGGTCCTTCCCACATCGGACCGCGATTTTCCCACTGCCAGATTATGATGGCGGTGGGATCCAGACTGCGACCGCGGCGGATGCAAAGACCGTGTGCTACGGAACCGCCACAGGCAATCGTTCCAATTGCCTGGCGGAGCGGTCTGCATCCGTAAAATGGTGGCGTGCCTAGCAGGCACCGTCCTCCAAATTACGATGCGGTCTCCAGCCAGCCTTTCCGCGGCGGGTAAACCGGCATTGAAAGGCTGGTGGAGATTGGTTTTGGGGGCCCGTTGCGGGCCCCCAATGTGTTGGGGGGTGTATGTGCACTGGGGGGGTACCCTACATTTCACTGCACCGAGTGGCAGGCACCGTGAGGTGCCTGCCACGTAGTGCAGTGAAATGCACCACATGCCTTTTTTAACAGTGCGGCGGTGCAGCGGTCAGCAACACCCACCGCAATGTTAAAGATGCAGTATGTGACTGCCACGGTGGCGGTCGCATCCTGGTTTGGTGTGCGGAACCGCGGCAAGTATTGCGGACGGTCCCGGTCACGACCACCATGGCAGACGGACTGCATCGTAATCGGCCCCCAAGTGTTGAATATGCAACAAATAGTTCCTTTGCATATCAGATAAAAAAACTTATAGCACTGGTCTACGTCCCAGTTACTGACGTAGCCGAACACTACAATTTATTGATAGAAAGTCCATTCTATCAACAAAATGAACAAAAACTAAGGGGCTCATTACGATGGCGGGCGGACATCAGTCCGCCCGCCATCGTAGCGGTTCTGGGACCGCCCGCCGGTAAGGCGGCAGTCCCGCTGGGTGAATTAGGATGTGCCCGCCACTATGGCAGGCGCATCCTGGGCCTTTATCATTGTGGGAGGTGCTGCTGGCTGCAGCACCGTCCGCAATGATAAAGGTGCATGCACCGCATTTCCCTGCACCACGTGGCAGGCACCACATGGTGCCTGCCACTTGGTGCATGGAACTGTAGGGGGGTACCATGGGTATGCCCACAGTGCACCCCCCTCCCACACAGAGGGTGCCCACAGCGGGCCCCCAAACCCAGTCTCCGCCTGTCTTTTTGCAACGGGGTATCCGCCACGAAAAGACAGGCGGAAAGGGATACCGTAATCCCTACGGTGGTGCCTGCACGGCACCGCCGCAATGTTGCCCTGGTTCCGGGTTCCGCAAGGCGGCCGGAAAGGGACCGCCTTGCGGAACCATGGTGGACGGACTTTCCTTCCGCCGCGGAACCATTGTGATGCCCACCGCCATCCTAATTTGGTGGTGGGAATTTTCTTCATGATGGCGGAAAGACCGCCGGCCCGGTGGTGGCGGTCCTTCCGTCATCATAATGAGCCCCTAAGTCCCCTCCTTGACTATTTTGAGGATACCTGGGTGGGAAGACTACACAGATCTGGACACAGAAGGCAACCTAAATACCACATTCCATGGTGGAATGTATACCACAGCACACTAAATAAAGAAGCTAAAACAAACAATGCTGTTGAAGGATGCATAATGCCTTCCAAGCAACAACAGGCAGAGCTCCACGTACTCTACATAAACTACTACTGTCTATCCAAAAAGACAGAGCTACCAACAACTAAGAATGGAGCAATTTGTAACACAAATAGGCCCAAAACTTACTAAACAAACTAGACAAATGTTTGAATACTTGCAATATAAAGTAAGACTATATCCAACAACTAGAGGCCTAGAATACCTAGAGACAATTGCCAAAAGCCCACTTTAAAGTAAAAATCCTCAAAATATCCATATACTCATCACCAAAAGCAAAAATATAATTATATTTTTTATATTTTCACAAATATAATTAATTTGTCAAATATATTTATACATAAACCCAAAATATATATTTACATATTAATTATTATTCTGGAAATATAATTCAAACCAACACTTCATTTTCAAACATTTCCCTCCCACAATAAATAATTAAAAATACTTACTGTTTCTGTAGCTGAAGACAGAAAATCCCTACTGCTGTAAATCAATTCAGGTATATCATAATAATAATGGAACAAAAAAATCCCCCCAAAAAATGGAAAAATCCAACTGTTTCAAAATCTATCCACTGTCCGTAAATCCGCAAACGATAAACCATAAAAATCCCGAAAATTTCTTTAAAAAAAAGAAACGCTCCTTGAAAACACGAAAGACTAAGGAAGTGTAAAATAATTATTAGTTGACTAAAACTAATACACACTTCCTTAAGTAAAAAAAACCCGCAATCTTCACCAAACCGCAGCTTCAAATAGCGAAGACCTGTAAAAAAAAGAACAATCCCACCCACACAAACATACACATAAACTATAACATAATACTATTACAAACATTACTTACACCATATTTAAACATATTTACACATATTTCGACATTTTTAACAAAGGCCTCTAAACAAACTGACGACATACCGCTAAAACATAACTTACACATAAAAATCACCAAAACTTCAAAAACCTAACACTACACACACTACCTAGCACCTAACTCCCTTTAAATTAACCTAAAAGTATACTTTAAATAAAGAAAATTAAACTTACCTTCCTCGATGCGACGCAGCTTCCAACCGCAAGCTTCTCCCC
Organism: Calotriton arnoldi; assembly: GCA_963921515.1. Classification (NCBI taxonomy): domain Eukaryota; kingdom Metazoa; phylum Chordata; class Amphibia; order Caudata; family Salamandridae; genus Calotriton; species Calotriton arnoldi. The sequence goes on from CAWUFW010016490.1 coordinate 181,144, forward strand.
TCCGAAATAACCCAAAACAAACGCGAGCGGTTACAAAATACAAGTCTTAAACAAATAAAGCTGCTTTAAACAATAAAAATTAATCTATTTCTTTAATAAACTGTTATACCATAATAAATACATTACTAAAAACGTTTGTAAAAATACTATAAATTATTACTTATGTTTTAAAAATGATGTTATATTTTTTCTTCAATGTAAAATTATAATAATAAATATTATAAGACATATAATATTTATAATTATAATTCCATAAATATACATATTGTATACACTGTTTATTAAAAATATGTACTAAGTGAAACAAATGTTCAACAAATGTATACATATTATAAAAAAAATGTGTATTAAATAAATCCATGTACTAATTAATATTACTTATATTTCACATATAATTAATATTAATTAAAATCTAATATTATTGGCCCCATTCCGATCTCGCTCGGAAAGCCCTACGACCGACGGTGTCCCGTAGAGGCTTCCGACCGACTCGTGCTCCTGGGCTCCGAGCGACAGAGTACGATGCGCTGCAACGCTGACGGACTTGGGTCGCTCGGAGCCCCATTGAAGTCAATGGGAGCCTGTTGTACGTCGCGTACATAGGCTTCCATCATGAAAAATGTACATCTTAGAAAAGGGTGGCCCCTGTCTCGTGTTCGCGTCGGTGCCCCCCGCAACGTACATGCATGGGTGAGGGGGACCCCTGGGTCCCGCTGTCCGAGTCGTAGGGCCCCGGGTGAAGGGGGGTCAGGCGCGTACCCCCAAAGTGCTCTTCCCAGAGCTTTTTCGATACGGAGGCTCCGACTCGCACCGGCTGCTCGCAATGCGCATCGTACTTGGCCGGCCGGAAACCGTACGCATTGCACTGTACGCGTCGGACAGATTTGAGTCGCTCGGGAGGCATCGCTGATGGGTACGAGTCGGTCGTAGTGTGAGGCTTGAAGCGCATCGTACCTGCTCGCTCGTACAGCTGTACGAGTCGCATGGAAATAACGCGTACGGCTCGGACTTGCTACTGACGGATGCCGGTAGGAGCCCTTCCGAGAGAGATCGGAATCGGGCCCTAAATGTTAAAAAAATATGACACAATATCAAAAACTGTTTCTAATAAAGACATGTTAAAACAGATATGTTAATAAAAATATATAGTACATGTAACAATGTAAAAAAAATTCACAATTCAAAATAATAATGTACAAGTATTATTAAAAAGTATTATTTTTTTTATTGTTTAAAAAGCAATATAAAGCTACATTTTTGTATGTTAAAAAATATACTTAACTGTAATAAAAAGTGTAATAATGTGTTAAAACTCTATTTCCTAAATTATTATGTATGAAACTATACATATATACCAAATGTATGTCTGAAAAATAAAGATTGTATTTATTTTCTCTATGTGTAACAATATACATTAAATGCACTTAATAAAAATATATTTTTTCTTCTCATTACTATCTGTTTAACAATAAAGAAACATATCAATTTAAAAATTACATGGCTGATTATTTTTTTATTAATTTATTAATCTTTGAATATGTATTAAAATATATATTGTAAATCAATGTACTTTATAAAATAATATCTCTTTATTAAATATATATAATATATTTTTTTAATTAATTTAACCTATTGTATTATTTAAACACATTCCCAATATACACTACATTAATTTTTTTAGTTTTCAAACCTATCAACATATATAAATAACTATTCCCACTCCAATTAGTATTAAATCTGGGAAGGTGCTGGACACTAAACATATCCCACTCCAATTAGTATTAAATCAGGGAAGGTGCTGGACACTAACCATATATAATTTACTATTCCCACTCCAATTAGTATTAAATCTGGGAAGGTGCTGGACACTAACCATATATAATTTACTATTCCCACTCCAATTAGTATTAAATCAGCGAAGGTGCTGGACACTAACCATATATAATTTACTATTCCCACTCCAATTAGTATTAAATCTGGGAAGGTGCTGGACACTAACCATATATAATTTACTATTCCCACTCCAATTAGTATTAAATCTGGGAAGGTGCTGGACACTAACCATATATAATTTACTATTCCCACTCCAATTAGTATTAAATCAGGGAAGGTGCTGGACACTAAACATATATAATGTACTATTCCCACTCCAATTACTATTAAATCAGGGAAGGTGCTGGACACAAACCATATATAATTTACTATTCCCACTCCAATTAGTATTAAATCAGGGTAGGTGCTGGACACTAACCATATATAATTTACTATTCCCACTCCAATTAGTATTAAATCTGGGAAGGTGCTGGACACTAACCATATATAATTTACTATTCCCACTCCAATTATTATTAACTCAGGAAATTGCTGTACAAACACTAAGGTGTCGATTCCGATTTCGGCCGGAAAACGTACTACCCGACACGGACCCATCATTTTTTCCGACCGAACCGTACACACGCCTTACAAATAGCTGAGTACGATACGAAGTCCGAAATTTACGACCGACTCGGACGGAAAATATATTATACGTCCGAGTCAGCAGGAAAGGAGCCTGATGCGATAGACTCGTACGCGCAAGATTCGAGATAGCCAAGCGGCAACCTACAGACACGTACGCGAACGACTCCATGTAGCCAAGCATCAACACGACACAACAGACTCAGACGCGAACGATGCCACATAGCCAAGCATCAACACGACACGACAGACTCGGACGCGAACGATGCCACATAGCCAAGCCTCAACACGACCCGACAGACTCGGACGCGAACGATGCCACATAGCCAAGCATCAACACGACAGACTCGGACGCGAACGATGCCACACAGCCAAGCATCAACACGACCCGACAGACTCGGATGCGAACGATGCCACATTGCCAAGCATCAACACGACACGACAGACTCGGACGCAAACGATGCCATATAGCCCAGTATGAATGGAACAGACTCGTCCAAAACAATTTACACAAGAACAAGCATCAAGTGTTGTCAAAACGACTTACAAAATGAGAAGAAAATAAAACAATGGAAACAGAAAGAAAACTACCAAAAAACGCATTGTCATCTCCAAAAAAACACATTTCCAATTAACAAGACACACCCACAACACAACCTATATAAAGGGAGCAAAAACTTCCCAACACCATTTGCTACTTCGACAGACATGCAAGCACACCACACCACTAGACAGACAACTCATCTACCTACCACAAACACACACATCTCATCCACCAAACAACCTCCACACAACTAGCACCAAAGAAACACACCTCCACTCACACACACTCACCCTCACCTTCACACACACACACATCTCCACCAACACCCATCACCATGCCCCCAAAGAAGAATCCACAGTTCTTAGCTGCTGAGTTGGAAGTGATGATAGATGAAATCATCCGAGTTGAGCCACAGTTATTTGGCAGCTTGGCCCAACAGACCTCCCAGTCCCAGAGAACCAAGATGTGAGAGAGGATTGTCAACAAGGTGAATGCCCATTCACCTACCTTGCGTACAAAGGAGGATATCCGGAACCGGTATTATGACGTTCGCAGGAGGGTAAAGAGGCTCATTGCCAGAGAACATGCCCTGAGCACCAAGACTGGCGGTGGATGTCATAAACCGGTGCATTTCACCACCAGGGAGGTGAAGGTTCGGGACCTCCTCCCACAGGAGGCCATAACTGGACTAGCTGGAATCCCATAACCTGGTGAGTACATGTACAAATAGTCTAAATTCACCCCAAATACACAGCCACAGACACCACAGCAACACATCTTGAATGTAACTTTGTACACACTGTCATGGAACCCTGGAACATGCTGGCCCATTTGTCCTGGGTGGGAGGAGGAGTGGAAGCAATGACTACTGCCACCAGCACACACTAGTCCCCCCCCCCAGTCCCACAAGAACACACCTGTCAATATGCTGCCCCTGAGAGTGAATGCTAATGCCCTGTCAAGATGGCTACACAGGGCCATCCTGTACGAAATTTGGAAATATCTACTGCCAGTTCTTGGCCTACTCACACAACTACAGACCATAACCTTAACTGCACATTACACACTGACAGGTATAGATCAGTCACATGTGCCCTCAATGTGCATGCTACAAATGTGTGTGGAGGACAGGACACACTCTATTTAGCTGTCACACCACATAACACAAAACACACACAGATAAACACACATCAGGGACAATGCCCACGGACAGTAGATGTGAGGTGTAATGCAAGACGGCTGACACCCTTGCGTTGTGTCATGTGCACAAGGCATTGTTGTGTGTAGCATTGTAATTCAACATCAGTCAGCGGTCTCAGCATCCTTGAAAACTACCACCCTCACTGTCATTGCTCCTCTGACAATGATGAGTAAGCTGGTCTGTTTGCCATTGCAAAGTGGGGTAGAAGTCAACACAGCCTAACTCAAGCACTAAACACACTGTACCTCACAGCTGTGACCATGAAAAGGCAAAAGACCATCCATTGGAAAGATTTCTGTCCATGGAGAACAAGTAGAATGTACATGAAGTGATCATGTGCAAAAGTATGCAGCAACAAAATGCACTACATCAAGATATACACATGTGTGCAAAGTGATGAAAAATATCAACATAAACATGACTACTCACATTGCATACGTTCACAAACAATGCAAAAACTACACACGCATAACAACAACCATATTGGGACATAGCAGAACAGCACAATGCGAAACATCACACAAACTTGCTGTAGGCTCTGCGCAGGAGTACAAACTTATACTATTCACCATTACAAGTCCAGTGTGGGCAACATTAGGGAATGTCAGATCATACTATTATCGCATAATACAACTACTCATGTCAGTTACTCCCCTACTGCATGCCAATGTAATGAGCTGTGTTTCAAGGACTGCCATGTAACAATGCATTTGTCAGTAGAAACGCATTGCTATTGCATACGAGGTTACACATGTGATGTCATTGATTGTTCACATCAACACATACATCCAAGCAAAATCATCTAATGATGACACATATTCTGGAGAGTGAGTTTGCATGTCACCCCAGCAATGTGACTGTGAGAAACTCCACAAAGGCAAGCACAGATGCACAATTCCTGCCAAACATAAGATTAGTTACAGTATGTATGTCATAGTGAAAACACTGATGTGTGAAATAACAACACACCTGGCTCATGCACAGTGTGACACTTGCCAAAAAATTAATACGAACAGTCAAGGATAACAATACATGCACATTGATGCACAGAGCTGGACATGCTCAGTAAAGCACATGTCTCCAAAATAACAATGTCCGATTACAAAATATCTCAGTGTCTGTGACGATTGATGAGTAGAAATAAGAAGGAAACGCAACATTATCCACAACATCTTCACATTTGGCTGTGCATGACAACATAACATCTGAAAATACACAACTAACATTGTGTCTCTCTACTACCCACAGGCACTCCAGAACAGAGGGCATCATCTGGAGAAGATTCAGAGTCCACCAGCAGCTCCAGCACAACGTTGGACACTGAGACCTCCAGTGTGGATGACTCTCACACCTCCTCGGGCGATGGGAACCAACCTGGCACCTCCGGTGTGGGTCAGCAAGCAGAACCAGTACGATCAGCAGCCCCAGTGACCACTCCTGCAACGTCCATTAACATCCAGGCGCCCCGGATCCCCACGGACACACCCAGACAACAAAACCCTGGGAGCACAGCAAGACAGCCCAGTCTGGATTTGGCAGGAAATACCAGCCCTGTCAACAATGAAGGAGGACAGGAGCTGTCAGTGCGTGCTACGCCAGGCAATGTCCGTGCGTGTAGGGAAAGGAGTGGTGTGAGGGTGCGTGGTGGGAGGACACATCCCACAGCTGGTGTCGGAGAACAAGGTGACTCCGAGTTACAACGCATTTTCGATGTATATCGCGAATGCACCGGAGACTTTGGCCAGGTTGTCGGGATCCTCAGGGACATAAAACATCAGCAGGCTGCACATTTCGACCGGATGGACAACCATATGGACTGTGTGGACCAACACATGGACCGTATGGACCAACACATGGACTGTATGGAGTCCATCTGGTCGAAAATAGACAATCTCACTGCGGTGCATAGGGACATACTTACATGCCTACGCCAGATAACCACCAACATTACCCCACCTCCCCGTGTGCACTCCACACCTGTTGCCTCAACATTGGCAACTGCCACAGGGAGGGATAAGGAGTCTGGCGTAGAGTCCCCTCCGCCGCAGCAGCCTGATACTGAGGGTCAGCCCCCAACAAAGAAGAGGAGGGGCCGTCCAAGGAAGGATGGCAAGTGAGAGACTGATGGACATGCATCCCCCCCAGGAACCAAAGAAATGCTCTGGATATCCTCCATTGTGTGCAAATCATTCACTTTGTTGACAGTCCCTGGACTCTCCCACATGGGATGGAGCATGTAAGTTGGACTAAATGCCAAATGGACTGTGGATTTCGCTCAGAAGGATTTTCATCTGACAACACTTCCAAATCCTCTATGAACTGTGGATAATAAATTTGGGAATGCAATCACCTTTACCTGTTAGATCTTTTTCACATGCACATTAATAAATTCATATTCACACAATCCCTGTGTCATCTGTGAATTATACACTGTATCCACTTATTAGCTCATGATCTGTATCACCTGGCACTGTCTCACAATGAAGTGCATGAGTTCTGTGGTAGTGATTCTTCTCATACAGAAGTATGCACGGCAAAATAGGCCGTTGTTGAAGGATGGTTGGACATCAGTTGCACATCAGAACACACAATGCAATAACACACTACCTCTGGTGTCTCATCATCTCTAAAAAATATACAGAAGACACCCAATGATTCTACCACCCAGTAGCCAGCACTAACAACATCTCCGAAGCAAGGTAGCAATGCACACATTCACGCTCACTCACCCATGCTTGTCCACCAAATCATGAATCAGAGTGTGTGTAATGTTCTATAATTCACGTTTGAGAAAAAACAATCTCTGACTGTTGTCCTACAATGCAGCATACGAGCTAGCCCCAGCAGCAGTAAACATGAGTGTCAAACAATATACATTTCCATAATCAAACATAATACTACAGGTGAAATGTGTTTATAACCTCAGTGTGGAAAGCACCACCCTCCCTGTGATGGTGACATATTCTACAAACCATTGAAGAACTCTGTGGCAATACGGGTCAACCGCTCACCTCAGACAGTAGGAGTACTGGTCACAGCATATGCACAGCAAAGCACTGGTGCGTATATGTAGATCTTCCATCTGTGTAGATTATTGACATGTGCGTCAATGTAATGCAAGTATTCCACTGATGTGTAACAAAGTGTAGCATTTCATGGCGAAACTATCCGTGCTGACTAGATCTACCATTACAAAGAGTCCTGTTTTTCAACCTTGTGGCGCAGCGCTTCAACAGTACCAAAATGATGTCATGTGGACTCAAAGGCATCTTGCACAACAATCACAGAAAGAATGTGTGCTAAAATGTCACACACAAAGCTATTATGTCAGCTTGGCTCCGGTAACTTTAGCATAATACAGCATGATCCTAGGGACCAACTCACAATTCATCTACCGCCTCATGAAGAAATGTCACATGACACATACCAGAGATAGCCACGCAAGGTCAGCACAACACACATAGCACATGCAACATTAAACATTGCACACACTGTTGTCAAATTAAAACCATTGAACCGCACAAACAAAGACCATTGTCTAATGAAATGAACACCATGGCAGAAAAACATGATATGAACGGTTGTAGCATATTTTTGCAACGGAGAAGGCAAACATTAATGTGTGTAACAGGTTTATTACACAGGCAGAAGCTCTGCTCAACACAAAAGCAAACTGATTACAGTTCCAAGTATCCAAATAAACCAAAGAAATGACAAATCTGACCAAATAGATTGGCTGTCAGAGAGTACTGGTCCAAATTGAAAATCCATTATGGAACAGCGTTGTGTGTACCCACACAACAGCCAAAGGAGCCTGTGAAGGAGAGACATAGTACAGTCTTAAATACAACTTGCCATGATGACATATCCAATTATTGACTCACTATTGTCCATTGTAAATTCTGACCAATTGCTAGGAGTGATTTCAACAATGTAGTGGAGACCATCATAACTCAACATACACTGTACAACGGCAATGACCCTGTAAATTAGCAGACCCACACACATGTCACAACATATTGTCCTACATACACACATCACGCTTAGGAAAGGCATCATCAGACATATATGCATACTTACACTCAAGTAAAGAAGTTGTCAATGAGCTGTCTCCTGACATCCACCTCCTATTCCTCCTCCTCCTCACTGGCAACGTTCCCCAGGCCTGGATCCTCCCATGAGGGAGGACGTTGGTCCCTGTCATCCTGAATGAGCGGTAGCTTATTCCTCACAGCCTTGTTGTGAAGCATGCAGCACACCATAATGATTTTGCACACCTTCTCTGGGGAATGTTGAAGGGCACCTCCTGTCCGGTCAAGGCAACAGAATCTGGTCTTCAGCAGCCCAAATGTGTGCTCAATCACACGCCTGGTCCGCCCATGTGCCCCGTTGTAACAGACATCAGCAGGTGTGACCGGGTTCCTGAGTGGTGTCAGCAACCAGGGTATGTTTGGGTATCCAGAGTCTCCTAAAATTATCAAATATGAAGGATCAGTTGAGCAACAACAGGGTACAATATGACAGACAATGAACACACAACTGATACTGACACCATGACTCACCAACAAGCCAGGCACGTTCATTCCTGAGCTGGGACATCAGCTGGGGTATCCGACTCATCCTCATTATGTATGCGTCGTGGGCAGATCCCGGGAAACGCACACATACATGGGAGATGATCTGGTCCGCCAGACATACCACAAGGGCATTGATCGAATGGAAGTGTTTACGATTTCTGTAAACCTGTTCATGGGCTCGTGGTGCGACCAAACCCACATGTGTCCCATCAATCGATCCAATCACATGTGGCATGTGTCCCAGGGCATAAAAGTCATCTTTAATGGCACGGAACTGTGGCGGTGTAGGAAACTGTATGTACAGGTTGAGGAACCTCAACATGGCCTCACACACATCCCGGAGCACTCGACTGAACATCGTCTGCGACATCCCTCCAGCATCAGCCACAGTAAACTGGAACGATCCTGTCACAAAATAATGTAATGCCGCCATCACCTTCACCTTGGGGGTCAGGGCAAAGGGATATGTGCGTCCAGGTTGCAAGTGTGGTGACAACTGGTCTGTCAATTCAGAAATTAATTGCCTCGTGAACCTGTATTTCCTCATGCACTCACGTTCCACCATGGTCGCTAGGTCAGGGAAGGGTCTGTGGACATTTGGTCCCCTGCGTAACATATGACAAAGTATGCACACATATTACTAGTACTCATAAAAATCACGTAATATAGATTCAACATATTGCATTACACTTTCAATTAAGACACAGTGAAGTCAGAGGTGTGAGGTTGAGCTAATACACAACTGACAGCTATGTGATACTGAACATACACTCAATTTTGTCATGGATATTCAAGTGACACAGTGTTGTACTGTGACTATTCACTGTTGTCTGTCACTCTCCATGTGATCAATCGTAACATACACAACACACACCTAATTAAGTATCAAACATAGATGTCAAGGTCAACTAGCACATGTTCTAAAGGTACACAGACATGGATCATGTATTGCAACCTAGCAACAACACTAGATACAGACAGCTTGTCACCATGCACACCACTGTCATGGTGTGGACATTGTCATGATGTGATGTCAGACCTACATGTCCCATCACATACACAAAAAATTGATGATGTGTAGCACAGGAGGATGATCTGTGAAGTGGTCACTCACACTTGTCCTGTTCCTCACAAACAATGCAATGTTTGCACTGTAAGCTAGGAACATCATGGGAGTAGTCTTGTATATGTCTGTGTCTCATTTGACATGTGCTTCACTCCATCCACACAGGGCATACAGCATGACATGAATCTTACATATACTGCCTGACATGATGAGTGAGCATTGCATGGATGCATGAGGCAACTCCTGGCCGAGTCGGACTGACAGATTGCATGCTTAAGACAATGCTGTTCGACGCGGGTGAGTTCTCAAAAGACGCGTCGGACACCTAGGGACCAAGGCGTGCGCACGCCTTGGACCCTGAATGTAATGGTGACATACGCGGGTGGGTCTTCAAAATACGCGTCGGACACCTAGGGACCAAGGCGTGCGCACGCCTTGGACCCTGAATGTAATGGTGACATACGCGGGTGGGTTTTCAAAAGATGCGTCGGACACCAAGGGACTAAGGCGTGCGCACGCATTGGCTATTGACTGCCATGGAGACTGACGCGGATTTGATACTTGTACGATTCGTGTGCTGAAAAATCCGTTGGCTCCCTACAACAATGTATCAAACTCATCGAACTGTCATGGTTCATAATCTGCCTCTGCAGCACAGATATAAGGCTGTCTGTTCCCCTGAGAGCTCACTTCCCTGCACTACATGCTCCAGATTGACATCTCTGCTACCACTGCTGCTGTCTCTGCATCCTCTGGCTTCAAGAATGGCACGTACTGTGGAGAGGGCCCCAGCCTTCACAGAGGAGGAGAACCAGGCCCTGCTGGACAGCCTCCTTCCAGAGTACAGCAAGCTGTATGGGAAACCAGGGGAGCAGGTGAGTGTGCAGTCCACGTCCTTTCTCATTGTGCATGTTGTCTGTCTAGCACTAATGGCATTGTGTACACCAGTGGCTAGCCTGCTCACTGAGTAGTTGTAACCCCCAAAGTGTGTAGGTACCTGTAGGGAACAGGTACTGTGCTGAAAACGTGAATCTTTACACAGTCATAAGACCCAGGCAATGTTTCCATGTTGTTAATGCAGGACAACTGTCCATTACCATAGTTGCACTACCTGTGGACATCATATGCCCTTGTGATAACGACATGTTTATCCAACTTTGTGATGCACAAACATGTTGCATGTATAGTAATGGTCTTTTAACTTTGTCATCCTCACAGGTTGATGCCCATCAGAAACAGGAGATCTGGAAGACCATTGTCTGGGCAGTTCGATCTGTGGGGGTCTACAAGCGCCGCATCCGCAACTGCCAGAAGAGGTGGCAGGACCTACGTGGCTGGACCCGTCGCATCGCAAGAGTCCAGCTGAAGCTGTCGCCTCCTCGCAGAAGGGGCGGACGACGGACCCTGACCCCCCACATGCTCCGGATTCTGACGGTGGTCTTCCCTGACCTGGATGGGCAGTTAAAGGCCAGACAGCAGAAAGGAGGGGGTAAGTGCATGCCTTTTCTGTGAACTATGTCTCACATGCTATTTGCACTCCTTCAGCCTGGTTACACTCCCACAGTTCGTCTGTCTGCTTGAACAAGAGTCATGTGCCTAAATTAGGTGATGGCCCATCCTCATCTGATACACAGGTGTGGCCCTTTCAGTCTGTGACTTGTGTCACTTGGGTTGTGTGTCCCTGCTGTTGTCCTAGGATAAGGTTTGAAACAGCATCTGCAACCGGTGCATTGTTTTGGACTTCATGAGTGAGGCAATTGATTGACATGTGTCTGCACATTGCCAGAAAGCTGACATGTACTCTGTGTGGGCCATTAATATGTGTACTAATTGCTGCTCTGGCTCACCATATGTGTCTGGGGTATTTACCACACACCAATGCAGCAGGTGAGACAATGTTGGGGCCTCAGAAGAATGTGCATCATGTGTGTCACACATGCATAGACACATGCCTAGTGTTCAGGGTTATCCCATGTTGCACATGGACCAGGACAGGTATGCCTACTCCGGACATGAAAGTACACTCTGTTCTCCTACTCCTGTGTGCCAGCCTACATTCTGTGCATTGTGAAATGTGCAATCAGGTGTCTGCCTCTATGTCATTGTGGAGTGGCCTAGCTTTTTAGCCTCCTGGGGTGTTAAACAGTTTGGGGTGGGCAGCCAGCTGAGATGTGGCTGTTGGATCAGCACAATGGGGTGAAACATAGGTGTGTAATCACTTGCCTGTGCCTAATGGTGTATTCTACATTAAAGTGCAGGCAGCTTTAATTCGTTCTCATCAGACTGTGATGTGATCATGTTTACAGATTTGTGCTTGCAGTCACTCAACTGTAGCATTTGTATCACGTGGGATCATCAAATGCCTTAAGATGTGGGTAGCAGTGGGTGGACATGTGCACTTGACAGCTGCAGAGCTTACATTCCCCACAAAAACATGATTGTGACACAGTGCAGACTGTTTGTTTTTGGATGCACTGCCCCTGTGACTGAAGCCAGTAATGACTGATTAGCCAGACTGGCCTGTAGCATGGTATACCACTTGCAAATGTGTATCCTGCATTAATGTCAGTTGTCCTGCATGCACTCAATTGTGGCATTGACCATCAATACATGAGCACATCATGGTGTCTGGTGAAGGAAGCATATCCATATTGCTGACAATGACTTTGGCCATCCCTTATCCTGACACATGTACTGAGTCACTGGCAGGAGATGGGATATGTGTGTACTGACACATTTCACTCACAAATCCTGCAGTTCAGACAACTGTCTATGTGGTGCATGTGTGCACATATGAGTAGTGGCATACAACATGCACCAGACAGATGGGTCCATGGACGGGAAGGATATGAGGGGCATGGTTGACTGGCAGACTGACAAGTGTCTTGTTCAAATATGTGTCAGCTCTTTTTCCAATATTTTGCAAATGATGCCAAGGCGTGCTCTGTAATGTGCTGTACTGACTGTGATGTGTCAGGGCAATACAGGTGGCTGATGTGGATCTGTTTATCCTGTTTGTTTGCAGATACATCTACGGCTACTGGAGGAGACAGCTCCACAGACCAAGAGGAGATGCAGAGCCAGACTGGGTCCGCTGCAGGGGAGTCGGAGGGACCCAGTGGCACGGAGGGTGAGGGGAGCCACACTGAGGAGCCTCAGCTACAACCACCTTGGCTGAGGAACACAGCAGCTCAAGTGATGACTCCCTTGTGGAGGCGGGTGTCAGCAGCCCCCAGACAACACCTAGTGAGTCTGTCCCCGCCACCACCACCATCTCCACCCTCCCATCTGCTCCCATCCCAGATGTCCGTGGAGGCTCCTGTGTAAGGGAGCATGTCTCCTTCATGCCAGGCACCGCACCCCCTGCCTCTGTCTCCCCTGCTGCCCTGAGTGCGGAGGCTGTGGACTTACTTAAGCAGATCCATGTAGGGCAGACAGCGATGCTGAGTGTCCTCCATTCTCACACCAGTCTGTTGACACAACTGGTGTCCTTCATGGAGGGCATTTCATCAAAAATGTCTGCCCTACAGCGGACCATTCAGTCCATGGCCTCCTCACAGACGGCAACAGTGTCCCTCCTCCAACAGTCCCTCACCCCTCCTACCTCAGCCCCATCCACAATCCCCACTACCCTACCTGTCCAAGGCACACATACACCGGCACAGGCATGCACCACAACAGACACAAGCAGCACACAGCCACGCAAGACAAAATCCAGACGCACAAGCACGCACACTCCGGGGACTGATGGCACACACACAGGGGATGGGTTACAGACACACAAACAGCCATCCACGAGCACTCCGCAGTCTTCAGATGCCTCTCCCTCCAAAACCCCTTCCCTTGCCTCACCTGCAACCCCCCCTTCCCAGAAGCTCTTCCTCTGTGACCTTGGTCTCTTCCCCACCGATCCATCTGATCCAACTTACAAGGGGAAGAGGAAGTCACCATGCACAGAGGGGAGTTCCCCTGCCACACGGACACCCTCCCCCAGGCGCAGGAACACTGAGGCCCCCATCCGCAAATCCCCCTGGAGCAGGAAGGGCAAGACCCCACCACAATCCCACACTTACACCACACAGTCTCCGTCCTCCAGCCCCCAGGCCACCACTCCACAGGTACCCCCGCCACACCCTGCCCCAGGTTCCCCCACACACCAATACCGCATCCCCAAAATGCTTAGGCCCTCCCCCCCTACCACATGCACTTCCACCCGCACCTCACGTGCTCAGCCTGTTCCTGCCACTGGTGTGGAGACCGTGTCCCCACCTCTGTCCTGCCCACCTCATCTGAACCCCATTACACTCCTTTGGAGATTGGCACTGCAGTAGAGAGTAGTATTTAAAGAAGGTATCCAGTTCCTATGTGATGGGATGAGGGTTAGGAGGAAAGGAAGTAAAGGGAGAAAGACAGGTCTATCATCGTGTTGCCCTCACACACCCCTGGGGGTGTCATGCTTCATCATAGGGCGAGTGCCCCTCGTCAGGCCGGCACTGCAATGCCTGACGGGCTCCCGAAACCGGGGCTCTTTATCGGGGATCTTTTAAAGAGGAAGCCGTTGGGTGCGTGCGGGTGTGAGGGCGGGGTAGTGCACAAAAGGAAGTGAAATAAAATAGGCAAAGAGCAGTCCTCTAAAGTCAAATTTTTAATAAAAAGGTTGCTCTAGCCTAAATAAAAACAAAAGTGCGCCCCTATAAGGATATTAATGTTCCTAAGGGGCAATCTAAGTGTATAAGGTCAACATGTTTCGTGCCTATATTTGCCCCTAACGGGTCAATTGGCACTTCTTCAGGACCGTGCTAAAGATGAATGCGTGCACTACCGCCTGGTAATCAATTAGTGGATGTAAATCACCAGGGGCGGTAGAGACCCTAGTTGACGTTCACTAGGGGCTAGGTAGACCTGTGTGGGGGGACAAAAAGGGAAGGGGAAAAGGGAGAAAAAGAAAGTAAGTGTACAATAATAGCATTGCATGTATGTTAACACATCAGAGTGTAAAACTGATTATACTAAAAACCAGCAGCATTATGTTATATAGGCATAGTGGTCTTTCTAAAAAGCAGACTGATGCTGAGATTTTCCACAATCTGGAAGGAGAGGTATGTAAGCTACTTAGTTAAATACCAAGTAGCATGCAAGCAACTAAATTGATAATGCACATAACAGCGATGCTTAAAAATATGGTGAAACATAATCACCGATGTATAGTTAAAACATCACCGGTTTGCGTGTGTCATAAAAATGTAATAATAATAGCACATCGGGGGCAATGATCGTGTGATAAAGCCCCAAGCGTAGAGTAACCAAGGTGGGGTAAACCACACAAACAAGTACGTGAGGCAAGTAGTTTAAAGCAACTAGAATGACAGGACATAAGGAGTGCCGCACGGTATGAATCACTGTAAGGGGAAGAAGCAAAACATTAGCGTTGTATTAGTAAACGCGTGGAGATGGAACGTTAAATATGCCATAAAGTAGGACACAGGTATGCTTAATATTTATCAAATTGCTTAAACCAAGTAGCTCCGGCCATGTGCAATGACCGTATAAAAACCATTTAACAGGTCGCGTTGGTGTTAGATGCGCGAACACTTGGTAAACAGTCGGTCTACATACAAATTAGCGAGATTAACAATAAAACAACAAGGACCAGTATGGGCGGGCGCACATGTGTGAAAAAGGGTATTACATTGAATTACCAAAAAGGGGAGACAAACCATGTCCTACACAAGGACGCAAGAAGTTAACAGAAAGGTTGAGGACATCGCGTTAAGTTAAAGTACAATAATACGCTCTCTAAAATAACTAGAAACTCACCCCTAGGCAAACGTACTGGGCTGACGGGGAAAGGCAGAGCATGTAGTTACTCACGGTAATCTGGAAGTAGAAAACCGTAGTATACAGATGAGATCAAAAAGGGGTAGGGCTTACCGGTGGTACAGGGAAGCTAGCCGCAATGGAGTGGTACTCACGGATTCAAAGAAGCAACTTGCTATGATCCTACCCTGGCTCCTGGGCCCCGTGATCAGTGGTTCCGGTTGGCTCATATAAATACAGAGGAAACTAGACCGGCAAATGAGGCAGCCATCTTGGGAGTAATTTCGTAAAAAACGTTATTAGGTCCTCTACAAAGTCATAGGGAACAACCTGATAGCAATAATTAAATGTGCCGGGGATATGAAAGTAAGAGTCGGTGGAGGGATAAATGGCTGACTTTTAAGCAGAAAGTCCAAAAGTGTATAATCAACTAAGTAGTGTAGCGGGCGGCGACGCTCGCGCAGAGTAACCCAAACAAGAGCGTGTGTTGTATGATGAAGGCTGATATATTATCCTTAAAGACTCATGTGTAGTCCTGAATCGGTTTCACCTAGGAGCACACGTTAAAGGGAATTCCCACAACAACAACAAATGGTGGCATACGGTCAAGTCTGGTGGGTCATACTGATTAAAAATAAATCAGTCATGGAAGTATGAGTGAAAACCTGCATTGTCACAAAGGTCATAGTAGCAGAATGCATGTCACAAAGGACAGAAGGAGCGTAGTGGTTTAAGTTAACGACAAGACAGGAAAGGTCAATGGGCCAGAGGAGTGATGTTGAAATCAAAATTTACAGAGTAACAGTAGGCTGTCGTAGGTGTGGCTCCCGGTCAATCAGTGTAGTGGCATAAAAGAAAGAGAATAGCCAGCAGACTTGAAGGAGGACCTAATAACGTTTTTTACGAAATTACTCCCAAGATGGCTGCCTCATTTGCCGGTCTAGTTTCCTCTGTATTTATACGAGCCAACCGGAACCACTGATCACGGGACCCAGGAGCCAGGGTAGGATCATAGCAAGTTGCTTCTTTGAATCCGTGAGTACCACTCCATTGCGGCTAGCTTCCCTGTACCACCGGTAAGCCCTACCCCTTTTTGATCTCATCTGTATACTACGGTTTTCTACTTCCAGATTACCGTGAGTAACTACATGCTCTGCCTTTCCCCGTCGGCCCAGTACGTTTGCCTAGGGGTGAGTTTCTAGTTATTTTAGAGAGCGTATTATTGTACTTTAACTTAACGCGATGTCCTCAACCTTTCTGTTAACTTCTTGCGTCCTTGTGAAGGACATGGTTTGTCTCCCCTTTTTGGTAATTCAATGTAATACCCTTTTTCACACATGTGCGCCCGCCCATACTGGTCCTTGTTGTTTTATTGTTAATCTCGCTAATTTGTATGTAGACCGACTGTTTACCAAGTGTTTGCGCATTTAACACCAACGCGACCTGTTAAATGGTTTTTATACGGTCATTGCACATGGCGGGAGCTACTTGGTTTAAGCAATTTGATAAATATTAAGCATACCTGTGTCCTACTTTATGGCATATTTAACGTTCCATCTCCACGCGTTTACTAATACAACGCTAATGTTTTGCTTCTTCCCCTGACAGTGATTCATACCGTGCGGCACTCCTTATGTCCTGTCATTCTAGTTGCTTTAAACTACTTGCCTCACGTACTTGTTTGTGTGGTTTACCCCACCTTGGTTACTCTACGCTTGGGGCTTTATCACACGATCATTGCCCCCGATGTGCTATTATTATTACATTTTTATGACACACGCAAACCGGTGATGTTTTAACTATACATTGGTGATTATGTTTCACCATATTTTTAAGCAACGCTGTTATGTGCATTATCAATTTAGTTGCTTGCATGCTACTTGGTATTTAACTAAGTAGCTTACATACCTCTCCTTCCAGATTGTGGAAAATCTCAGCATTAGTCTGCTTTTTAGAAAGACCACTATGCCTATATAACATAATGCTGCTGGTTTTTAGTATAATCAGTTTTACACTCTGATGTGTTAACATACATGCAATGCTATTATTGTACACTTACTTTCTTTTTCTCCCTTTTCCCCTTCCCTTTTTGTCCTCCCACACAGGTCTACCTAGCCCCTAGTGAACGTCAACTAGGGTCTCTACCGCCCCTGGTGATTTACATCCACTAATTGATTACCAGGCGGTAGTGCACGCATTCATCTTTAGCACGGTCCTGAAGAAGTGCCAATTGACCCGTTAGGGGCAAATATAGGCACGAAACATGTTGACCTTATACACTTAGATTGCCCCTTAGGAACATTAATATCCTTATAGGGGCGCACTTTTGTTTTTATTTAGGCTAGAGCAACCTTTTTATTAACAATTTGACTTTAGAGGACTGCTCTTTACCTATTTTATTTCACTTCCTTTTGTGCACTACCCCGCCCTCACACCCTCACGCACCCAACGGCTTCCTCTTTAAAAGATCCCCGATAAAGAGCCCCGGTTTCGGGAGCCCGTCAGGCATTGCAGCGCCGGCCTGACGAGGGGCACTCGCCCTATGATGAAGCATGACACCCCCAGGGGTGTGTGAGGGCAACACGATGATAGACCTGTCTTTCTCCCTTTACTTCCTTTCCTCCTAACCCTCATCCCATCACATAGGAACTGCATACCTTCTTTAAATACTAGTCACTTTTGGGAGCAAGTGTGCAGGACCTCATAACCCAGCTCTCAGTCCCTTCTTTGGATATAACTGCAGTAGAGAGCACAACCACCCCATCTGACTTGGGCACTGCAGTGGAGACCCCGTCCACACCATCTGACCTGACCACTGCAGTGGTGCCGGCAACCATCCCATCTGACTTGAGCCCTGCAGTGGTGACGGCACCCACTGTGTCAGACACCTCCACTGCAGTTTCCAGTGACACTCCTGCACCCACCACCCCTCCCCTGCCCCATTCTGCTATCCCCTGATCCTGTCCCTGCGGTGCCTGGCCTGCCCCTATGTATGCCCCTCCAAGGGGAGATATCCCCTGGCCGTAGCAGTGCAGGCAAGCAATGGGTGACAACTTGTCACATGTCACCCTGGTAGGACTCTTGATATGGACTGGCCATTGGCCTTTTGACATTGTGGACTTAACAGTTACAAGGATTTATGTGCTGAATAAAGGCAATTGTTGTTATCCAGTGGTGTTGCATCTAATGTACATGATGTTGATGATGAGTATCATGAACTTGCTGTTGTAATGGTGTTTTGAAGGAATAAGAGATCGATTTGCTGATGTGATGGACTCCATGTGGTCCATGGGATATGTGTACTATTCTGGTATGTATCCATGTCATCCTTTGCTGCAATTTCAGGGTGTAATGATAGCAAGAATTTTGGACCAGGATTTTCTCCTTTTGTTTGCTACTTCACATCTTTGGCATACACTGTTGCACATATGTTGGGCTTACATTTGTGCACATTGTAAGATTTCCTGACTGGGCCCATCTCCACTGGACAGGCAGGTTTGTGCATCAATGGTACACAAGTCATCTGTGTCATCAGTGCAACTTGCTATACATGTGTATTGCGTATGTGCAGATGACTTGAGGGACACTCCCATACACAGGCTGATGTGACCAGAGCTTTCATTGTGTTGTAATTGTTGGCTCACTGAGCAAGTGTTATGCTGACATGACAGAGCCCTGCACAGACAACGTTTGGCACAGCTAACCTTCCCCAGGAGTGGAGTCCCCTCATGGCAGTGTGTCATACTGTGACATTGCCTGAGCCCATGGTGTGTGTAGTGTGAGCATGTCTGTGTGTGTTCCATTCACTTTTTCTACACAGCCTGTGTTCCCTTCAGATGTTCCTGTTCGTGGCGCTTGCTGAGTTGTCCTGTGTTCATCCAACATCTTTGTCCTGGGTTTCCTGGGATGTAGGTGCATGGCACACTACTGGTCATTAGGGTGTCATCCCTAGGTGTTTTATTTGTAAAGCCTGGGGATGTTGTCAGAAGCACGTGGGACACATTCAGGATTCCCCTTGATACTTCTGTGTTGCCAACATGTAGTTTTCCCTATGTGGTATCTGTCAGTGAGTGGGTCACTTGTATGTGTGTATGACTACTCCCACTCATCAGGGTCATAGTTGCAATGTTGGAAGGTGTCGACATGTGTTCTTTGTAGCTCTGCTTTGGTTCATCATTGTTGTGGGAGTGTGGCAGTGATCCCAATGATTCTGGTAGATTTCACGTCATGCCCAGGTACCGCATACTGTGCAGTGTGGCGGACATTCACAAGGGTTGTTGACTGGCCATGTGTGTGTATTTTTGGGAACCTTAGATCTCCCCACCACCCCTGGGATTGTCATGGGTGCATGAGCAATTTCACCAGTCCATGTGTGCTTAGCTGATGCACATTGTTGCTGATCAAGGTGTGTTATGTTGAGGGTGGCCAAATGTGAGTTGTCTCATGGCAAGGCCCCTACCTACTTTGTGTTCATTGATGACAGGCCCTGGCCAGTGATTTGTTAGTGTAGGTGTGATGGAAGTTTGTTGGTCAGGACGCATGCCCCAGTGCGCGCAGGTGACTGTACTCCACAGTATGGGCAACATCTACCTTTGTCATCACAGTGGGATTGTACAGGCTACTGTCACCCCAATGTAGGGTCCCTGAGGGTAGTGCTGTGTTGGGCTGTCTCTTGCTGTGTTGTTTGCTGTGCCGCCCAGCTTGTGTCACATGAATGATTTGGGATCCCACTCACCTGACAATGCCTGCTTGCCCACCAAGGGATGCCCAGTTCATGAGTTACTTTTGTATGGCACTGTGTACACATCTGTGTCATTGGAGTTCTGCCCACTGTCATGTGTTGTGTACTTGCCTGGGGACACTGAGACACACACACATGTTATGCATGATATGCAGTGTGGGGCTGCCTCTCTGTGTTTGTGCATCTGCTCCACTGCATTGGTATGGCTTTTGCGGTCCATTGACTTATGTTGTTTGGAGGTTTTTCCCTAGTGTCCCTGCGTCTCCTGGCTCATCAGTCTGCAGATTCATCATGTTTGGTGTGTTCCATTGCTGCCATGGTATGGGACTTGGTCACCTGACATCTACAGTCCCCACAGGATTCCTTAGTTTGTGTGTCTGTTTGTATAGATTTGTGTGTATGCATCATGGTGCTCACTTGTCGCATTGTCTAATTGTACACTGGAGTAATTGTCAGGGATCATGGCCATAGCTTGTCTACACATGGCAGAGGGTGTTCTTGTGATACACAGCAATCTTTGCCTCACCAAATCTATGTTTGTATGTGACACAACCACTACATTGCACCAACATTGCTTGTGGTGTGGGGACCAGGAATCATGCATTTTGGTTTGGAGATGCTGCTATTTTCATGTCCACACTCACCTTATGGTCACTGTTGTAATGGGGGTTTAGGACACATTACCACATTGGTCCTAAGATGCTGGATTTTTGAACCCCACTATCACCTTTTGGTCACTGTAGTGATGGGTGGTTTAGACCCCATTACCACATTGGTCCTGAGATGCTGGATTTTTGAACGCCACTATCACCTTTTGGTCACTGTGGTGATGGGGGTTTGGACCACATAAACACATTGCTCCAGAGATGCTGGATTTTTGATCCACACTATCACCTTTTGGGCACACATGTGTTGGGAGTCACATTGCATGTTCACTGTCAGGATCTGTGTTGTGAGCATTTTACACACACATACATTGAATCTTGCAAAGATGGTAGGGGGGGTTTGCTTACTCATCCTATGTGTGTGAATCCTTGTAGTGCTAGGCATCCAGCCCCCTATGAGTAGGGATGGTTATAGTGATGGACATCCAGCCTCCTATGGGTGGGGGTACTGGTGGTGATGGGCATTCTACCCCCTATGAGTGGGGATGGTAATAGTGATGGGCATCCAGACTCCTATGGGATGGACTCTGCTGGTAGTGATAGGCATCCACCCCCCTATGGGGTGGACAATGCTGGGATAGGCATCCACCCCCCTATGGGGTGGACAATGCTGGTAGTGATAGGCATCCTCCCCCCTATGGGGTGGATAATGCTGGGATAGGCATCCACCCCCCTATGGGGTGGACAATGCTGGGTGTGATAGGCATCCACCCCCCTATGGGGTGGACAATGCTGGGATAGGCATCCACTCCCCTATGGGGTGGACTCTGCTGGGAGTGATAGGCATCCAACCCCCTATGGGGTGGACAATGCTGGGTGTGATGGGCATCCACCCCCCTGTGGGGTGGACTCTGCTGGGATAGGCATCCACCCCCTATGGGGTGGACAATGCTGGGATAGGCATCCACCCCCTATGGGGTGGACAATGCTGGTAGTGATAGGCATCCACCCCCTATGGGGTGGACAATGCTGGGATAGGCATCCACCCCCTATGGGGTGGACTCTGCTGTAAGTGATAGGCATCCACCCCCTATGGGGTGGACAATGCTGGGTGTGATAGGCATCCACCCCCTATGGGGTGGACTCTGCTGGGATAGGCATCCACCCCCTATGGGGTGGACAATGCTGGGATAGGCATCCACCCCCTATGGGGTGGACAATGCTGGTAGTGATAGGCATCCACCCCCATGGGGTGGACAATGCTGGGATAGGCATCCACCCCCTATGGGGTGGACAATGCTGGGAGTGATAGGCATCCACCCCCTATGGGGTGGACAATGCTGGGAGTGATAGGCATCCACCCCCTATGGGGTGGACTCTGCTGTGAGTGATAGGCATCCACCCCCTATGGGGTGGACTCTGCTGTGAGTGATAGGCATCCACCCCCTATGAGGTGGACAATGCTGGGTGTGATAGGCATCCACCCCCTATGGGGTGGACTCTGCTGGGATAGGCATCCACCCCCTATGGGGTGGACAATGCTGGGAGTGATAGGCATCCACCCCCTATGGGGTGGACAATGCTGGGATAGGCAACCACCCCCCTATGGGGTGGACAATGCTGGGAGTGATAGGCATCCGGACCCCCTATGGTGGTGTTTCCTTTCGTGTCATTTTGGTGTGTGGTAGGTGTCTGACTTACCTTCTGCGTCGTGCGCATCGGTAACGGTAGGCATACAGTATAGGGAAGACATGCGCGATTGGATACATGCCTGCTCCATCTCCTCCCCGTTGATCGTGTTCTGGTGCGAATCGGAGCTTCAATACGCCTCGTCCGAATGCTGTGATGTGCTGGAAGCAGCGCCCTGTACGATGCGTTGAAAAAACGCATCGTACTTGCGTGTCCGGAAACTGGTTGGGAAACGCCTCCGTACGACTCGATTTCCGTTTTTCCTGAGCCTGTTCGGTCGTGAAATAGGGCACGAATCGGAGCGGACAATTGGGTCGGAAATTTGCCTGTTATACGCATCGTACTTGCTAGTTTGTAGGAAAAAGCTCCAGATACGAGTCGGACGTAAGGTAAGCCTACGAATAGCATTGGGAAGGCACTTTTGGCGACATCGGAATCGACCCTTAAATATAAATAACTATTCCCACTCCAAAAACTGTTAAATCAGGGAAGGTGCTGGACACTAAACATATATAATTAACTATTCCCACTCCAATTAGTATTAAATCAGGGAAGGTGCTGGACACTAACCATATATAATTTACTATTCCCACTCCAATTATTATTAAATCAGGGAAATTGCAGTACAAACACTATATATTAACATTAAATCAGAAAATGTGGTGTACAGTAAACATATTTATTTTTAAATACACAATTACAAAAGCTTACAATTTTTAAATAGGTTACTCAATATCCAATTTCTAAAACATATTCATAAAATAACAAACAGGAAAAAAATGTAATTATTATAAAGTAAATTTTTTTAAATGTATTTCCCACATAAAGAAAAATATTTTAAGAATTATAAAATGTAAAACATATTTTTATATATAATTAATAAACATAATTTTTTTTTATATATATAAAATATTAAAAAATAAATATTATTTTCAACATAAAAAATATTACTTTTTTATTTGCAATTTCACATATATAATTTATTTCAAACAAAATAATCTCTCTTATTTAATAAAATTTGTACAATTTTAAATATATATTTTATTTAAACAAAAATATTTTTGTTACGAAAGTACACAAAATAATCCCCTATCAACACAAAAATTAAAATTCTTGAATTATAAAATTTATAAAAATTCTTGGATTTTAACTAAACATTTTTTAAAAATATACAGAAATTCCACACTTAAATTCGCTATAAACACAACATAACACTACTAAACAACAATATTGTTTATTTTAAAATTCCTTTCATTTAATTTTCAATTTTTAAATAATATTTTAAAACACTCCCCACCCTTATCCCCTATAAACACAACATCCCACTCCTAAAACAACAATTTTAAATTAAATTTACATGTTTTTGAAATTTTTTAAAACTTTTTAAAAACACTCCCCACCCTTATCTCCTATAAAGCCAACA
Organism: Calotriton arnoldi; assembly: GCA_963921515.1. NCBI lineage: Eukaryota > Metazoa > Chordata > Amphibia > Caudata > Salamandridae > Calotriton > Calotriton arnoldi. The sequence goes on from CAWUFW010016490.1 coordinate 205,264, forward strand.
TCCCGCTCCTAAAACACAACAATTTTAAATTTACATGTTTTTATTAAAATTTTTAAAAAACGTTTTTAAAACACTACCCACCCTTATCCCCTATAAACCCAACATCCCGCCCCTAAAACAACAATTTTAAATTAAATTTGCAATTATTTTAAATTTTTTAATTTTTTACTAAACTTTTTTAAAACACTCCCCACCCTTATCCCCTATAAACCCAACATCCCGCTCCTAAAACAACAATTTTATATTACATTTACAATTATTTTAAATTTTAAAAACATTTTTAAAACTTTTTTAAAACACTCCCCACCCTTATCCCCTACAAACCCAACATCCCGCTCCTAAAACAACAATTTTAAATTAAATTTACAATTATTTAAAAAAAAAAAAAAATTTAATTTTTTTAAAAAAACTCCCCACCCTTATCCCCTATAAAGCCAACATCCCACTCCTAAAACAACAATTTTAAATTAAATTTACATTTTTAATTTTTTTTTTTTTTTAAATGCTTTTAAAACACACCCCACCCTTATCCCCTATAAACCCAACATCCCGCTCCTAAAACAACAATTTTAAATTACATTTACAATTGTCAAATTTTTAAAAAAATTTCTAAACTTATTTAATACACACCCCACCCTTATCCCCTATAAACCCAACATCCCGCTCCTAAAACAACAAATTTAAATTAAATTTACAAATATTTTTAATTTTTAAAATTTTAAAAAACACTTTTTTAAAACACTCCCCACCCTTATCCCCTAAAACCCAACATCCCGCTCCTAACAATTAAAATACAATTTAACATTTTTATAACATTATTTAACTATTATTATAACAGAAACAAACATATAACAACATATAAAATGCTACAACAATATTTTAACATAACAATATTTTTGCAATCAATATTTCATACAACGATATTTTTTACTACACAAAAAAACGATATTTTTTACATCGATATACTTAACATCGATATTTAGTACCGTCGATATTCTAAACTTGATATTAATGTATGTCGATATAAAAAAGTCGATATTATGTCTACTTACCCTTACATGAGTGAAGCATGGATGTTCTCATGAATCCACCAATGTATTTTGACACAAACACAGATTTACAAAGACTTGCAAGCTAGGGTTTGCGCCAAATGGTGCAGCTACCCAACATATGCATAACAAGGAGAAATATCTTTATTAATCCTCGTTACTTCCACTTTCCAGGTCTGCTGCATTCTGCAGCACACATAGGAAGAGGAATATGCCCCTTTGGATTGCTTTAGTGAAGGAAGATACCCCCTCCTACACAGAAACAATTGTGCTCATAACGCAGGCACTGTGGTGCTAATGTGACTGCATTTAACCCTGGGCAAAGCACTACGCTACGCTTGCGTAGTTTGCGAAGTTTGCGCTACTTCGCACAACGCGAATTGCACGTAGCACAGTGCAAACACGCGTAGCGTAGTGCAGCGGTCATTTTTTGCTTGCTCGCGGTCCTCAACGTCAAGTTGGCGACCGCGAGCAAGCAAAATGACATCCCGGCGAGACTTTTTCCTCGTTCGCGATCAGCAACATCAAGTTGCCGATCGCGAGCGTGGAAAATAAACCTCCCGGCGAGATTCTTAACGCGGGCAGGTCAGGTTTCTCATTGCGAGTGGTCGCGTATGCTCGCGACCGCTCGCGATGAGAACTACCAGTCCACGTTGAGAAGCTGCCGCTCGAGTAAAAATCTACTCGAGCGGCAGTAAAAGACAGCTCGCACTGTGCAAGATGCCGTTTTCAATGATTGCACAGTGCGGACAAGCATCCGGCACTGTGCAATCATTGCGAACAGTGCACTACGCAGTTCGCGTAGTGCTACGCGTAGCTCGCGTAGTGCGAACTGCACTTTGCGTAGCTTCGCGTAGCGCTACTTCGCGAACTACGCCCAGGCTTAACTGCATTGGCGCAAGGCAGCACACTGTACGTCACCCCAAGGAGAGTGCCGAATTGCTCCATATCTTTGTAAATATGGAGCATGTCTGCTCTCTCCCTTTCATGCAGTGCAGCACAGCAAGTTTCACATTATTATATGTGCCCCTTAATGCATTTTCTGCAGTATCTTCTGCAGGAAATGTATCCAGTTTTACAGCTTTGATTCCATCAAGATGCTGTGCAGGTGAGACATATTTTGGTCATAGATACAGAATGTTATCACTCTAGTTGCTCAATAGAACTTTGTGGCACAGCTGCAGTTGATCACAACGGAGATCCTGACAGGCTGATGTTGGTGTTGACAGTACATGTTTCAGTCTGTGTGTCAGAATGTTTTACTGAAATAAATGAGGAGGATATTTGTGAACTCATAGAAAATGTGTCTGCATTTTAGCTTTCTAGAGCACTAACCACAATTTCAATGAAAAAAGAAACCCTCATTTTGTTAGTCAGGTGTGGGTCAGCCAGCCAGGACTGACCATCCCCCTTTAAAGGGGCAATCAAGATTGACTACTCCCCTTGAAAGTGGCCAGTCAGAGCATATCTGGCCACCAACAGTCTAGATATCTTTTTAACCCCTGAATGACAACCCCAAGCATATCTTTAAATGCAGAAAAAGCTGAGAGGCTTTCTGAGTAAACTTGTAACTTTTTGTCAAATTTGGTGTAATTCTGTTCAGCTATTTTTTCTAGTTCACTTCCCAAAACCCCGATCTTTAAACAGGTCTTGAAGAAGGATCTGCAAACCCGAAAACTACAGTGTGGTTCAGACATGGTCAAGTACATTGACGATCTGTTGGTGGGGTCAATGTTGCAAGAGGCGTGTAGACAAGATGCTATCACCCTGTTGAATTACCTGGCTGAAAGTGGACATAAACTGTCCCCAAGTAAACTGCAATGCTGCCAGAAAGAAGTCCTGTTCCTGGGACATCACATTGAGAAAGGAGCAAGGAAGGTATCACAAAAGAGGGAATCTCTGCCATTCTGAAAAGGAACCCTCCCACCATGCAGAAAGAGGTCAAGATGTTTCTGGGACTGATGAGCTTCTGTACACAGAGGGCGCCCAACTTTTCCCTAGTGGCAAAGCCTCTACAGAGGGTTACACACAAGGATGTATGATCCAATACTATGTGACAACGAAAGCATGAATGTCTGCCTGAGTTGATTAAAAGACTCCGCCCAGCCCCAGCCCTACGAATGCCAGATTACAGTAAAGAATTTGTACTATTTTGGATAGGGAGACAGGGATGCACTGTCTCAGTGCTTACCCAAACACATGGTGATTTCCAAAGACCTTTTGTGCATTTTTCAGCCACTCTTGAGCCTGTAGCAGCAGGACTACCCGCCTGGGTTAAAGCCGTCACAGCAGTTGATGCTACCATCGAGCAGAGTAAGAAGATAGTCATGGGTATCCGCTTAGAGTAATGGTTCCTCACTCTGTCAAGATACTTCTCACTCACACTAAGACCCATCATCCCACCACTAGTAGGTTGACAAAGTATGAACAGCATATTTTGGCGGCTAACAATATCTCTTTGAGGCATTGATGTGCCCTAAATCCTGTCACGTTGCTCCCACTGCCTGATATGGAAGCTGATAAGGGAGAGGTTGAGCATAACTGTCTCAATGTCACTGAACTATTAAAGATGAACCTCTTGAAGAGCCTGATTATGTGCTGTTCGTGGATGGCTCCTGCTTGAGAAATGATGGTGGAAATTTGAGAGCTGCATATGATGTTTGCACTCTAGAAGGTGTACTGGAAACCTCCTGGTTCAGTGACATAACATCTGCTCAAGTGGCTGAATTGATCACTCTTACTAGAGCTTGCTGTGTCTCAGACCAATTGAAAGTTACCATTTTTACTGCTAGTCAATATAGCTTTGGTGTTGTTCATTACTTTGGACAGTTTTGGTTACAAAGAGGGTTTATGACATCTTCTGAGTCACCTATACGCAATGGCAATTATGTTATTAGACTGTTGGATGCATCACAGATACATCAAGAAATTGTTGTAGTTAAATGTGCGGTACTCAAGAGTGGCAACACTTATGTTACAGCTGGAAATTGGTATGCCGATAAAGTTTCCCGGTATTGTGCTCCTGGGTCTTATACCTTTAGCAGGGAATATCCAAATAAATCTGAAAACAAGACCAATTTCAATTTGTTGTTGACTGTTGCTGATACTTAGGAAGAAGTTAAGAGATTGCAGGAAGAAGCACCAGTGACTGAGCAGCAGGTTGGAGTCAGAGCAGGATGTGTGAAGAATGAGGGAGAGATCTGGGTTTCAGGGCAGATGGAAGACCAGTGCTGCCAGATAGTTTGCTATCCTCAAAGGTTAGATATTTTCATAGTCCCACACATATTGGTAGGGATGACAATTTGAGGATCTTCTTGCAGAACTGGTTTAATCCCTGGTTTAGAGTGATGGCCTCTGTCACCATTGTGTAGTCTGCCAACAAATAAACCTAAGGAGGAGAACTCCTGTAATGTTGAATCATGTAGGAGGCTCAGGAAGACCCCTTTAATAGAATGCAGTTGGATTTGATAAAAATGCCTGTGTGCAACGGGTTGCAATATGTCCTAGTTGGGCTGTGTATCTTCTCCTGTTGGACAGAGGCTTACCCCACTAGAAGGAATGACATTTCTACTGTGGCCAAGTTATAGCTGAGAGAATTGATCCTAGTTTTGGATTTCTGGTTTCTTTTGAATCAGACAGTAGAACTCATTTCAATAATGAGGTTCTAAGAATACTGTGTGTAACCTTGCAGGTTGAACAATATCTGAGCTGTAGTTACCGGCCAGAGGCATCTGGAATCGTCAAGCAAGTGAATGGGACCCTGAAGTCCTGCCTGACTAAGGTGTGTGCTTCTACCTTTCTTGAAGTGGCCAGAAGCTTTGCCTTTGGTATTTATGAAGCTTCACAGTACCCATGATTGGCAAACAGGATTGTCGCCTCACGAGATCCTCATGGGGAGAGCCATGAGGTTGCCTGCTGTGCCCGCTATTGTGCTTGTGAACATTTCACATGATATGGTTCTCGGCTATTGCAAAGAACTGGCTGATTTGGTGCGTACTGTCTCTCACCAGGTTGAATCTGTAACTGCCCTCCTGAACCAGAAGCAGTTACACCCTCAGGACTGGTGATTGGGTCCTGGTGAAAAAACACATCAGAAAGTTGTGTTTGGAGCCCCATTGACGTGGCCCCCTCAAGGTGATCCTGGTCACCCACAAAGCTGTCAAATATGGTGAACTGTCTATCTGGGTACATGCCTCCCATACCCAGTATAAGAGATGCCCAGAGGAAGAAGCGGTGACATCAACCACTGAGTCATTGAGCCGAACTCCTGTGTGCTTGGAAAGAACAGAGGGAGGTGGAGAGAGCACCCAGTTGCCCCAAAGCCAACTGGTCATCCAGAATCAAGAAGTGACTCAGAGTCGATTTGAGGCAAGTCCTGAGCCTGTTGTGAATGAGACAAGAGTAACCACAGAGAACCAGACTAATGCCCAAGTAAACAATGACTCTGATCCTGGAGAAGGACTGAGTGATGTTACCAGGGTTAACCGTGGAAGAGAAGGGTGGCCAAGAAGTCATAAGCGACTGAGACCAAACTTATCTGTGGAATGCATTCCCCAAACACTCACAGAACTGGGTCTAGTGGACTGAGTGACAGTGAAGATGAACAGCCAGTAGTCTGGAAATCCAAGAAAGCCAGAGTACCGAGTCAGAGACACTCAGCACCTGAGTGGATATATTATGTAGATAGTGAAATTATCCAATCTTTTATGATCTTAGTGACCAGACAACAGTACCTACAGAACCTCCGTGAATAAGGGCTTCCCCAGAGAAAGATTGGATTTTTCTTTATGTTACTGATGTCAACCGCTATAACTGAATGAACAGACTGTACTTATGAAATGAACTTTGACACACTCCAAACTTTGTTGACTTCTGAATATTTCCTAGAAACAAGGGTTCCTGTAGAAGAGTAGGGTTGTCACTTTAGAAGAAGATGGAGTTGGGCTAGGGATGATTCACAAAGTTAGCTGTACATAACTTTCTTGTTTGAAAACAAAATAGTTTTGCACAAGTAGCATAACAAACCATAATCATTATTTTGCTTTCAGCTGTTCGCCTTGAAGGCCTGATTCTAGAGAAGCAATGGTTGTCCTTTCAAAGAACCAGCATAGATTAATCGTAGCTATAATACTGATTATCATTATCACTTTCATGGTTGCCTTACTGATAGCATTGAGTTCCCCAGTAAATGATAGTCCTATGAAGGCAACCCCCACTGCTACTGACACTATTTCACACCTTTGAGAACAGAAAGAATTTGACTTTAGAGTTTGCATAAGGATGCCTCTGAAGAAGACTTCTCTTCAAATGTTTATTTAAAATTGTTGTATGAGTACTTGAACTTAATGCAGGCTAAGATTGCTATGGAAGCATCACTTACCGGCATCTGCAGAAGAGGGAATGACGTAGTACCACATTCCCTTTACTTATGGTATCTCATGAAGTATAATCCTTAGGTTCATATAGCATCAAGAGCATATTGAGTATTACTTTTCAAATTATGATCTGGTCCTGTCAGAAGTGCATATGTACAAACATTTTAATCCCCATGCTAATGCGAAAGAGATGGACATTGTGTAGCATTTCTTTAGGTCGCAAGAGAAACCTGTTTTTTAAATGCTATTTATTGGTTTTCATTAGGTCTGGGCGGTGAACTCCGCTCTGCTCGCGGAGTTTGCAGAGATTTCCGCACTCCGCGTTACACGGAGCTCTCAGAGTTCCGAAAAACTCTGCTCCGCGTAGCAGAGGTTTTTCCCCGCTCGCGTTTCTCAACGTCAAGTTGTTGAGCGCTAGTGAGGTAAATCCATCTCTCGGGGAGATTTTTCCTCGTTCGCGATCGTCAACATCAAATTGGCTAGCGCGAGCATGGAAAATCAATCTCCCGGCGAGATTTCTCAACGCAGGCGGTCAGATTTCTCATTGCGAGTGGTCGCGTATGCTAGAGTTGAGAAACTGTCCGTTCGCGTTGAGAAAGCTGCAGCTCGAGTAAAAATCTACTCGAGCGGCAGAAAGGAAGCAGCGCCCGATTGCGCTGTGCATGGTGCCGTTCGCGATGATTGCACAGTGCAGACAAGCACCTGGCACTGAAAATCACAGCGAACAGAATTTATCCAATGCACTCCGCCGCTTGCGGAGCACCGCGTAGCGTGGCGGAGTTTTTTTTGCATTTCGCGGAGTTCTGCGTAGCCCAGGCTTAGTTTTCATAAGTGTGAACATTTAAGCATAACATTATGTAGCATGCATATTTTCATCCAAACAGATACAAAAAGTGTATGGATACAGAAAGCTTTACATGTATCATTATATCGACAAGTATGCCGTTATTACAACGTTGATGGCATTACTGGGTTATACCATTGTATGCAAAAAATAGTAACCTTTACACTAAACATGTATTAAGCTCTGTCGCATTTAATTTTGTCTCCACATAGGTTAAATATTTATGCCAGTCCATAGGGGTTGCGGAGGAGGGCATGTGTGACACGATGCATTGGAGGGTCTCGTGTTCCGCCACCAGTGCCCTGCGGAGTTCGGCGAGCCGCGTGGTAATATAAGGTGCCACTGCCGATTTCCAGGTCATGGCTAGTCTGCGCTTGGCCAGGTCGAGTGCCAGGTCCAAAAATTTGTTTAGATTCTTGCGACGAGCATTTTGTTTTGTTATGCCTAATATAAAGTGTGCTCCCTGGGCCGTGAGCTCCGTTTCCATTGCCTCTGATAGTATTGTGGATATGTCTGCCCAGTATGTCACGATTTGAGGGCATGACCAGACCATATGGGGGAATGTGGCCTCTGTACTCTGGCAGCGGGGGCATATGTCGGTAGATGTAGCATACATTCTCGCCAGTATGTGTGGAGGTAGGTATGTGTGATGGAGTTGAATTGTGTGTATTATTCTGCATTGCAGCCATTGTTTGTCTGTGATCGAGACTGCTAGTGCCGAGTCCCAGTACTCATGCTGTGCCGCCCGTCTGAGTGAGGCATCTGGACTTAAGGAATTATATATCATAGTTATCGCCTTCCTGCCCGTTCCGTGTGTGAGGAGTATCTGTAGCCTGTTAGAAGTTGTAGGTTGGCTGGCGAGTTCCCCCACGTCCCCGACAGCTGACCAGTGAGTGTCGCATACAGCAAGAAAGTCCCAGGGGACACCCCGTAATCATCTGACAGTGTTTCAAATCACCCAGGTTTGAGTCTGTGTGTAGGTAGCCCCAGGTGTCAATGCCAGCAGTTGCCCACTTCGCCAGTTCCGGCCTGTTGAGGCAGCTGTATGTTCCGGGTGTTATCTCAAGAGGGAGCTCCTGTGTGTAAGGTGGGGGTCCATGTCCATCTAGTACATAACTCCTCTAACTTTTATGGGCCACTGCCATCCAGATATTCCCCTGCATCCTCAGTATGGATGATTTGGAACCAAACAGCCAGTCCAACATTTCAGGTTGCCGGAGACCCAGGGCCCATGGGTCCAATTCAGCGAGGTTGCGGCCAGCCAACCAACACATGGGCCATTGAAGCTGTGCTGCTGCATAATAATGTTCGTAGTTGGGCTCCCCAAGGCCTCCCTCCGAGACAGGAAGGTAGAGCTTTGAGAGGGCGACTCTGGCCCTGGATTTGCCCCAAACCAAAGATGTGAGGAGTGACCTCAGATCTCGGAATAATTTGCAAGGGAGATGAAAGGGGAGGGCTGCGAAGAAATACAAAAGTCTAGAGAGTAGGATCATTTTAGATATTGAAATGCGGCCCATGGGGGATATGAGTAGTTAAGTCCAGAATGAGAGTGTAGCGCGGGCATTAGCGATCACCCTATCCAAGTTCCCTTCTATCAAGTCTTTCTGCACGTGATAAACTTGCACACCCAGGTACTTGAAAGAGTCACAGGACCAGGCGAGTGGGGCGTTGGGTAAGCCCGACCTTTGTTCTGCGGACAGAGGTGTCACTGGAAATAGTAATGATTTCTTCCAATTCACCTTCAAGCCTGAAATGCGCCTGCGATTGTCAAGCCGGCCCATCAAGTCTTGTAGAATTGTCTATTGGCCATGTAGATAGACCAGTGCATCGTCTGCATATAACGAGACTATGTGCTATTGATTATAAGCCCTGATGCCCCAGTCAATAGCATGGCTGCGGAGCGCACACACCAAGGGCTCCATAGCCAGGGTGAAAATAATTGGTTATAGGGGACAGCCCTGTCTGGTGCCCCACTCTATCTCAAAGGGTTTGGAAATGATCTGGCCTGTCTTCACCCGCGCACACGGTATGGTATACAGCAGCTTCACCCATCCTCAGAAACTGTGGGCCCATGCCATATCCTGCCAAAACCCCAGGGTGTCAGAAGTTTTCTCAATATCCAAGGAGGCTATCCACATCGGGTCCTCCTCCATTCACGCCCAAGCCAGCAGTTTGAAGAGACAACGGAGATTTAAGCCTGTGTTCTGGCCCGGAATAAAAACATTCTGGTCAGAGTGCACTAGAGGCTGCACCACTTCAAGAAGTCTGTTGGCCAGCACTCTGCCCAGTATTTTATAGTCCGAATTCAGGAGGGACAGTGGGTGATATGAGCTCATCTGCAGTGGGTCTTTGCCGGGCTTAAGCAGTACTACCAATACTGCCTCTCGGAGGGATAGTGGTAGCACACCACGATCGAACGCCTCTTGGTAGAGGCGATGTAGGCGTGGTGTCAATTGCAAGCTAAATGTTACGGAAAGCTCCAAGTGCCCTCCATCTGCCCCCGGGGTTTTACCTCTTGCCAGCTGCTGGATTGCCTCAGTAATTTTGTCTGTTGATATGGGTGGCTCAAGGGCATCGAAGTATGTCTGTGGGATTTTAGGGAGGGCCATACGTCCTAGGAATTGTTGTATCTCCTGCTGAGCACACTGGGCAGGAGCCTTATATAACGCAGCGTAATATTTGTGGAGGGAACTATTGATCACTTCTTGCATGTTTATCAGTTGGCCGTCAAGTGCTTAAATGGCTGTTATAGGAGTTTGGGACGTTTCGTTTTTCAGCAGCCACGCTAGCATCTTACCTGCCTTATCTCCCTCGGTGTGTTGTCTAGCGAGGTATTGCTCATAGTCCAGGGCGCATAGTCGGTCTGATGCTGTTTTGTGGGATAACTTAGCTTTGGATAATAAGTAACCCTGGGCAAAGCACTACGCTACGCTCGCGTAGTTTGCGAAGTTTGCGCTACTTCGCACAACGCGAATTGCACGTAGCACAGTGCAAACACGCGTAGCGTAGTGCAGCGGTCATTTTTTGCTTGCTCGCGGTCCTCAACGTCAAGTTGGCGACCGCGAGCAAGCAAAATGACATCCCGGCGAGACTTTTTCCTCGTTCGCGATCAGCAACATCAAGTTGCCGATCGCGAGCGTGGAAAATAAACCTCCCGGCGAGATTCTCAACGCGGGAGGTCAGGTTTCTCATTGCAAGTGAGTCGCGTATGCTCGCGACCGCTCGCGATGAGAAACTACCAGTCCGCGTTGAGAAAGCTGCCGCTCGAGTAAAAATCTACTCGAGCGGCAGTAAAGACAGCTCGCACTGTGCAAGATGCCGTTTTCAATGATTGCACAGTGCGGACAAGCATCCGGCACTGTGCAATCATTGCGAACAGTGCACTACGCAGTTCGCGTAGTGCTACGCGTAGCTCGCGTAGTGCGAACTGCACTTTGCGTAGCTTCGCGTAGCGCTACTTCGCGAACTACGCCCAGGCTTAATAATAAGGGTATAATGTGTGGATCTGTGGGGGAGAGAAGCTCGTGACTTTCAATTTCAGCTTCTAAATTTTGTAGTTCTTTAGTAAGAGACATGCGTGAGCCGCACACAGCCTTTATTGCATGCCCACGCAAAACAACCTTGAATGCATCCCATTCCATTCCGGCATGGGGTGCCGTACCTTCGTTAGTTTGGAAGTATGTTGTGATAGATTGCAAAAGGGAAGCACGCAGAGCAGCATCCATAAGGGCCTCTGTAGGGAGGGGCCATGTCGGGACACTAACGCAGGCGCCCCCAGTGTTAACTGCAACTGCAAGGGGCTATGATCCGAAAGTGTGCGAGTGAGGTACTCTGCTTGGGTAACCATGGCCGAGTAGTATATTGCATCTATTCATGTATGTAGCTCGTGTAGCCCTGAGTAATGAGGGTACACCCGCCCTGTTGGGTATTTGCCACTCCAAGCATCCAGCAGATGCCTGTTGGTGGCCCATGCCTGTATCTGCTGCGATAAGAGAATGGATTGTGCCCCGGGGAGTGGTGGGCACGACCGGGGGCACCAGGGCAAGGTTGGGAGTGCAGTTGTAGTCATCGCCCCAGTATGTGGGGGCCGACAGATCGCAGAGTAATGACGGGGATAGCGTGGGTAAATATGCAGACTGACCTGTATTCGGTGCATATAGTGATATTAATGCCACTGGGGAGCAAGCCAGGAGTCACTCCAGTATTGCATAGTGGCTGTTCGGATCCGTGCGTGTGTGGAGCATCTGGAGCGGAGTCCCGGGTGCCACCCTAGCGTATTGGGAGAATTGTTTCACAACTGCTGTTCCCCCCAACGTTCATGCAAGGATGTGAGAGTTTGCGCAGTCATATGTTTCTCTTGGAGGAGCGCTATAGAGATCCTACGCCTGCGCAGGTATTGTTATACCCTATGACATTTGGCATGCCCTGCCAATTCACGCACATTCCACATAATTAAAAGCATTTGGTTACCCTGGATCGCTTGTGTTTGTTACGTTTAAGCTGATTGGTGTTAACATTGTGGTGGTCTGTGGGGACCAGTCATACGAGTATAGCCTGCTGGTAGGAACAGGAGTCCGTTGTGACGCTGCGCTTAGAGTGCATTTCGTGTACAGCATGTGGGATTTATTAGTCTGAATAGAACATGTGTGATAACTGTGATACCCAACTCCCGAACCCAGGCCAATCTGCCAACGGGCAAAAAGCCATCCGCACTTAATTGCAAAAGATCTTAAATGTAAATAATCTAGAGAGAACTGTAGTAAAGTATAGAAGAAAAGATGAAGAGTGAATAGACATGGAAAACATCATCTAGATAGCTCTGTATCAGACACTTATCGTGAGTGGGGCATGTAGACGTGACAAATTCAAGAGGCCTGCTTGATGGTGAGTACTTGTTTAGGCCAGAGTTTGCTTAGCCTTGTGGGGCTTGGTCTGCAGCACCAGTTCTATTCGCAGTGGCGTCCTTCTCCATTACTGATTGCGCATTTGAGACATGTTGCATTGAGTCACATCAAGTCATCTGCGGTCTGTGGGGTCACATTAGGGCAATCTCCCAGCACCGCCATCTGCTGCGATTCCATTAGTTGGTGGGCATGCTCTGCTGTGATGCCTGTTTCTGATTCTGATAGCAGAGGGGATCCGGCATTTGCATGTTTCGCTGCGCTTCTGACCACTTGCGCTCTCTCCTTCGCTTCCTGAGCCTTGGTGGGGCACCACAGCCGGGCATCACCACGCGTTCCACGCGGAGTTGCCATTTCTGAAGGTGACAGCTCCCAGCCCGTGGATTATGTGACGTTCTGTTTTGTTCCAACCAACTCCAGGCCTCTTCAGGGGAAGAGCAGAGCATAAATTTCTCATTGCGGTGATTCCACAAAGTGGCCGGGAACTGCAGAGCGTACTTTACTTTATGTTTCCTGAGGCATTTTTTGACTTCCAAAAAGGAGGACCTACGGCGCTGTACCGCTAGTGTGTACTCCAGGTATATGTGCACTGCAGCATTCTCGACCTGCCACGGTCCGCAGGCCCTTGTCACCTGTAAGATATGGTCTTGGTAGTTGAACAGTCAGGCTACTACCGGTCTCAGAGGATTACCCGGGCGAAGGGGTCCGCCTGGCACCCAGTGGGCCCTTTCCACTGAGAAGAACTTGGAGTGTTTGCCCTTCAGTATTACTTCAGAAAACCAGGTTTCAAGGTATAGCTCCATACTTTGGCCTTCAATGCGTTACGGCAGGCCAACGATGTGTACATTGTTCCTCCGGGACCCCCCTTCCTGATCTTCCACTTGGGGGCCGATTCCGATTCGGGCCGGAAAACATACAGACCGACTCGGTACGGGAATATAGTCCGACCGACACGTACCTGTGCTGCCCGACCTGCGTAGTACGATGAAATGCATGTGGTTAACGACCGACTCGTACGGAACACAAGCCGAACGACCAAACCGCACGGAAACAAGCTATCCGGCCGGGAAACTACGCGAATCGAACCGACCGACACGCACCCGGAATGAACCCGAACGAAACGTACCCGTGAACTCCGACCCGCGCAGTACGATGCAATGCGTGGAAAACCAGACCGAGTCTCACGGAGCCCAAGCCGCACGACCGACACGCATACAAAACTCAGCCGAAGCAACCCAATACTACGCGACCGACGCGTACGCCGCACATGAAACATAGCAGAAACACAGCGTGAACGACTCGGAGAAGCTCGCACGAGACAACTGCAGCGTCCTACTCGGTCAGAAGAACGTCTCCTACATGCCCAAAAAATACAAAGGAAAGATAGAAAAAAAAGGGCCAAACAAGCAATGACAAAGCCAATAAATACTGTGGGGAAAAAACATGGAACAAAGACACACCCACAACCCCACCCATATAAAGGCCACAAATCCCTACCATGACCCTTTGCAAATTCAACTGACCTGCCAGCACAGAACACCATCAGACAGCAACCACAGACACACTCACAACTCATCCATCACACAAGCCACACACCATTAGCACCTCACAAATAGCACCCTCACATACACCCAGCAAAACCTACACTCACCCACCCTCACTTGCACACTCACACACACATCAATCCCCACCACCACCCATCACCATGCCCCCAAAGAAGAATCCAAAGTTCCTAGACAGTGAATTGGAAGTCCTGGTAGATGAGATCCTCAGGGTAGAGCCACAGTTGTTTGGTACATTGGTCCAACAGACACCCATGTCGCAGAAAACCAAGATGTAGGAGAGGATCGTCGACAGGGTGAACGCACCATCACCATGTTTGCGCACAAAGGAAGACATCCAGAACAGGTGGTATGATGTGCGCAGGAGGGTCAAGGACCTACTAAAGAAGGATTACATCTTGAGTCAGCGCACCGGCAGTGGCCCTCCTGCCAAACCAGTATACCTCAGGCCCTGGGAGGAGAATGTGCGGGCCATCCTACCACCAGTGAGCGTATATGGACTATCAAACATCCCAGAGCCTGGTGAGTACACAACAAATATATACAATATTGTGTGACAATACACACACATCACTGTCAAGGGGATAGTCAAACCATGCACCCTTAGCAAATCCACAGCAACCAAAACATAATCATCCCAAGATGTGTATGTTAGTTAGATAAACACAATACATGCCATCTCATAGTGATATGTAACTGTGTCATGACATGTACAAACCGAACAACAAATAGAGCTAGGCAGTGGCACAAATCTAACCAACAAACACAGTCAGATATTTTGCCACCACTAGAACACCACCTCACAGGGAAGCTCACTGAAAGGAAGGAATTCTGTGTATGCTGGTGAAGTCAGTGTGGCCAATAGCATGATGGGAGTTGTAGTCACAGATATTGGTCACTCTCACAATTGGCCCATCAACACCACTGTGAACCATGCTCACATCACAGGGAGTGGAAAACAACTGACAAGATGGCTGACACTGGGTACTGCTGTGGGGAGCACAAGGCCCTGCTGGGAACTGTGCACCAACAAACAACAGGACCACACTGTCAGCCATCTTGCCATTGCTGTCACACTCACACACAGTGAAGTCCACTCTAAAGGAAGGAAGCATGGGCATGCTGGGAAGGGGGGTGCAGGCAATAGCATGATGGGAGTGGTAGTCACAGATATTGGTCACCCTCACAATTGGCCCATCAACACCACTCTGAACCATGCTCACATCACAGGGAGTGGAAAAGAACTGACAAGATGGCTGACACTGGGTACTGCTGTGGGGTGCACAAGGCCTTGCTGGGAACTGTGCACAACCAACAGCAGGACACCACTGACTGACATCCTGAAAGCCAACTTGCACTCCCTGCAATGGAAGTACGTTCCATGGTGGGATATCTGGCTGGGTGGGAAGGAGGACTGACAGCTCTGACCATAGTCACCAGCAGCTTTTCTCACACACCCCCTTAACACAAACTCCACACAACTCACCTGGGAGAATGCAATGCCTCACACTTTAATTAAATATCCCACAAAGAACAACCACACTGGGTTATGCACAGGGACACTTTTGGGACTTGTAGCCAAACAAACGTCAGGACAACACTGTCAGCCATCCTGTCAGCACAGGCACACTACCCCACAGGGAAGCAGAGTCAAAAGGAAGGAAGTATGGGCATGCTGGGAAGGGGGGTGTAGGCAATAGCATGATGGGAGTGGTAGTCACAGCTCAACGTCCCCCACCCACATGGCCCAGCAAGCTCACACTGAAGCATGCACACCTCACAGGGAGTGAAAAGCCACGTCAAAGATGTCTGACACTGGCCTCAGCTGTGGGGAGCACAAGGCCCTGCTGGGAACTGTGCACCAACAAACAACAGGACCACACTGTCAGCCATCTTGCCATTGTTTTCACACTCACACACAGTGAAGTCCACTCAAAAGGAAGGAAGTATGGGCATGCTGGGAAGGGGGGTGTAGGCAATGGCATGATGGGAGTTGTAGTCACAGATATTGGTCACCCTCACAATTGGCCCATCAACACCACTCTGAACCATGCTCACATCACAGGGAGTGGAAAAGAACTGACAAGATGGCTGACACTGGGTACTGCTGTGGGGAGCACAAGGCCCAGCTGGGAACTGTGCACCAACCAACAGCAGGACACCACTGACTGACATCCTGAAAGCCAACTTGCACTCCCTGCAATGGAAGCACGTTCCATGGTGGGATATCTGGCTGGGTGGGAAGGAGGACTGACAGCTCTGACCATAGTCACAAGCAGTTTTTCTCACACCCCCCCTTAACACAAACTCCACACTACTCACCTGGGAGAATGCAATGCCTCACACTCTAATTAAATATCCCACAAAGAACAACCACACTGGGTTATGCTGTGTGAAGCACAGGGACACTTTTGGGACTTGTAGCCAAACAAACGCCAGGACAACACTGTCAGCCATCCTGTCAGCACAGGCACACTACCCCACAGGGAAGCAGAGTCAAAAGGAAGGAAGTATGGGCATGCTGGGAAGGGGGGTGTATGCAATAGCATGATGGGAGTGGTAGTCACAGCTCAACATCCCCCACCCACAAGGCCCAGCAAGCTCACACTGAAGCATGCACACCTCACAGGGAGTGAAAAGCCACTTCAAAGATGTCTGACACTGGCCTCAGCTGTGGGGAGCACAAGGCCCTGCTGGGAACTGTGCACCAACAAACAACAGGACCACACTGTCAGCCATCTTGCCATTGCTTTCACACTCATACACAGTGAAGTCCACTCAAAAGGAAGGAAGTATGGGCATGCTGGGAAGAGGGGTGTAAGCAATAGCATGATGGGAGTGGTAGTCACAGATATTGGTCACCCTCACAATTGGCCCATCAACACCACTCTGAACCATGCTGACATCACAGGCAGTGGAAAAGAACTGACAAGATGGCTGACACTGGGTACTGCTGTGGGGAGCACAAGGCCTTGCTGGGAACTGTGCACCAACCAACAGCAGGACACCACTGCCTGACATCCTGAAAGACAACTTGCACTCCCTGCAATGGAAGCACATTCCATGGTGGGATATCTGGCTGGGTGGGAAGGAGGACTGACAGCTCTGACCATAGTCACCAGCAGCTTTTCTCACACACACCCTTAACACAAACTCCACACAACTCACCTGGGAGAATGCAATGCCTCACACTCTAATTAAATATCCCACAAAGAACAACCACACTGGGTTATGCTGTGTGAAGCACAGGGACACTTTTGGGACTTGTAGCCAAACAAACGCCAGGACAACACTGTCAGCCATCCTGTCAGCACAGGCACACTACCCCACAGGGAAGCAGAGTCAAAAGGAAGGAAGTATGGCATGCTGGGAAGGGGGGTGTAGGCAATAGCATGATGGGAGTGGTAGTCACAGCTCAACATCCCCCACCCACAAGGCCCAGCTAGCTCACACTGAAGCATGCACACCTCACAGGGAGTGAAAAGCCACTTCAAAGATATCTGACACTGGCCTCAGCAGTGGGGAGCACAAGGCCCTGCTGGGAACTGTGCACCAACAAACAACAGGACCACACTGTCAGCCATCTTGCCATTGCTGTCACACTCACACACAGTGAAGTCCACTCAAAAGGAAGGAAGTATGGGCATGCTGGGAAGGGGGGTGTAGGCAATAGCATGATGGGAGTGGTAGTCACAGATATTGGTCACCCTCACAATTGGCCCATCAACACCACTCTGAACCATGCTCACATCACAGGCAGTGGAAAAGAACTGACAAGATGGCTGACACTGGGTACTGCTGTGGGGAGCACAAGGCCTTGCTGGGAACTGTGCACCAACCAACAGCAGGACACCACTGCCTGACATCCTGAAAGACAACTTGCACTCCCTGCAATGGAAGCACGTTCCATGGTGGGATATCTGGCTGGGTGGGAAGGAGAACTGACAGCTCTGACCATAGTCACCAGCAGCTTTTCTCACACACCCCCTTAACACAAACTCCACACAACTCACCTGGCAGATTGCAATGCCTCACACTCTAATTAAATATCCCACAAAGAACAACCACACTGGGTTTTGCTGTGTGAAGCACAGGGACACTCTTGGGACTTGTAGCCAAACAAACGCCAGGACAACACTGTCAGCCATCCTGTCAGCACAGGCACACTACCCCACAGGGAACCAGAGTCAAAAGGAAGGAAGTATGGGCATGCTGGGAAGGGGGGGTGTAGGCAATGGCATGATGGGAGTTGTAGTCACAGATATTGGTCACCCTCACAATTGGCCCATCAACACCACTCTGAACCATGCTCACATCACAGGGAGTGGAAAAGAACTGACAAGATGGCTGACACTGGGTACTGCTGTGGGGAGCACAAGGCCCTGCTGGGAACTGTGCACCAACCAACAGCAGGACACCACTGACTGACATCCTGAAAGCCAACTTGCACTCCCTGCAATGGAAGCACGTTCCATGGTGGGATATCTGGCTGGGTGGGAAGGAGGACTGACAGCTCTGACCATAGTCACAAGCAGTTTTTCTCACACCCCCTTAACACAAACTCCACACAACTCACCTGGGAGAATGCAATGCCTCACACTCTAATTAAATATCCCACAAAGAACAACCACACTGGGTTATGCTGTGTGAAGCACAGGGACACTTTTGGGACTTGTAGCCAAACTAACGCCAGGACAACACTGTCAGCCATCCTGTCAGCACAGGCACACTACCCCACAGGGAAGCAGAGTCAAAAGGAAGGAAGTATGGGCATGCTGGGAAGGGGGCTGTAGGCAATAGCATGATGGGAGTGGTAGTCACAGCTCAACATCCCCCACCCACATGGCCCAGCAAGCTCACACTGAAGCATGCACACCTCACAGGGAGTGAAAAGCCACTTCAAAGATGTCTGACAATGGTGCTCTGTTGTGGGGAGCACAAGGCCCTGCTGGGAACTGGGCACCAACCAACAGCAGGACACCACTAACTGACATCCTGGGAGTTAACCTGCACCCACGGCATGCTTCATGGTGGGATAACTGGGCTGGGGGGAGAAGGAGGGCCGGATGTCTACCAAATACCACCAATGCTGGCCATGCACACACATCAACATTCACATTGAAATCCTTCAGGTTGGCAGGACAATGTGCTACACCAATATCAACCTCTGACTGTGACAACTTAGGACAATGCAATGTACAGGCCCGCATCCAGAGGTACAGTCACAACTGTCAGGTGTTTGAACCATTTATGCCTGTAGAAACATAACATACATTGTGTGTCTCTTCCAAAAACAGGTGATGATGGGGACACAGCAGCAGACGATGAGGAGTCCCTGTCCCAGGCTCCGGGGGACACTGAGCTCACTGGTGTGGAACAGCCTCTGCCCTCCTCGGATGGCGAAGACCTTCCTGGCACCTCCGGTGTGAGTCATCATGCAGCACCAGCAGGACCAACATCTGCACCCCCTGCACCAACTCCTCCAACAACTGCCAACACACAGACCACCCCCGCCGACACGGACAGACCAAGGACCACCAATGACAACAGCACAGGGACCCCGGCTCACCGTGGAGCAATGGACAACAACCTCAGTACCAACCCCCAAGGGGGCCTAGGGTCACCTGTGTGTGCCACCGCAGGTCCCGCACGTGTGGCATGGGGTGGTGGAAGGGGTGGTAGGCATAGGTCGCTGTTTGCAGAGGGGTCTGGACTGCATGATGACCCACAACTGGTACGCATTGCTGATGCATACCAGAATAGCACCGGAGAGGTCAGCCAGGTAGTGGGGATCCTCAAGGACATTCAACAGCAGCAGGCTGCCCATCATGCCCGCTTGGACTCACACATGTCCCGTGTGGAGACACACATGTCCCGTGTGGAGACACACATGTCTGGCATGGAGTTCAAGTGGGACACATTGCAAGAACTGACAGCAGTGCATAGGGACATATTGACATGCCTCCGCCAGATTAGCACCAACATGGCCACACCTCCCTGTGTGCCCACAACATCTGGTGCTGCAACAACTGCAACTGCCTCAGGGAGGGAGGATGACTCTGGTGGAGAGTCCTCTGCACCGCAGCAGCCTGCACTTGAGGGTCCCCCCCGAAAGAAGAGGGGTCGTCCGAGGAAGGAAAACTGAGAGGCCGATGGCCATGTACATCCCCCAGGAACCCAACACCTGTTCTGGAAATTCACCTTTGTGTGCAAACTGTTCACCCTGTCGAATGCAACACAGCTCTCCCACATGACATGGGGAGTTTAAGTTGGACCAATGTATCATATGACTGTGGACTTTACTCAGGACATTTCTGCAACCAACACTTCCAACTCATCTGGGAACTTTGGATTCCAATCCCAATGTACAGCACCCACCATCCTGTGCACTATCCTCACACATGTATGTAAATAAACTCACTAATACACCATACTTGCCTCTGTTGTGATTCCAACGTGGTTTTTGTCATGGAGATGATGATCTGCTAAATGACACTGTGCATGCTAACTGCTACAGCAAGTTCAACACCGTCATGTGAGTCATGGCGACGTGACACATATGAGGGAGACACCCCACTAGGGCTACACAACACATAGACACCAGGGCCATCTGACTCATCGCCTACACTGATGTTGCCAGGAAATACAGTGGAATGCACAGACACCACACCTATTCAGAGTCTGTGTTAACTAGCCCACAGGTGCAGTAAGCAAATGTCAGTCAGATGTGTGACCACAGACAACGCACATCCCAAAGTGAAGCACAGGTTTATTACACATTTGCAACATGTTGTTTCCACTACAAATGCAAGGTAATCCCACGTGGCAGTGGCCACACAGTCAACAAGTGTAGAAGAAATAAAGTCCAGGGGTGTGTGGCACATCACCTGTAGGGAAACGACTGCTTCCACCCTGGAAGCTGAATCATGGTGTCGGGGGATCCGACTAGACCAAACCACTCTGAAAGTACCCTGTGGAGGACAGACATGACACACAGTCAAAAGCACTGAGGAACAGGACAGAACTGCAATACTCATGCCCAATACATGTCACAAGATACCCACACAAAACCAAGTTAGCATGTCAACACTGTTGGGGAGTACAGACCACCTGTAAGGACACATCGCTGCACGCATCCAGTCAAGTAGCACATGGCCACACTCAAACAGCACCAGAGCACCACCCACACATATCATGCAAACTCACATCATTGACATGACATCTCTGGATACTCACATTCAGCTGAAGAAGTTGGTGATGAGCTCTGTGCGGACATCACCCTCATCATCATCATCATCACTGGCATCGTGGCCCAGGCCAGGATCCTCCACAGGTGGCGGATGTTGGTCATCGTCATCCAGGATGAGAGGCAACTCCTTCCGCACTGCCAGGTTGTATAGCATGCAGCAGACGATGACAATCTTGCACACCTTTGCTGGGGCATATGGGAGGGCCCCTCCTGTCTTGTCTAGGCAGCGAAAGCGGCTCTTCAGGAGACCAAATGTCCGCTCGATCACTCTCCTGGTCCGACCATGTGCCTCATTGTAGCGCATCTGGGCTGGTGTCACAGGGTTCCTGAGGGGTGTCAGCAACCACGGCATGTTGGGGTATCCGGAGTCACCTACATACAGACAATTGCACATTAGCTGAGTTGGAAAAGAGGGCGGAATACTACATTGCAGAACACACACAATGGTACAAAGTCAGTACACACCGACAAGCCAGGCACGCTGGTTCTGCATCTGTGACATCATCCTCGGGATGCGACTAC
Source organism: Calotriton arnoldi (assembly GCA_963921515.1). Taxonomy (NCBI): domain Eukaryota; kingdom Metazoa; phylum Chordata; class Amphibia; order Caudata; family Salamandridae; genus Calotriton; species Calotriton arnoldi. Next base: position 226,766 of record CAWUFW010016490.1, read on the forward strand.
TCCTCATCACGTAGGCATCGTGTGCAGAACCGGGGAAACGGGCACACACGTGTGAGATGCTCATATCTGCAAGACATACCACCAGAGCATTGATCGAATGGTAATGTTTCCTGTTCCTGTATGCCTGCTCATGTGCCTGTGGTGGTACCAAAGCCACATGTGTCCCATCAATGGAGCCAATGACATGTTGCATCCTCCCCAGGGCATAGAAGTCACTCTTGACGTCAGTGAGTTGTTGACGTTTAGGGAAATAGATGTACTGGTTCAGGTATCTCAACATTGCCTCCAAAACATCGCGTAGCACACGGCTGAACATGGTCTGTGACATCCCACCAGCAGACGCCACAGTGTGTTGAAAGGTACCGGTGGCAAAGAAGTGTAGGGCTGCCATCACCTTCACCTTGGGGGTCAGCGCTGCAGGGTATGGCTGGCCAGGTTCCAAATGTGGGGCCAACCGCACCGCCAATTCCTCAATCAGCGGCCTGTTGAAGCGGTACCGTCGGATGCAGTCACGTTCAACCATCGTTGCAAGGTCAGGGAATGGTCTATGGACAGCTGGTGCCCTGCAGTGCATAGGTGAAGAAAGAAAGATTGTCAGTCACCCCACAAATGTGGCATAGACCATACTCAATATCACATGATACATCAATACGAGACACAAGTACCTGATGTGTGTGCCGTTCTGTAAGGACATGTATGGCACCTACATGGCCAACATCTAACATCACAGTTCAACATGTGTTGACAACAAGTTCAAGGTTGTGCTATGGGATATCATTAGGCTGTGTCACAGTACCCATGTACTGCTGTCACGTTCCAAACACACACCACAGTGACATGTGAGGACAGATGTGCCCCAGGCATCACAGCTCATTGACAGGTTGATTCCCAGGGACCCTGTATTGCCACATGGACACTGGCAAGACATGGCGTATCATGTACACGTCAGCTAAACAACCATGACTCCCACAGGTAGTGGCCCCTGTTGCCTCTGCAGGACAGACATGGACGTCTGTGACACACACACGCACAACATCAAAGTCCATGCACAAACAACGTGGATGTGGAGACTGTCTCCCATTGTGCACATGGAATAAGAGACATCGGAAACACAACATGCACACAGACTGTGGAGGGCCATCACTATTGTGGCAATGGGTCACCCTGTGACATACATACCTTCCCACATGGGACTCAGGGGGTATGTGACATGACATACACATACACAACCTGGAAATGTGACCATGCCACATGCTCTGAAATGAAAAGTTGCACACCACAGTGGTCATGTGCACAACACACAAAGGATTCTGTCCCCATGAACACGTGCACAGCCTGGGAGTGGCTGCCCCCAAGTGCCACCCAAAAAACCACATGTTTCCCCCATACACAGAAAGGGAAATGCAGCCTTACATGCCTTAGGATACAGTGTGGACAGGCTGTGGTGTTGTAGGTGTGCCCCTGAGTCCCTGGCAAGTAAATGTGGCTGGCATACGTTCACTAGTGACAACCATGGTGACATATGCGAGTGACTTGACAGGGACGCGTCGTACAGCAATGGACCGATCCCTGTGCACGCATTGGCCATTGCATATGATGTGGACCGATGCGTGTTGTCATCCGAAATACGCGTTGTACAGCAATGGACCGATCGGTGCGCACGCTTTGGCCATTGCACATGATGTGAACGGGTACGCGTTGTACAGCAATGGACCGATCGGTGCGCACGCATTGGCCATTGCATTTGATGTGAACGGATGCGTGTTGTTTTTCGAAATACGCGTTGTACAGCAATGGACCGATCGGTGCGCACGCATTGGCCATTGCATATGATGTGAACGGGTACGCGTTGTACAGCAATGGACCGATCGGTGCGCACGCATTGGCCATTGCATATGATGTGAACGGGTACGCGTTGTACAGCAATGGACCGATCGGTGCGCACGCATTGGCCATTGCATTTGATGTGAACGGATGTGTGTTGTTTTTCGAAATACGCGTTGTACAGCAATGGACCGATCGGTGCGCACGCATTGGCCATTGCATATGATGTGAACGGGTACGCGTTGTACAGCAATGGACCGATCGGTGCGCACGCATTGGCCATTGCATATGATGTGAACGGGTACGCGTTGTACAGCAATGGACCGATCGGTGCGCACGCATTGGCCATTGCATATGATGTGAACGGGTACGCGTTGTTTTTCGAAATACGCGTTGTACAGCAATGGACCGATCGGTGCGCACGCATTGGCCATTGCATATGATGTGAACGGTACGCGTTGTACAGCAATGGACCGATCGGTGCGCACGCATTGGCCATAGCATATGATGTGAACGGGTACGCGTTGTACAGCAATGGACCGATCGGTGCGCACGCATTGGCCATTGCATATGATGTGAACGGGTACGCGTTGTACAGCAATGGACCGATTGGTGCGCACGCATTGGCCATTGCATATGATGTGGACGGGTACGCGTTGTACAGCAATGGACCGATCGGTGCGCACGCATTGGCCATTGCATTTGATGTGAACGGGTACGCGTTGTTTTTCGAAATACGCGTTGTACAGCAATGGACCGATCGGTGCGCACGCATTGGCCATTGCATATGATGTGATCGGGTATGCGTTGTAAAGCAATGGACCGATTGGTGCGCACGCATTGGACATTGCATATGATGTGAACGGGTACGCGTTGTTTTTCGAAATACGCGTTGTACAGCAATGGACCGATCGGTGCGCACGCATTGGCTATGGCCTGGCATGGCAACGGACGAGTTTTCGAAGCTTTAACGAGTCTGATGCAGTGAATTCAGTTGGCCACCCACAACAATGTTGCAAATTCATGGGTGTCATGAAGTTGAACTTTTGAAGGATGCTGTGGGCGTGTATAAGTGGTGCAATTCCATGGATTGGCCAGATTCAGAAGATGCAAACGACTTGGACCTATCACTTTGGACACATGGGACAGTATCTGCCTCTGCAGCACACATATAATGCTGGCTGTTCCCCTGAGATCTCACTTGCCTGCACTACATGCTCCAGGACGACATCTGCCACCACCACTGCTGCTGTCTCTGCATCCTCTGGCTACTGCAATGGCACGTACTGTGGAGAGAGCCCCAGCCTTCAGCACTGAGGAGAACCAGGCCCTGCTGGACAGCCTCCTTCCACAGTACAGCAAGCTGTATGGGAAACCAGGGGAGCAGGTGAGTGTGCTGTCCACTGCCTTACTAAATGTGCATGTTGTCTGACTAGCAAGACTTACAGTGTGCACACCACTGGCTAGCATGCTCACTGAGTAGTTGTCACCCCCCAAAGTGTGTAGTTACATGCACTGAACAGGTATAGTGCAGTAACAGTGCATTCCAACAAGGTTTTACTTCCCAGGCAATGATACCATGTAGTAATTGCTGGCAAACTGTTCATAGCCATTGTTGCACTGCCTGTGTACATCATGTGCCCCTGTGATTGAGACATGTATATCCAAATGTGTGATGCACGGATATGTTGCATGTGTAGTAATGGCCTTTTCACTTTGTCATCCTCACAGGTTGATGCCCACCAGAAGCAGGAAATCTGGCTGACCATCGCCCGGGCAGTAAGATCTGTGGGGGTCTACAAGCGCCGGATCCGCAACTGCCAGAAGAGGTGGCAGGACCTTCGGGGCTGGACCCGGAGGATCGCAAGGGTCCAGCTGAAGCTGTCGCCTCCTCGCAGGAGGTGCGGACACCAGACCCTGACCCCCCACATGCTCAGGATCCTGGCGGTGGTCTTCCCTGACCTGGATGGGCAGCTGAAGACCAGACAGCAGCAAGGAGGGGGTGAGTCCATGACTGCACTGTGAACTTTGTCTGACATGCTATGTGCCCTCCTCTGGCCTGGTTAAACTTCCACAGTACATCAGTCTTGTGGTCCAGGACCCATGTCCCTCAATTGTGACATGCCCACTCCTCATCTGATACCCAGGTGTGGCCCTTACAGTCAGGAAATTGTGTCACTTGGGTACTGTGTCCTTGCATTTTGCTTAGCTCAAGGTGGGGGACAGCATTTGTTCCCGTAACTTTATGGTGGGCTTCATGGGTGGGTAAATTGCTTACACAATGCCTGAGTTCTGACATGTAATCTGCGTGTAACTTTGATATGTGGTCCAATTGCTGATCTGACTCACCACATGTGCCTGGGGTATTTGGCACACCATATGATTTGAAAGCATGAAAATATAAAGTTTTTCGCTCCTAGTTTGGCCAATCTCTATGTTCATATTTTTGAACAAGAGTATATTTTGAATGACAGTAATCCATACAGAGACCACATACGTGTGTGGAAAAGGTATATTGATGATGTGTTTGTAGTGTGGAAAAGGCACATCTACCTCCATTGCTGAGTTTAAGATCTGGCTGAACAATCGAAATCAATACTTGAACTTCACATGTGAATTTAGTAAAACTCAGTTACCTTTTTTGGACGTTATGATTTCCCCATTTGAAGGAGGCTTGAGCACGGAACTATATAAAAAACCAATGACGAAGAATTCCCTTCTGTCATATAATAGTTTCCATCCCCGGGCCCTACGTGATAATTTGCCCTATGGGCAATTTTTACGTATAAGGAGGAATTGCTCTTCGTCCCTTAAGTACCATGAACACGCTCAGATTTTATCTGATCAGTTACAGGTTAGACATTATCCTAAAAAACTCGTGAGAAAATCCTTAAAACGTGCAAAAAACAACAATAGGGATTCTCTTCTTGATCAGGGTATTCCCAAAGTTACTACCAACCGTCTGACTTGCGTCCATACTTTTTGCAGTCTCTCCAATCAGATCAAGAAAAGTATATTGTCCAATTGGAAGATCTTGAACATTGGCGGCACCTCATTACCACGTCCACTATTTGCTTTTAAGCGAAGTACCAATATCAAAGATCGGTTGGTACATACACGTCCCCGTACCTGTAATAAGAATCCACAGGGTACTTTGTGGGGTTTACCTCCGGTACAGGGTCATTTTCCTTGTGGGTCCTGTGCGGCTTGTCCGCACACAACTCATACTACAGAAATTGATATTGGTTCATCTAAGCCATGGATTTTGACTTGCCACACCAATTGCAATAGTGATAACTTGGTGTATCTTATCCATTGCCCGTGCCCGCTTCGATATGTGGGGATGACTACACGTAGAGTAAAAACCCGCATCCTTGAGCATAAGAGCACTATTAGATGCAGGAAGTCTTCGACTAAATTGACCAATCATTTTCTTTCTGCACAGCACAGCCCACAGGATCTCAAGTGGTCGGTGTTGGAAAGACCCTTTATCCCACCACACATTACTGACATTTCAACTTTCTTGTTCAAACGGGAACAATGGTGGGTGCACAAATTAAAAACTGACACTGTGGGGTTGAATGATGAGATTCCATGGGTTTTACTGTAGCACAGCTTTCCAAGGAGCCCGTATGGATTCGACTCACACTTCTGTAGATTGGTGCATCTGTGTGTTGGCATTAAATATTATTGAGGAGATCCATCAGTACCCTCTATCAAGGTGTAATCTATTTGGATCTCCATCTTTAGGTTAGTGATGGACAGTTATCTATGTATTTGATGGTACAAGACACAATGTGTCTATGAGGGTCCTACAATATACATTTATCCTCATGCTTACATGCAGGGTTGAGGCCATTGCACACCACAGTATATAGTTTCTGAGTCTTTATCCGGAATCATCTTAGTGTTGAGTGATTATTTTTCAATACTTATATGTGTTGAGTAAGTGCAGGGCACGTAGAGGTTTTGCCTGTATGCCTCCTTAATGTCATGGGACTGGGCTCTTGCCTTGCCTGGTTTATTCATTTTCATTTGTTGACATGGCGATTAGACGTGTCTTATTCTACACTCACTGTTTCCAGGTTTGAGCGCCACACTATGGGCTCTTCATATTTTGAAACAGGCTAAACTCAATGTGGTGATTGATGCTGTGTTCATTGCATCTTTCTGTGGAGAGTTCACATGCATTTGCTTCAAGACGCGCATGCGCGAGAGAGTAGTGTTTCCCGACGTGACATGGGCGATGTGGATATAATATTGGGCAAATTTGTTCCTTTCAATGAAGATGCCTACCTTGGAGGAACCGCTGTGCCTATTGTGGGTTTTATACTCTTTTCATTATACGGCGTTTTGACCGGCTACATATGATTTTTACCAGATCGGTAACTTTTACATTGTGCGCATGTGCAGGAGTGTAGTGACTTTCACTCGACGCATGCTTATACACATGGATATTTGTTCCGGTTTGTGCACTCACCTGGGTTCAATTAACCATGATTGATGACTATAAAAGCACACTAGGTTAGACTTGACTTCACCTCCGGTTGCAGGCTCTGCAAACCTCGGTGTACCGACGGAGAGGTGAGTCTTTCTGCCTGGATGTTCTTCCCCCCCTTTTTTTCTTTGCTTATAATGTTAACTTGAGAGAGGGTTCTGCCGGGTTATTCTGCCCCCCCCCCTTTTTTACATCAGGCTCTCTGGCCATGTTGCCTTTTTGTGGAGTTTGTGGCTATTATAGTATCCTTTAGCTACTTGTTTAATAACCGACTCTCTAACTGAGTCCCAAATGGCGAAATTTATGTTGGAGGTATTTGGGCTCTAGACTTGATGGTCTTATCTGAGTCTGTGTGGAGAGTGCAGCTATTAGAATATGCTCTAGCTACCTCATCTACCAATTGGTGTTTTAATGGAGTCCTAATGATGATATTTGTGCTGTAGTCATTTGGGCTCCAGACATGTTAGTTTTTATAAATTTACATAGTATGTTTTAAATGGTTGGTACTCCTTGTTCTGTTCACATACATTCACTCCATCCACATGCCTATCGTAGATATCGGTACTATTATTATAATAAACCTAGTTTCTGATAGGATATGATTTGTTAAAGATACAAATACACCGTTTGTTTCAGAGCGGTGCTCCTTTCCTGAGCTGTTGCCAGGTAGAGGTGTGGTTACTTACCCAGCAGTGACGGGTAAGGTTTCTTCTTTTTCTTTGTTACTATTTACAGAACCTTTTGTAGTTTGTGTATGATGCTGATGATCATAGGTATGGATCAGATTTGTTTCTTCTCTCTTTTTGTAGGTAATCCTCCCTTCAAGAATGGACAGATTGAGGAGCTTTTCTGTTTTCATATCCTTTGTGTTATAGCACATTATTGAGATAGCAGCAGCTTAAAAGGTCCTGATGAAAGCCTTGCCTACTGTTAGGTGGATGGCTGAAACATGTTGACCACTATTTTCTACTTTACCTTTGCGGTCTAAATTCATACCGCGGGTACACGCTTTTTAATCCTGGCAAAGGACGTATCTGAATAAAGCAACTGGTTTGCGTTCTCTAGTCAGTTTTAAATTTCACTATTTGCACATTCACGCATTTTTTGTTGCGCTGCGCCTTTATTCACACAGTTGTCTCTTCATTTGTGGATTTATAATATCCTACTAAAACATCCCTGAGCTCCTCCCTCTCAGAGAGAGAGTTGTAGCCCTCAGAGGAACTAGGTTTTTCCTCTGAGAGGAGAATCCCAAATGATGAAGCATGTCACCTTTGGTGAGTGAGGGATTTCGTCCTTAAAAGGGAAGTGCCCACAGATAGTTCTGTGGCACTAGTTATTAGGTTCTGTACTTTATATTTTCATGCTTTCAAATCATATAGTGATTTATCACACTTTGCTTGATCTCTGTTCTGTATAGACCCAGGGGTTTTATATTGTGTTATGAAACTGTTTTTGGGGAGTGAACCCTGTGAGGTCTTTAAATTTCCCTAGGACCCTTTGGCGGTGATCCGTTCTGTGTTTGGTAGTATTTGGCACACCCCCATGCTGCGGGTGGGAACAATGTTTGGGCCTCAGGAGTATGTATATCAAGTGTGTCACACATGCTTAGCCACCTGCCTACTGTCCAGGGCTCATCCCTCTTTCACGTGGAGCAGGACAGTCATGCCTACTCCAGGGCATACAATACACTCTGTACTCCCACTCCCGTGTATCAGCTGACACGTTGTGCTCAGTGAAATGTTCCCTCAGGTGTCTGCCTCTGTGTCATTGTGCTGTGGCTTCATTGTCAGGACTACTGGGGTGTTTATTGGTTAGGGCTCAGCATGCCATCTGAGATGTGACCATAGGAGACGATACTTGTGTGACATATAGGTGTTTGATCACTTGACTGTGCAGACTGGTGTATGCGACTGTGAAGTTCAGGCAGCTGTTTTTCATTCACAGCAGACTGTAAGGTGCTCAGGTTCAGAGAGTTGTGTTTCATGTCTCCCATATGTACAATTGGTATGACGTGGACAAATAAGAGTTCAGATGATGTGGTTTGTGGGGGATGGACATGTGCACTTGTCAGCTACAGAACTTGCATTCCCCATGACCTAGGATTGTGACACAGTGCAGACTGTTGTTGGCTGGTTGCCCTGCCCATGTGACTGGAGACAGTGATGTATGACTTTGCAGGCATGCCTGTGCCATGGCATTAAACTTCCTAAGAGTGATCCTGCAGGGGAGTGACATGTGCTACATGCACCCCATTGTGGCATTGACTATCAGGACATGGGTGCATCATGGTGTCTGGTGCTGGTATGCTTCACATGCATTTCAAATTAGACTCTGGCCATCCCTTTATCCGGACACCTGTACTGACTCAGTGGCAAGAGATGTGATGTGTGCATGTTCACATACTTCACCGTGTTCTCTGCAATGTCCAACAACTGTGTAGGTGGTGCATGTGTCCACACTGGGGTATTACCATCCGACAGGCACCAGACAGATGGGTGCAAGGCCAGGAGGGATGTGAGTGCCATGGTTGACCATCAGACTGACAATTGGCTTCTCCTAATCTGTGTGAGCACTTTTGGCAATGTTCAACTAAGGATGCCAGGGCTTGCTCTGTAATGTGCTGTACTTACTGTGGTGTGTGCGGTCAGTGCAGGTGACTGATGTTTGTCTGTTTCCCTAATTGTTTGCAGATACATCCACGGCCTCAGGAGGGGACAGCTCCACGGACCAGGAGGAGCTGCAGAGCCAGACTGGGTCAGCAGCCGATGAGTGGTCGGAGGGACCCAGTGGCACGGAGGGCGAGGGGAGCCACACCGAGGAGTCCTCAGCACCATCCACCTCAGCTGAGGACCACAGCAGCTCGGAGGATGACTCCCTTGTGGAGGCGGGTGTCAGCAGCCACCACACCCCAGCTAGTATGGCTGGCCCCGCCACCACCACCACCACCACCACCGCCCTCCCATCGGCTCCCATTCCAGAGGTCCGTGGAGGCTCCCGTGTTCGGGAGCGTGTCTCCTTCGTGCCAGGCACCGCACCCCCCTGCCCCTGTGACCCCTGCTGCCCTGAGTGAGGAGTCTGTGTACTTACTTCGCCAGCTCCATGTAGGGCAGACATCACTGCTGAGTGTCCTCCATGCACACACCACTCTGTTGACACAGCTGGTGTCATTCATGGAGGGCATCTCATCGGGCATGTATGCCCTACCGAGGAGCAATAAGTCCATGGCCTCCTCCCTGACGGCAGCAGTGTCCCTCCTCCAACAGTCCCTCACCCCTCCTACCTCTTCCCCATCCACACTTCCTGGCACCCTACCTGTCCCAAGCACATGCACACCTGCACAATCACCCAAACACACAGACACGAGCAGCACAGAAACACCCAAAACAAAGTCACAACGTGCACGCAAGCATCCTCAGGGGACTGATACCACACCCACAGGGGATGGGGAACAGACACACACACAGGCATCCACAGTCACTCCGCAGTCCGCCGATACCTCTCCCTCCAAGACCCCTTCCCTTGCCTCACCTGCAACCCCACCTACAAAGCAGCTCTTCCTCTGTGACCTCGGCCTCTTCCCCTCCGATCCAGCTGATCCAGCATACAGGGGAAGAGGAAGTCCACCCACACAGAGGGGAGTGCCCCTCACCCCCGGACACCCTCCCCCAGGCACAGACAAACTGAGGCCCCCACCCGCAAGTCCCCCGGACCCGGAAGAGCAAGACCCCGCCACCGCCCTGCAGCTCAACCACACAGTCTCCTTCCTCCATCCCTCAGGCCCCCACAACACAGGTTCCCCCACCACACCCTGCCCCAGGTTCCCTCACCCACAGATACACCATCCCCAAAATGATCCGGCCTTCTCCCCCTACCACTTGCTCTTCCAGCCCCACACCCCCCGCTGCGCATGTTTGTGCCACTGCTGTGGAGACCGTGTCCTCCCCCTCTGTCCTGCCCACCTTACCTGAACCCCATTCTACTCCCCTGGAGATAGGCACTGCAGTGGAGTCCACTACCACCCCGTCTGACTTGGGCACTGCAGTGGGGAACCTGTCCACTCCATCTGGCCAGCCCACTGCAGTCGTGCTGGCACCCACACCATCTGACTCATGCCCCCAGTTGTGCCGGCACACACCATGTCAGACACCTCCACTGCAGTTGTCAGTGACTCTCCAGCACCCACCACCCCTTCCCTGCCTCCTTCTGGTGAGCCCTGATCCTGTCCCTGCGGTGCCTGGCCTGCCCCCCGTATGCCCCTCCGAGGGAATGTCCCTGGTCCGTAGCAGTGCAGGCAAGCAAAGGGTGACATCTGCCACTGTCACCCTGTTCGGACTTTACTGATGGACTGGCCATTGGCCTTTGTGTTTTTTCAGGACTTTTAATTTTACACCCACATATGCTGAATAAAGCTACTTTCTGTTCTCTAGTGGTTTTACTTCAGATGTACATGATGTTGATGATGCTAACCATGCCCTTGCTGCAGTGATGGTGATTTTTGATATCAGGAAAATGAAGTGTTACTGTGCAGGACCCCATGTGGTCCAGGGGGAATGTGTCCTATCCTGGTGTGTATCCATGTCATCCTTTGCAGCAATATGAGGGTGTCATGTTTTCAATATTTGCCAATGGGATTTCCTACTTTTATTTGCAATATCACATCTGTGGCTTACACCCCTGCACATCTGTTGTGCTTGCCATTGTTCAATTTGTCTATTTCCCTGACCGTGTGACCATCTCCACTGGACATGCAAGTTTCGGCATCAATGGGGAAGGACTCATCTGTGTTATCAGTGCAACTTGCTATACATGTGTGTTGGATCTGTGCAGATGATTTCGGTGACACTCCCATGACCAGGCTGATGTGACGAGAGACTTCTTTTTGTGCTAATTGTTGACTGAGTGACCAAGTGTTCTGCTGACATGATAGAGCCCTGCAGAGACAATGTATGGCACAGCTTTCCTTACACAGGAGTGGAGTCCCCTCATGGCAGTGTGTAATTCCATGACATTGCCTGAGCCCAAGGTGTGTGTTGTGTGAGCATGTCTGTGTGTGTTCACTTCCATTTCGCTACGCAGGCTGGGATCCCTAGTGATGTTCCTGTTTGTGATGCTTGCTGAGTTGACCTATGTTCCCCCAAAATCTTTGCCCTGGGTTCTCTGGGATGTGGGTGCATGGCACATTACTGGCCATCAGGGTGTCATCCATAGGTGTGTTTGCTGTCAGGGCTGAGTTTGTGGGCAAACGCAGATGAGACACAGTCAGGATTCCCCTTGGCACTTGTTGGTTACACAAGTCATGTAATTTAAAAATTTTGGTAGCTTTCAGTGATTGTGACACGTTGTGTGTGTGTGACTGCTGCCACTCCTCAGGGTCAGAGCTGCAATGTTGGAAGTTGTCTATGTGTGTTCTTTGTGGGTGACCTTGGCTTCTTCATTGGTGTGTGACTGTGGCCGGGATCCCATTGGTTGGTGTGGATTTGACGTCATGCCCATGTGCAGCGTACTGTGCAGTGTGTCAGACATTCACGAGTCTTGTTGACTGGCCATGTGTGATGGGTTTCTGCACCTTAGTTCCCACCACCACCCCTGGGATTGTCATGGGTGCATGTGCAATGTCACCAGTCCATGTGAGCTTCACTGCTGCACATTGGTGGAGATCAAGGTGTGTGGTGTTGAGTGTGTGCAAATGAGAGTTGTTGCACGGCTAGACCCCTACCTCCATATTGGCCTTGGCTGACAGGCCGTGCTGGTTGATTTGTGCTTGTGTAGGTGTGATGGTAGTTTGTTGCTCAGGACACATGACTGTGGTTCACAGTGTGAACGACATCTAGCTTTGTCATCACAGTGGGATTATCATGCAGGCCAGTGTCACCACAATGTGGGGTCCCTGGGGGTAGTGCTGTGGTGGGTCTGTCTCTTGCTGTGTTAGTTGCTGTTCCTACAAGCTTGTGTGACATGTGTAATTTGGGCTCCCTGTCATCTAACAATGCCTGATTGCCCACATAGGGGAATCCGATCCATGAGTTACTTTTGTGTGCCACTGTATACACATCTGTGTAATTGGGATTCAGGCCTCCTCATGTGTTGTGTGGTTGACTGGGGACACTGGCACACCCCCCCCCCATCACCTGTTGTGTTTGATATGCAGTGTGAGGCTGCCTGTTTGTGTTTGTGCATCTGCACCACTGCATTGGCATATCTTTAGTGTGCCATTGGCTGTATGTTGTTTGGTGGGTTTCCCCTGCTGTCCCTGGGACTCCTAGGTCATCAGTCAGCACAATAATCATGGTTTGTATGTCCCATTGCTGCCATGGTATGGTATTTGTTCACCTCACATCTACAGTCTCCACAGGGTATCTACATTTGTGTGTCCATTGGTGCAGATATGTGGGTCTGCATTATGATGGTCACTTCTGTCATTGTGTTATTGATGAATGTTGACAATGTCAGCCCCCATGGGTGATGTTTGTCTGCACATGGCCAAAGGTATGTCTTATTTGCACTGCACTGTTTGCCTCACCCAATCTATGTTGCTATGGGACACAAGCACTACTATGCCACTGATGTGTTTGTTGTTGTGTGACCAGGAATCATCCATGCTGTTTGGCATTTGCAGCTTTTTCCATGACAACACTTACATTTTGGTCACTGTGATGATGGGGGTTTGGACCCCATTGCCACAATGTTCAAAATGTGCTTCGGCTATGGACCCACACTTACCTTTTGGTCACTGTGATGATGGGGGTTTGGACCCCATTGCCACAATGTTCAAAATGTGCTTCAGCTATGGACCCCACACTTACCTTTTGGTCACTGTGATGATGGGGGTTTAGACCCCATTGCCACTATGTTCAAAATGTGCTTCAGCTATGGACCCCACACTTACCTTTTGGTCACTGTGATGATGGGGGTTTGGACCCCATTGCCACAATGTTCAAAATGTGCTTCAGCTATGGACCCCACACTTACCTTTTGGTCACTGTGATGATGGGGTTTAGACCCCATTGCCACAATGTTCAAAATGTGCTTCAGCTATGGACCCCACACTTACATTTTGGTCACTGTGATGATGGGGGTTTAGACCCCATTGCCACAATGTTCAAAATGTGCTTCAGCTATGGACCCCACACTTACCTTTTGGTCACTGTGATGATGGGGTGTTAGACCCCATTGCCACAGTGGTCATGGTCTGCTTGCATTGTGGAGGCCACACACATTTATGTGTGACACATGTGATAGGGGGTCACATTGTATGTTCAATGTCATGTTCAGTGTTGTAGGCATTTGACACAGACTACACACGCTTGTCATGGTGTTGGGGGATGTGTTTTTCTGACATTCCTTATGTTGGAGTGTGCTGGTTGTATCATGCATTACCCGTCCTATGAGTAGGGGTGATGTTGGTGGTAGGCATCCATCCCCCTATGAGTGGGGATGGTAGTAGTGACAGGCATCCAGCCCCCCCTGAGTAGGGGTGGTGGTAGTGACAGGCATCCAGCCCCCCTGAGTAGGGGTGGTGGTAGTGGTAGGCATCCAGCCCCCCTGAGTAGGGGTGGTGGTAGTTACAGGCATCCAGCCCCCTGAGTAGGGGTGGTGGTAGTGGTAGGCATCCAGCCCCCCATGAGTAGGGGTGGTGGTAGTGGTAGGCATCCAGCCCCCTGAGTAGGGGTGGTGGTAGTTACAGGCATCCAGCCCCTCCTGACTAGGGGTGGTGGTAGTGGTAGGGATCCAGCCCCCCCTGAGTAGGGGTGGTGGTAGTTACAGGCATCCAGCCCCCCCTGAGTAGGGGTGGTGGTAGTGGTAGGCATCCAGCCCCCCCTGAGTAGGGGTGGTGGTAGTTACAGGCATCCAGCCCCCCTGAGTAGGGGTGGTGGTAGTGGTAGGCATCCAGCCCCCCATGAGTAGGGGTGGTGGTAGTGGTAGGCATCCAGCCCCCCCTGAGTAGGGGTGGTGGTAGTGGTAGGCATCCAGCCCCCCCTGAGTAGGGGTGGTGGTAGTGGTAGGCATCCAGCCCCCCCTGAGTAGGGGTGGTGGTAGTGGTAGGCATCCAGCCCCCACTGAGTAGGGGTGGTGGTAGTGGTAGGCATCCAGCCCCCCCTGAGATGGGGTGGTGGTTGTGGTAGGCATCCAGCCCCCCCTGAGTAGGGGTGGTGGTAATGGTAGGCATCCATCCCCCTATGTGTGGGGATGGTAGCAGTGACAGGCATCCAGCCCCCCCTGAGTAGGGGTGGTGGTAGTGGTAGGCCTCCAGCCCCCCCTGAGTAGGGGTGGTGGTGGTGGTAGGCATCCAGCCCCCCCTGAGTAGGGGTGGTGGTAGTGGTAGGCATCCAGGCCCCTATGGGTGTGTATGGCATTGGTGTTAGCCATCCCGCCCCTATGGTTCTGCTGCTGCTGGTGTGCGTCATTTCTGCATCCCTATGTGTGTGTGACATATGTCGGGTACGTGTCGTTTGTTTGTGTAGTGGGTGTTTGACTTACCGTCTGCGCCGTACGCGTCCGTACCTGTTCCGGTAATAGATGTAGAGTATTGATAGGACCTGCGCGATGGGATTCATGGTTGGTTCGTCTCATTCGGGTTTCTCGTTGCTTCGACTCGTACTCATCGCTGGCTTGTTCGTCTCGTAGCCGTGGATCGTCTTGTGGCGCGAATCGGAGCTTATGTGCAGCTCTCCCGGATGCTCTGACGTGCCGGACGTAGCGACGGGTTAGGCGCGTACGGAAGGCGCATCGTACTAGTCCGGCCGGAAGGTGCTGTGTATTTTCTTCCGTGCGAATCGATTCGGCGTTTACGGATCCGGCTCGGGCGGGGAACTGGAGCTGGAATGGGTAAGTACGGCTCGCTCGGAATCTGAGCAGTTATGCGCATCGTACTTGCTCGTTCGGACGACTGTTCGAATCGGTCGGAAAACACGCGTTCGGCTGGTATTTCTTCAGGACGAATAGTGTTAGGTGCGCTTCCGGCCGGGATCGGAATCGACCCCTTGGTTTCTTAAGTACTCCACCTCGCTTTGCAGTGACTTTATTTGCTGTAATTTTATGGTTATCATAGGTCTCATAGTCGCCAATGATGACTCAGTTTCATAGACCCTATCCTTCAGTTTTTTATGATCTTTGCGCAGGAATCCCATCTCCACACGTGGAGAGTCTATTTTGGGACCCAGCGTTGTTTTTATGTCCATTATAGCTGCCAAAAGCTCATCAAAGCAGTGCGAATGGTCGGTTTGGTCTATTGATCCCGGCTTCGTGGCTTGGGCAGCATCAGCAGGGGGGACCCCTGTCTCTGATGCATCCCCAGCCTGAGCCTGAGGCTTGTCCACCCTAATTTTACCCATCTTGGGGAGAGGAGGATGGTGTGCAATGTTCTGGACAGGCAGGAGACAAGAATGGAGGGGCTCTAGTACTGTAGATCAATCCGCAATGCTCTGCACCTGGGCCCACACAAGACCTGCTGAAAGTTCCGTGTAATGTTCAGGGCAAGGTTTATATCTTGAGCAGCTGTAATGAAGGGGGGAGGGGCCCCAATTAACTGGTTGATGTGTGGGGTTGAGGACTTGGTCACAGTGCGAACCCTGGTCGCCCCGCATATCCAGGCCCCCGAGTCTTTGCTGCGTCTTGTGAGCCTTCTTCTTTTATCTCTGTCCCCCTTTATGTTGGGCTCCAAAGGATTGGGCAGGCTCAATGCACCCCAACAGCTGCAACGGACAAAGCCCCTTAGGAGGCTAAGACTGCTGAGGCTTGCAGGATTCAGCCGGGGGCAGATCACACGCCCAAGGGGAAGAATGTGAGTCTGGCTTCTCCACATCCACCTGTACAGCCCCAAAACTAAAGTTGCAGGAACGCCAAACTGCACAATACCGTCAGATACAGCGAAGATTCACTGGACACAATTGACAACTTCTCTCAGACGGCAGCATGAAGAAACTGTTTTGTGGGTTCTGGACAGGTTAGCGATCTTGGGTGTCCATCTCCTCACAGGCAGCTCATTGCCAGCATCATGATGGTCACAGGTCCGGGTCGCACCGCCACGCACAGGCTCTGACTCTGGGCCCCCCAGGGCGCTGCACGCTGCCGTCCACGTCACCTGGGTCCCACTCCTCACCGTGTGATGCCACAGGGTGCCGCAGCCGCACCGGACAAACAGACCGCCCAGAAGCCGGGTAGTCACGTAGGGGCTCCCAGCCCGCTTCAGACTCAAGCGAGGCCCTGATCTGCTCCATTACGTCCCGCGGAGATGCACCAGCCAGATATGGGCATCCACCATGTATTGTGGTCCGGGCGATGCTCCTCGCCTCTCGCAGGGGTCACACCGGCGCTGCTCGGCCGACCACAGAGCTCAGGGGATCAGGCCGCCATAGTCGAGCAGGCCCTCCTCCACAATGCCAGTTCATGCTTCACGGCTCAGGGACACCGTGGAGCCGGACCAAGCTCAGCTCCTGTGTTGGTGCAGTCCAGAGAGTCGGCGGGAGTCTCATGGCAGACATTGAGGGCCAGTTACTATCAGTATATAGGATATTGTAGCGGGTGCATAGCGGAGCTGTTTACAAAGTGTCCGCTGCAACCGCCATCTTGGCCACGCCCCCATATGCATAGCAGGTCAAAACAGAAACTTGACACTGCCCGTGCGCCTTAGACAGACCCTGACTTCTTTAATGAGTCTGATTGAAAAAAAATGGATTGACGATTCGGGAAACAAGAGAGCAGTTATTGAGAAAAGAACTGAGATGGGGAGAGATATTGGGAAAGATAAAAAGGGTAAAGAAAGAGTTTAGATTGGAAACAGAAAGGGAAATTATGCTTCAAGAGATGAGAGGCGAACGTTCTGAATTTCCAAAAGGTTGGATGGAGTGATTGTCATCATAGGTTTGAGGTTCTTTGTTACACAGATCAGATATTTGGAGGGCATTATCCTATCTTTCCAGGACTTTATTATGCATGTGGATTAAATGCTTACTTTCCACTTCCTACCAATTGGGTGGAGAGCTGTTATCTTTCTTTGGTGTTTCCTAAGATTTATCACGTAAATAAGTTGGATAGTCAAGCTGTTGGATTTTCTGTTAGGCTTAAGCATAGTAGTAGTGCTTCACAAATAGTGGAAGATATTTTTAGTGTTAGGATTCCCTCTGTGGGTGGGTGTTGCTTTAAATGATGTGAAGATTACAAAGCTTTCAACGTTAGTGGATAAACTTGCTACTAGTACAGCCAGAGCATTACTAGCTATTGATACTGAGATGATAGCTATTAGATCTATAGTCCTACAGAATCGCCTTGCATTAGATATTTTACTCACAAAACAGAGTGGAGTCTGTTGGATGCTAAAAGTTCAGCAATGCTGTACTTACATCCCAGACAAGATCATAGTGTCAACAGAATTGTTGGTAGCTAAAGGTGTCTGGCAAGCCATTGGGAAGGGATTTTCTGCAGTAGGTAGTTGGCTTAGCAGTATTGGTAGTGGACTTTTAGGTGCTATATTGAGGCCTATTTTGAACATTGGTATTTGTGTGATTTCCTTATTTTCTATGGTCAAGGGAATTAAATATATGGGGACTAAGGAAAGCTCTGTAGAGGAAAGAAGGGATATTGAGAGGAGGAGAGAAGAGGTTGATTTGGAAGATGAGCAGTGTAAATTATATGATAAGATGAAGGAGCTGGATGATTCTGGAAGTAAGCAGCAGGGGACAACTCATTTTTGAAGCTGGTCTCGGAAATATGGATTTTTTTTGTAAATTAGCATTTCATGCACTTATGCATCATATTTACACTTTATGAAATAACAATGTTAATCTGTGATCATATTAATCAATTAACAGTAGGTGGCTGCATTTGCGCATAGTAATAGCCACATATATATCTGTATAATAATCATTGTGTTCTCTCATGCTAATTGTATTCATAGGTTTCCTTTTTTTCCTCTTGTGGATGACATGACTTGTGCTGCAGCAACAAATGATGGACGGAATGGTGAATGAATCAAACATTCACCCCCAGTCAAGAGATCTAGGTTAAATCCATCGTTCTTTTGCTCACTTTTTGCTTGACTTGTGCCTAGGCCTCAGTCACTCAGATTCTTTTTTTCTTATAACTACATTGCAAGTTTCATGTTTCTCTTTCCTCTGCAGGTGCCTTATCGAGGAGAGTTCATTAGTAAGAATATAGTAATTTTTCATTGTAGGGAACTGTGAGTTTTAGCTTGCCTAATTAAAATTTAGCTATGCACATGTAAGGTGTAGAGATGGGAAAGATCCGCCTGTAACAGGCAGACTGAACTGTTGTTAACTTAAAGGCCACACAGCCATATATTCTTTGTTTGACGCTGGGAACCTAGGGGCATATTAACAAGCCGGCGATAAAAAATTATCGCCGCTTTAGCGTCTGTTTTCAGACGAAAAGCGGCGATAATTTTATCGCTGTATTAGCAAGGTCACGCTATCGCGTGAATCCTTGCCCTATCGCCCTTTTCCATAACGCCACCTTTGCATCTCTAATGAGATGCAAAGTGGGCGTTCCGTCCCAAAATAACTGGAGAAATGTCGTTAACCGACATTTCTCCAATTATCAAGGGAATCGCTAACAAGCATAGCGATGAGAAAAGTAGCGCTAACCTTGGTTAACGCTACTTTCCTTACGCATGCTTTTAGTTTGACTTAGCCATGATATCCAATGGAAGGTGGATATCATGGTTAAGTATGCCCAGCCCTATCAACAAGCTATCGCCAAATGTCGTGCGATTATCGCTGGATTTCCAGCGATAATCGGACATTTGGCAGCTTGCGCCAGGAATTTTATCGATTCTGAGATAAGCGTTGCTAATAGCACGCTATCTCAGCGATAAAATTCATCGATAGCCGGCGATAAATATCCTAGCGCTAAGTGCGCTTAGCGATATTTATCGCCGGTTGTTGATAATATGCCCCCTAGTGAGTCTACCTGCGCCAAGAGAACCCATTGTCTGATTGAACCATCCAGAGGGAGTTGGTGGGATGGAGCTTCCAGAACCTTCCACTGTGTTTCATAGAATAGTTTAGCATATACTGTTGTGACTTCACTGAGAAGAACTTTCTGAACTCAGCAGATTCTCCCTGGCCAGGGTGTTGAACATCATGCTTTAATGTGGTGGTGGTAGATACCATGTAGTAATCAGTAGTAGTGAACAGAACCTTTTTACCATGTGTCACTGGGGTCAGGCATTCAGGCTCACTTGCCTTTTTGAAAGATCCGCTGCTCTATGCTTAACTCACTCTTGGCCTACATCAGATAGATGTGTGGTGCTGCATAACGCAGGGTAGTGACTCTGTGCTGCATGTATGTGTGCCTGGCAAGGGTACAGTAGAGGTCTAGAGCAGTACGGTGTTGTGCATGTGTGGATAATACATGTACTGAGTGTATGTATGAGGAAAACATATTATGAGAGATGTAGTGCTGTGCAGTGCATGTGCAGGGTCCGCATGTGCTGGGTGTATGTGTGCTTGGCTAAAGTTCAATACATGAAGGGCGAAGAGTTGCGCAGCACACACATAGTGAGTGTATGTGCTGGCAGTGCATGTGCTTTGAAATAACATACCCCGGTTAAATATAGAAAAGCTTCAGTGGTGACCAGGGGCGCAGGCTGAGTGTGTGTGCTGAATGCATGAGTACATGGAAGGGTTCAATGCATAAATATATTAGTGCTGAACAGAAAGTGTGCTATGAATGTACACTGAGTGAGTGTGACTGCAATAGTGCAGTGTACTGAGGACCCTGGGTTCCATTTAGAGAAACCCAGGCCTGCCTGGTGAAGACACGTGGAGGAGAGGAACCCCCAAAGACAGATTTGTGTATTGATGCATTCCAGTGAGCTGGGTGATTACACACCAGAGAAAAGCAACAGATTCCCTTTACATCTCAAAAGACTGCTCTTTGATTCAGGGATAGATCATCACGAGGGAGCCTGGGCACACCTCAGAAAGGGAGATGGGGCTGATAAGAGAATCATAAAGAGTAGGACTGGGTGTCTAGGATTAACCATTTGATGCACATATCAATGTGGCTGACATCCAGGTGTGAACTCAGGTCACTCTTATGAATTATGTTCTGGACAATCAGCTTCGGAGTCATGCCGGCTGTAGCAGACCTCTTTCATGAAGGAAGATGAAAAGGAGAAGTGAACATTTCAAAAGAAGCAGAATCCCAACATAAAACTTTAAAGACTCAGACCCTAAATTACATTTGGTGTCTGGAAAATGACTCTAAGAAGGGGAGAATGAGTCCCCAAATGTTTGCCAGGCAGCCAGATGGGTTGTGTGAGGAGGGGAGCTATGCAAGACTTCTGCTTAAGACAAGGACTGGGTGCCAAGGCCTGCTAGTCTTCTTGCTGGATGCGGGGACATCATTTAGGGACATGAAGACCGTCTGCCCTGGAGCCTGGGGCACCATCGCCTGTCGGCTTGCCAAGACCAGTGTGCTCTGTGGGGAAGAGGAGAGCATTGGAGGGAGTGAGGTCCCAGTAGGGAGCCCTGCGGAGAGGAATTCCTGAGTGAGCTGTGAGAAGAGCGACCACCGTATGCCAGAAGAGGGACACCGTAATCTCAGCCATGTGAAGTGTGCCATGTGGGAAGTACCAGGCCTGCACCGCCACGCTGCAGTGACCTTGTATGCCAGAAGGTGCCACTGGTGAACTTAATTGGGCCGGAGCATGAGACTTTTTAAGGTTGGACGACCCGAAGAGTCTGTGTCCAATAGCGAGCCACAAGGCAATCCTGTAACCCAGAGGGGGCTGCTGGAATCCCTGTGGCCAACTGTTCAGGTCATTGCTCGGACAAAATAATTACTGCCACGACCTGCGGATCCAGCTCACTAAATGCACCTGACTGTTTCCCTTAGGATCGCAGGACACTGCAGAGAATGTTGCACCCTTGCTGGAGCTCCTGTTGGGAACCGAAGAACTCCCCCCCCCATTGCCAGGGGAAGCGAAACTTATCTTTGGTATCCACCAAGCGGGAGTAGCTCCCATCACTTGAAACCGACTGGCAGCACTGCTCGATAGGAAGAGCTGATGCTGCCAGGTGCAGCCACATTCATCACAAGCGGCCAGACTTCGCTGTACAGAATCTGGATTTGGGAGCACCTGAGGAGAGGGCACTGGCTGCACCACTGAACACTGACACACTGCTGGAGTGGGTCAGACTGACACTGGGCCTTTGGGGCCCCAGGGAATTCACTGCTGAAGGTGCTGTGGCACTGAGGCCCCTTTTGACCGAAAGCCGTATGAGTCAAAATGGAACTCTTGAGTATTGCCTAATAGTTTGCATTCCCTGATGTGGCCACCACTAAATGGGGAATAACCCACACCCTGTCCCACACTAAGGAGGGTGGGACAGGGATTTGCTGGAAAACTACTAGAGCCCCATCCTCAAGGGGGATTGTGTTTTTGCTTCTGAATGTTGTATTCTTTTGCACGTTTTGAGTTCGAAATAAAATACATTTTCTTGTAAAAGCAAGTGTTTTGCTGGACATTGATTTATTGTTCATAATTTTTTTTTTTTTTTAGTCCTCATCAGCCTAGGTCCACAAAAGGAATAAAGAAACGAAACTCCGGGGTCTCCCTGAGTATAGCACCATCCGGAGCCCTTTTGTATTCAGACCTAAGATGGGTCACTCTATACCTTGCTTCTATTACTCCGACCATAGGAAGCCCTGCAATCGACCAGATCCTCTCAAGGCTGCCACCGGGGTAGTCAAGCAATATGGTATAAAGGCCTAATCATAGGACTATAGTTGTTCACAGTTACTTAGCAATTCTAACAGAATCTTGGCTCAACGATGCCTCATCTCCATGCCTGGACCTCTTAGTCCCGCCCAATTATAACATTGCAAGACTGGACAGGCAATCTAGCAAAAAAGGAGGAGGCATTGCATGCATCTACCGCTGTAACCTCCTTGTCACTGAACTCCTGGCTGATTCCACTGACTCCTGCGAATACCTCGCCCTTTCCATTTGCAGCAACTCCACCCAACTGTGCAATTTGCACATCTTTTACCACCCCCAGGCATGAACGATTCCTTCACTGACCATCTCATGGAACTCATCACAGCTAAGATCTCCTCCAACGCTAAAGATATTTTCCTGGGTGATTTCAACCTTCACTGGAACGACCCCAAGGATCCTCATGTCAATGCCATCAAAGACCTCTTGGATGATCAAGCCCTGACCCAAGCCTGCTCACTCCCAACACATACGAAAGGGGCCACCCTTGACTGGATCATCTCTAAGGAATCAACAGTCAAGCTTATCTCTATAGACCCTTGCGACTGGTCTGATCACCACGCCATCACCTTCCTACTACCTAGCACCCACAAGACAAGGGCACCGCAACCAGTGATTCCTAAACGCTGGGTCAGAGACACTAAAAACCTGGACCACATGGAACTGGAAGCTCGCTGCAAATCAGACCTCCCACCCCCTCGCATATCACAACGGTCAGTGACCTCAACGATCACTACTCTACAACTATATCGAACATTCTGGATGACCTAGCCCCACTAAAACTAAAGAGAATCCAAATCAAAGATCGGAACCCCTGGTTCACTGGATCCCTCAACAATGAGAGGAGAGCCCTCCGACAATCCGAAAGAATCTGGAGACAGCACCCCTCTGTAGCACATCTAAAAATTCTCCGCCAGGCCAGAAATGCCTACAACAGGAACATCATCAACTCAAAAAAGAATTCTTCAGATCTGAACTGGGGAACGCCAAGAATAGACCCCGCAAGCTCTTCGAATTGGTCAAACACCAATCCAACAAACTGGCCAAAACCGCGAAAGAAACCCCCAAGTCCTTAATATCATCCGAGGAATTCTCCTCCTTTTTCGCTGACAAAGCCACAGCCTTAGGAAAAGAACTTAGTGCCGCCACTCACTCTCTATTCCCTCCAGACCTGCCTCCTCCTCCAGCGCTGCCCCCACAGACTTCACCTAAAAATCAAGCACGCTGGACTGACTTCAATCCCTATCATGAAGACTCCGTCGCTAAAATCCTATCGACCTTAAACCCGAACAACCATTTTAATGACCCTCTCCCCCCCAACTGCCTAGTGGCCGCCGCCCAGTCCATTATTCCAAGCTGGACTGCAATAATTAACGCCTCTCTGCGGCAGGGATCCATTCCTGACTCTCTGAAAGCAGGCCAAGTCCTCCCCATTTTGAAAAAGCCGTTGCTGGACCCAGCTTCCCCGACAACTTCAGACCTATCTCTAACATCCCTCTCTTAGCCAAAGTGTTGGAGAAATGTGTACAACAGCAACTAAGTCAACACATCAACAACTTCCACCTACTTGATGACTTCCAATCTGGATTCAGACCCGGGCACAGCACTGAAACCACCATGCTCCACATCGTTGATGATGCCCTCCAAGCCCTTGACCAAGGCAAAACCTGTCTCCTAATCCTCCTAGATCTATCCTCGGCCTTCGACACGGTCAACCATGAAAAACTACTCGAACGCCTTAAACTCAGGATGGGATTGGATGGCACCGTTCTAAAGTGGTTTAGGTCCTTCCTCCAAAACCGTTCACAGAGATTCCTAATCAACGGCAAACTATCGGCTCCTTCTCGGGTCACCGTTGGAGTCCCTCAAGGATCAACCCTGTCCCCTACCCTCTTCAACCTTTACCTTGAACCTCTTACCAAAGTTCTACGCACAGCGAATATCTCCTACCATATGTACGCTGACGACACTCAGATCTACATCAAGACCTCATCCCTCGAGGAGATTCTCTCCCTGAACGAAGCCCTGAAACTCACTGTCCATTGGCTCGCCTCCAATCAACTCAAACTCAACGCAAAGAAAACAGAATTTCTCTTAATTTCCCCCTCAAAAACCAATCCCGAGATGCAGACATGGATTAAGGCTATCACAGCCTTAGATTGCCCACCGACCATCGTGGACTCGGCCAAATCTCTGGGAATTACCCTGGACAGAAACTTGAACATGCGAGACCACATCAACGCGATGGCCAAATCAGCCAGATTCCACCTGAGCTACCTTAGGAAACTGAAACCCTTCCTCGACACTGCCGATCTAAAAATGGCAGTCCAAGCTCTCGTCATCTCCAGACTGGAATATGGCTGCTCTACCCTCTCGGGTTTACCAAAGATCTCCCTGGCACCTTTAAAAGCCTGCCTCAACACTGCCGCCAGACTTCTTACCAGCTCAAGAAAATTCGACCACATTTCTCCACACCTGAAAGCTTTGAATTGGCTTCCTCTTGAGGCTAGAATACAGCTTAAACTGGCCTGTATCACACACAAGGCCTTACACTCAAACTCCCCTGCTTATCTTGCACAGAAACTTGTGGTATCCGGAGGAACCAGAAACTCCCGATCCGCCAGAGACCTCCTGCTACAACCTGCACGCTTCCGGAAGAAAAAAATGTACAATCGGGCTTTCTCTGGGGCCGCTCCGAGAATATGGAACTCTCTCCCTCCCACCATCAGAAGAATCCCTTCACTGACACGCTTCAAAAAGGAGGCCAAAACCTTCCTTATGGGTAAATTCCTCGTTTAAATGTTGCCTCCAACCAGCACAGAGACTCTGATTAACTCCTGACTAGCGCCTCCCCTCGGATTACCTAGTCACCTCTCCTAGAAACCTGGGGACTCGTTTCGAGCAACTATAAAACGCAAACCGTACATTCGTGTCCACCATCTTTCATATATCCTGCACCCTGCCCTCTTTTACCTTTTGTATATTATTGTGATTCCAAGCCTATTGTACATTTCTATGTTTCCTGTAAAGCGCTCTGATACCCTAACGGGTCAAGTTCGCGCTCTATAAAACACAAAAATAAAAAAAATAAAAATACAAAGAGGTTATCCAGTTCTCAAAGGGGAGCCAAAACTCATTACGCTTGCGCTTTACAGCTCTGTCCATCTTAGCTGTATATTTTATAGAAGCTAACCATTCTAGTTTATTCGGGGACATAGCTTTAATCCAATACTTACAAATTTCTCTGCGGGCAAGCAATATTAGGTAGAAAATTAATTTCCTTGTGTTTTGCAATAGTGTTTCATAATTAACTGGAAGCCCAAAAAAGACAAGGGATATGCTTACCTGGATCAATTCTCCAAGTATTAACGATATCGTACTACTCACATCCCGCCAAAAATCTCGTAATACCGGGCAATCCAAAAACATATGTTCGTCATTACTTTTCTCTTCCCCACACTTAGGACATCTCGGCATGACACCTTTCGCAAATGTTGCCAGTTTATATGGCGTCCAGTAGACCCTGTGGAGACAAAAGAGGTGGTTCCGCCTTAAATTTGCAGCACGTACTGTGGAGTATAGTATGTTACAAGATACTTGCCATAAATCTATAGACTGCTCTCCCGGCAAGCTCTTTTCCCCCAGTGTTACAGGCAGGTTGAAGTCTCCATCCGAGCTCTCCACTAAGCTCCAGTACCATCTTGCCACCTCTTTTCCACGGGATCCATCAGATTGTATTGAGGATTCTAGTGCGTTAGATTGTCCTGCACCTAACCCATCCGTGAGGCTCCAACTTTTAATTTGCAGGTATTTAAATTTTGACAGTTGCCCAACCGCTATCTCCTGGGCCTCCTCCCAGGGGATCAAGACTCCATCAACCATCAGTTGACCCCAGGTGTTTATCCCTGCTTCTTTCAACTGACGAGCCAGGCAGTCCCTTGACCATTCCGGGGAACCCGGAGAGTCCCAAACAGGAGCCAGTCCACTGTAATAGCTCATATTAGAGTCTCTCCTAATTTTGTGCCAAGTTATTGCAAAACTTTGCAGAGCCTTAAGCCTTACTTTTTTAAAATAGCGAGGATCGCCATATTTATGTATGAAATCCTGCTCGCCCCCTTGTACATCAGATAACATGGCGTTGAACATTCTCCCAATATCAGAGCTGTCTGGCTTGCTTAATAAGAATTGTCCTCCTTTTAATAAAAACACCCAAGCATAATAAGACAAATCCGGGAGTCGAAGCCCTCCTTTATCATACTGCCGTCTAAGCTTTTTCCAGGCAATTCTCGTACCTTTCGACGCCCAGATGAAGCTCATTACTTTGGATTGGGATTTTTTAAGCCAAGCATCCTTAAAGGCCATTGGAATATTTTGAAACAAAAACGTAAACTTAGGAAGGATTGCCATTTTTACAAGGTTTACTCTACCGTAAATTGTTAGAGGAAGGTGAGACCAACTAAGTAGAAGTTTCCCTACTGCCTTATTAACCTTTTGGAAGTTCTTTTCGGGGATTTGTTCTATTTTCTGCACGATTTGAATTCCTAGGTATCTCATTTCTTCCTTTACACAGCTCAATTGCGAGTCAATATTCCACTTCATCACAACTGTTTTGTTTTCATTAATCTCATACCCCGATATCTGCCCAAACTGGGATGCCAGGTCGTAAACTATTGGCAGTGCTGTGTTAAGATCTGGGGTATACACTACTAAATCGTCGGCATAAAGCCCTACTTTTTTCTCCCACTCCTGAAACCTAAAAGGTTGTATGCTCTCCTGACGCCTTATCTTTTCGGCTAGTGGCTCGATGTACAAATTAAAAAGTAGGGGAGACAACGGACACCCCTGCCTAGTTCCCCTATAGATGTTAAAACTATTGGACATGTTGCCATTCACCAAAACCCTGGCAGTCGGATTCATATATTAATGAGCTATTGCCCTACAGAAATTTCCCCCAAATTAGAAAGCTGTAAAATTTCCTGCAAATAAGTCCAATGGACCCGATCGAATGCTTTAGTCGCATCTATGGAAATAGCTGCTAGTGGTATTTTAAATGTGGTTGCTATATCAGCAGCACCAATTAAGTTGTAGGTTAGTTCCTTGATGCCTCTGCCACGCACAAAGCCCTTCTGATCTTCGTGTAGCAACACGTCTAGTACTCCACTCAGTCTATCTGCTAATAGCTTCGTAAAGATCTTGTAATCTGCATTAAGCAGCGAGATAGGCCTGTAAGAGTCGCAACGGTTAGGTGGTTTATCTACCTTAAGGATCAGAGTAACAATGGCGTCGTTCCAAGATTGAGGAATCTCCTTGCCCCCTTCAAAAATCTCAGTAAACAATCTAACCATTACTGGGACCAGGAATTTTTCCAGTTTTTTATATATCTATACTGGGATGCCATCTGGTCCTGCTGCCTTATTTGCTTTCCCTGCTTTAATAACATTCCTAATTTCTGAGTCTACAATTGACCTATTCACCTCTTCCCTTTGGGGTTCAGACAACTTATGGGGAACTTCCTGACCCAACCACTCTAACACTTCCTCTCCCTGCGTAACTAGATTTTCAGAGTATACTTCCCCAAAATGATTGATCAGAGCCTCTTCTATATCTTCCCTAGACCTAGCTAAGTCTTCTGACCCATCCAACTTTAGTTCTTTAATGAAGTCTTTTACTTGATCATTTTTTATCTTCCAAGCAAGTAACTTGCCACAACCTTCTCCGTAGTTAAAATGGGCCAGTCTACTCACTTGCCATCTCTCCTGCACCCTTCTTTCCAAAATGCCTGCTAACTCAACTTTAAGGGCCTCAATAGCAGCAAACCCGGACTCCTGCATTATTTCTTTAACCTGAATCTTGTTCTTCCTGTTTGATCTGTTCTTCAATAGTAAGAATTTCAGTTCTTCATTGCTTATTTTTATAGGACTGGATAGATGTTACCCTCCCTCTTAAAAAGGCCTTATAAGAGTCCCACACTATACCTAATGGGGCACTATCCAAGTTCTGCTCAAAAAACCATTGAGATTCCACCCCCAGTTTTTCCATCGTCGCCTCATCAGACAACATGGTACGGTCAAAGGTCCATCTCCTTTGGCACACCGCAGTTGGGGGAGCCAAACGTAAAGAGATGGCCGAGTGATCCGACAAATGAGATCCCAGATGACTAACATCTCTAACATGGCCCTTTATAGCTTGATCAATCAAAAAATAATCTATTCGTGATTGGTGACCATATTTTTTATTGTTGAACGTAAAGCTTTTTAAAGATCCCTGCCTTTCCTGCCAGATATCACACCACCCTAAATTCTTTATTGAATTTACAATTAGAGAGCGAGATTTATTATGAGTAGTTGCCCTGCTTTTAATGGAGCGATCTAACCTGTCATCTAGCACCACATTAAAATCCCCTGCCATTATAATAGGGTCCGGAAAGTCCAGCAGTTCCAGGAGTAAATTACTAAACGGGGTAGGATTATCTAAATTAGGGCCGTAATAGCCTACCAACGTGTAGCACTGATTATAACATCTCATTTTCGCTATTACCCATCTGCCTGACTTATCAGTTCTACTATCGTCAATGATTATCTGAGGGTTAGTTTTAACAAGAATCGCCACTCCTCTTATAGTGAGTTGATGGTCCGTACATATTACTCTCTGCAGCCATCTTCTAGACTTAAAAATCTCCATTGTTTCTTTACTAGTTAGATGCGTCTCTTGGAGGAGTATAATTTGAGCAGGGGCATCCCTTATATATTGCAAACATTTTTCCCTCCTTTGCCGCACCCTAAGGCCATTAACATTCCAAGATAATAACTCTATCTGGGCCTCTCTACTAATACTCATTTTTTATTCCTAGCTTTCACCCAACCCTTGCAACTGGAGTTCCTAGACATTAAAAGAGTACAAATATTTTTTTGTATTTTTTCCCTATGCTCCCCCACCCGTGCCTTCACACGTGCCCTTCCCTCGCCCTCCCTTGGAAAACCCTCCTCGCTCTCTCTCATAGCCTAAGCCTCGCCTAAGCCTTAAGGAGACTTCCCGAGGTTGAAGAGCTACTGCTACATTAAACAAAAAAACAAAAAACAGTGAAAAAGTGATCTCTTAATCAGGACTAAGTTCAAAAAATAAAACAAAATAGAACAGAAATGGGGTAGAAGGGGTATACCATGCATAACATCATATAGGTATGGGGATAGAGACTACCAAGAAAAAGTCAAAGGAGAAAAACCCCGAAGAAAAACATCTTCAGCTTCCTACTTCACACTAGTGTCAAATAAAGATCTGAGGAAATCCTCTGCTTCATCTACTCTCCGAAAGGTCTGCATTTTGTTATTATACATCACCCTCAGACTAGCGGGGAATCTTAACTGTGCCGTCGCACCCCATTTTCTGAAGGGTTCTATCAGGTTACCAAACTCCCATTGCTTATTGGCTGTAATTTGGGAGACATCTGATCTAATATTGAAGTTAATTCCGTCTACCGATAAATTCTTTTGTTTTAGAGCTCTAGATAGTATCTCTTCCTTTATTTTATACGTTAGAAAATTAACCAGGATTCTACTAGGTTTTGGTTTCTTTGGATTTAACCTAAAGGGATCCCTGTGAACCCTCTGAATATCTTTAACCAGGTCTTCTTCAGAGCATTCCATATGCACACCCTGCTTAATCAACCGTGCCACAAAGGTCTTGATATCCTCCCCCTCCGAACCTTCCGGGATTTTTAGAATACGGAGATTGTTTCTCCTCTGATTATTCTCCATTGATTCCAGCTTTTCCTTCAATATAGCCTCATTCCCTTTTAAAACCATGATCTCCTTTGAATTGGCCTCAGTCTGTTCTGTTAAATCTCTAACTGAGCTTTCCAACTGCGATATCCTAACTGCGATGTCATCTAGTTTTTTCTCCAAACTGTCACAGGAAGCTCTAATCTCTTTTTGATTTATTTAGGAGATTTCAAATCTATTCCTGACTTCAATAGTTAGCAGCTGAATAAGATCAGAAACTGACTGGGCTTGTGGCTGTTCTTGTGGCTGTTCTTGGGGCTTAAGCTTCGTCTGGGTATGGCATGCGTCTTTCATAGAGCTCTCCCTCTCCGCACCATCCTGAGCATCCGGTGGGGCTTTACCCTTCATTATTTCTGTATGGGAACCATGTGCCTCCATATTACCAGAAGGGGAAAGCGATCCTCCCTCTTCCAGCTCTGCTGTTTGTTTACCTGAGGGTGTAAGGAGGGGCAAATCTTCGACCTCCAAAGATTCTGCCAACACCTGATACTTGTTAGGGCTCAATATGTCTCGATCCACCGAAGCCAAGGTAGGGTTTTTTAGTTCCAGAGTCTTAGGTACCACTTTAAAAAAAGTTCTTAATGAGGGAGTAATTTTTAGATTAGAAACCTGCAAGCCCCTCTTTTTCCCTTTTGACCTTCTCCTTTTCGGGGTCACCCATTCACTTTCATCGGCTTTAAGAGAGAGATTAGGCTCCGACCTACAGGTATTCTTGTGTGTTCTAAGCCGAGTGCTCTTCCCGTTTTTCCTAGCCTGCAAGCTTCTTAAATTATAACCACCAACCAGAGCAGCGTTTTCCCTTGACTCACCTAACTCTGCTCCACTAACATCGCCCCTAGATTGTAAGCTCTGAGAGGCGCTTTTCTGTTTTACTAGGGGAAGAGCCTCTTCCCTGTCGATAGTGAGGTTACACGATATCCCTTCCAAAACACCCCCAGCAGTTCTCCCCTCAAGAGTTTTTCCCGGTTTTGCAAAGTTTTCCGTTTCCACCCCAAAAGAAGACAGCCCTACCTCCTGCGCTTTCAGCGCCTCCTGCGCCTCCTGTGCCGAGCAGCTAGCAGACTCCCCAGCTTTAGGGGGCTCCGCCGACTCCAGAAACCTCATCATCTCCAGTGCAGGCCAACTGTCTGTCTTGCAGATGCATAGAGCACTCGCTAGCACCGTGCTTGTGCTGCCTCTGCCGCTCCCCCCGATGGGACGCCGCGCCACAGCCCTCCTGCCCCTGCCGAGCTCTCTGGCCGCCCGAGCCCAGCAGGAGACCCGGTCGGGTAATCCCCAGACCTCCACGGAATCGCTTACCCCTCCAGGGGTCTCACCTCAAGCGCAAGCAACGGAACCGCCTACAGCCTAGAACCCGCTGGAGGGTTTAAAGTAAAACCTCCGACCTCGGCTCCGAAACTCTTCCCTTTTCCTGAACAGCCTCGAGGCAGCACTCAGACCGGAGCCATGAACTTGAAACAGCTCCGTAAAAGAAAAACTTTAAAAAAGGAACACTCAAACTTGGCCCCCGCTCCCAACTTCACATTCTACAGGTTCTACACGTCGCTTCCACAAAAAGTGCACCGGGTCATCGCAAATCACTCAATCAGCTCTCCGTCCTCGGGAAACCTCCGCGACCGTGTTTCAACCGGCCGCCATGTTTTCCTAGCTCCGATTTATTGTTCATAATGTCTGCACTTTGAGTTATGAGTCATGTACACTAATCTGTATCTACATCCCCCCGAGGGAGCCTTGACTGCTCAACCACAGCTACCACTGACAGTCAATTGCAGAAATGGTAGTTGGCCCAGTTGAGCAGAATACATAGTAGGTCAAGGCCCAGTCATCAGGGCTAAAAGGCCTCAACCACCACAGTTGAACCCCATATCCTTGCATGCCCCATGGCCCTCTGAAAGGGGTTCTGATGGTATCACTTTTGGATGCATTGATTTTACTAAATGATGTTTGTAACCAAACTAAAATTTGCTAATTAACCTTCATGGTTCGGACACCATCCTCTGTCATTATTGTAGAACAAAACTGGTTTCACCATTATTGAAATGTGTTGCTGATGCTAGCTCCTTTCCTATGCCTGAAGTCGACATACAAAGGTCCATACAACCAGTGGACGATCCTGTACGATGGCCATACCAGGATATTTAGGTACTAGAAATTCCACCCCATCATTGTTATTAGCACACATGTGCTTATGACTTTTATCAGTATGTCATCATTTAATGAAGTTGTGCCAAAATAGTTATATGGCAAATAACTTTTTGACACACTCTAAATTAGGAACAATTTCATACAATGGCACCAACTGATGAGAAATATCATGTGCACACCTGAGTTCATCATAGTCAAAGGCATGTTCACAAACTGATTGTAGTGTCTTGTGAGTTAGAGATGACGGGACCCTTTTGGTTCATCACGGACTCCGTAGAACAGTGACGTTAGTGCTTGGGTGTGGTTGATAGAATTCATGATGTAGAATGTTCAGTTAATGGCTACACACTAAGGAATAAGTATGTGTAATACCAAGCTCTATGTGTGGCACAATTCTTTACTTGTTCCGAGGCTGGGGAGGACAATAGAACTGGCAACGAGGGTGGGATGCCGATGTCAACTAAAGAGAAATGTGTGCATGTCAGATTGGCCGCATGCAAGGGAGAATACAAGTCAAAGAAAGATCGACAAGAGAGTCACAAAATTCATTCAGACCCTGTCCTAAAATCATACTAAAGGTAAAATACTGTTCTATAGCTTTTATCACAGACAGTGGTGCATCGATGAACATCATGCCTGAGAAGAAGTACAACGAACAGTCTCCAATGCCCTGTCTCACACCGTCGAAGACTAAAGAGTATACATGGGCTGTATCGACGCCATTAAAAAGTCAAGGTTCATGTGTAGCAACCATGAAGCACGAAAAGTCAAATGTACAAGCACCAATTCACGTACTTCAACATACTTTGTCAAGTGCATGTTTACTCAGTTTCAGTACTACTACTACTGAGATAGGACTGATATCTGCAAATTACAACATGAATGCTCATCACGAAATAGTGAGTTAGTTTCCATCATTGTTTCATGGATTAGGAAATTTAAGACAATGAAAGAGCAACTGCATATTAATGAGGAGATTCGTCCTGTTACTCAGCGACATCCTCAAATTGCATTTCACTAACAGGGAACTGTTGAAAAAGAACTTAAAACATTAATAAAGCATGATACCATTGAGCGATCTACTGGTCCGACACCACAGATTTCACCCATAGTGGTATTGCCTAACAAGGCAATTGAAAGAGAACGACATCCAGGTCCCCACATTGCCGATATGATCACACAGCAGAATGATGCCAAAGTCTGCTCTCGCCTTGATCTGAACAAGGATACCATCAATTAGAACTAGAAGAAAAATGCAGGTACATTACTACCTTTTCTACCCATATCGGTTTGTTCAGATATAAAAGGTTACGTTTTTGTGTGTCATTAGCTGCATAACTGTTTCAAGATGTCACTCACTGCATAATACAGCCCTATCACACATGCTTTCAATTACAGTAATGACAAATTGGTCTTTGGGGCCACACGAAGGGAACATGATAAAGCTCTTACACAAGAGTGCCATTTACTTGCTGATGCAGGTCTCACTTTGAATGCATGCAGAGAAGAGTGAGTTCCACTAAACAAAACTCAAATTCCTTGGCCATATTTTCTCTGATGGGGGAATGACTCCAGATCTGGCTTTGGCACAGGATTTGTCAGCCACCTGTCCCCCACAAGCTGTTATCATTTTATGTTCTTTTCTTGGCATGGCCAGCTACTGTTCAGGTACATCAGTGATTTTGCCACACTAAGTGCCCCATTAAGAGACTTAACAAAACAAAATCCTTCATTTTAATGGCCACATGAATGTGAACAAAGCTTCAAGAAAATCAAACATGCAACTGAGAACGCCACTGAAATGGCATACTTTGATCCAAAGCTACATACAGACGTTGTTGCTGACACAAGCCCAGTAGGGTTGGGCGCGATTCTTGCCCAACACAATGGACACCCAAATGCTCGAAGGCATCTTCTTGCTTATGCTAGCAAATATTTTCACAAACTGAACATGCCTATTCACAACCTGAAAAAGAAATCCTAGCTGTGGTGTGGGCTTGTGAACATTTTCACATGTTTCTATATGGAAAGCATTTCACTCTTGTCATAGATCATCAAGCATTGCTTACCGTCTTTGGCATTCCCAAAGCCAAGATGCCCCTAGCATTGAGAGGTGGGGGTTGCGACTGCATGAATATGACTACCATACTATTGTGCACCGACCAGGGAAAGATCCAAACACTGCTGACTGCTTTTCATGAATGCTAGTACAGTATCATATTAACACTTCAAAAATAGCTGAAACCTACATTAACTTCATTGTAAAATCCAGTACACCTGCCGCTATATCAGTGGAACAAATCATTGCTGCCAGGAGCACAGACAGTGATATGCTAATATTCAAAGACATTATTGCACATCAATCCTGAAAACAGCACACTCAACCTCTTACAAATGACAGGGAATATCAGAAATACAAAAATGTGAAAGATTAACTTTCCATTACCCAAAAAGGTATCATCTTACGAGGTTCGAGAATTGTCATACCAGAGACTCTGAGACAGCAAGTCATTGAAGTGGCACATGAGGGACATTGTGGAATTGTCGCCAATAAGCGTGCTCTCTGAGACTGAGTTTGGTTTCCTCATCTTGATGAAAGAGTTGAAAGGAAATTAAAGGCCTGTCATTTGGGCAACTGTTTATCTCCCAAAGCAACCTAGCATCCATTGAACATGTCTGATCTTCCAAAGCATGTGTGTGGGAGAAACGCTGTTGACTTCTTTGGATCCCTTGACAACGGACATCAACTAATGGTAGTCACTGATGAATATTCTTGTTTTCCCTTGGTAGAAGACCTCTCGTCGATCACTCAGGAAAACGTAATCGAGAGACTAGATGGTATTTGTGCAACATGGGGTGTTCCTTCAATTCTGAAGTCTGACAATGGCCCACCTTTCAACAGTCAAGAATTCAAAGACTTTCTTACTCAACTGAACGTCAAGCATCAGAAAAGCACACCGCTTTGGCCACAAGCAAACGGTGCTGCTGAGCATTTTATGAGCACCCTAAAAAAGACCTCTTAGCATGTTGCACTGGAAAAGCTTGAACTCAAATCAGTTCTTTATTCTGCTCTGTGCGCATACCAATCAACTCCCCATTCAACTACAGGTGAAAGAACATCAACCCTGATGTTTTGGACAGCCATGAAGACCAAGTTGCCATGATGATGAACTTCGTCAAACAGATTAATGTCACAAATACAAAATGAAGACCTATGCAGACAAATGCTGATGTGCTAGGAACACTGTTTTTACAGAAGGAGACCGAGTCCTTGTTAGGTATAAATGAAAAGGCAAGTCTGATGCTCCTTTTGATGCTGACCCACTAAGGGTCATGACTAGTAAAGCACACATGGTGACTGCTCACCATCCTGCAAAGTCCATTATGTAAGATTCTTCACATTTCAAGCATTTTTCTTGACTTTTGCCAGCTCCAGATGTCAGAAGTGAGACTTCTCCACCTGAGAATCCTGAGAGCCCAACGACCGCACCTGTGTCTCTGTCACTATTGCCAGTCATGGCCACTTCTCCTGTATCTCCAAAGCCTCACATGACAAGATCTGGCGACTGATTGGAGCACCAAGACGACTTATTGAAGAGTTATGATGTATTTATACATTATTTGTACTTTTTATTTAACAAAGGGGGATATGTAGGGCCTCATTTATGAGGCCCTTCAGGCACTTTTGCCCCACCGGATCATCACTTTTTTGGCATTCCGGTGGCGCAATGTGCCATGGCATATTTTTACAGCCACGTAAAGCCACTTTATGTGGCTTTTGATGGCCTTATAAATATGTACCTCCTTTCATGCAGAAAACTGTTTGAAAGGGCCGTTCCATGGGTGTTACTGTGGGTATTCCCACGCAACACCAATGGAACCTGACACATTCCCAGATTTATGAGAAATCGCAAACCTGGGAATCCATCAGAACCTAACGCCACCCCAGGGTAGGTGTTAGGTAGGTGCAACGAGGAGAAATGTTTTTATTTCTCCTCGTGCTTTCCTTTTTCTATGTGTCCTGCATTCTGCAGCACACATAGAAAAAGGAAATCGCCTCTTGTGATTGATTTTGTGCAGGAAGGTGTGCCTTTCTGCACAAAATCAATCAGCCCCACAATGCAGGCACCCTTGCACCATGGTTCAAGGGTGCCTGCGTTGGTGCATGGCAGCCCATTGTGCGCCAGCGCTGGTGAAAAGGACAGGAATGCGCTGTATCACATAGATACGGCGCATTCCTGCCTTTTTGTTTTGACGTCGGGCAGCGCAGCAAGATACCTTGCGGCTCTGCTCTACGTCAAAACCTCATAAATGAGGCCTGTAGTGTCTTGTGAGTTAGAGATGATGGGACCATTTGTTTCTTGACGGACTTCGTAGAGCAGTTGCGTAAGTGCTTGGGTGTGGTTGATAATATCATGATGTAGAATTTTCAGTTAACAGTTATGCGCTGAGAAATGAAGACATGTAATACCAAGCTCCGTGTGTGGCGTAATCATTTACCCGTTCCAAGGCGGGGGAGGACCATACACTGATGATCGGGCTTATGCATCACAGAAACACACCTCCACTTGTGCAAAAGGAGATGCACACATTTTTGCACAGACGGAGTGCATTACCCCCTCATATGTCCTCCTCGTCTCAGTCCGACTTTGTGAGGCAATCCTGCCTCACGACAGCCAATTGAAACATTAGTATTTCTTTTGTTTTTACAATTTAAGCCCCTCCCACCCACCACCATGCCTGTTTTTTCTACTGTCCGACACGGCGTTCGGAACGTTGGTATTTGCTGTGCTGTGTTTCCTGTTTCTGCTGAATTTGTGCAGGGGGACTACGGTGCGGTAAGTTTGATTTTATTTCATGACTGCTAAACATGTTTCTGATTCCTGTGTGCACACAGTCAGCACCCGTATTCTGGTCGGTCGCATACCTGCTCCGTTGCCAGAACGCTCTCCCCGTGCATGTGCTTGGCCGGGGCGGGGAGCTTTCCTTTGCGTTCTGGCTTCGGGTCGTTCCAGTGCTGGGGTTTTCTAGGGGCATCCGGCTCTCGCGACCATGGTTGTTGTTTCTGTGGCTGTGGGGGAGGCGGCAGAGCTGTCCTTTTTGGCTTTACCAAGTCTCGTGTTGGACTTGACTTGGTTGCTTGGTGACAGTATTTAGTGGGAGTGGCTGGGCACCTCCTTGTTTGTTCTGTGGCTTCCTGTGTGGTTTGCTCTTCCTGCTTTTGCCATGGGAGATGAGGATTCCTCTCCGGTGCCTGTGAAGTCTTTATCCACACGGAATAATGTACAGGAGTTGCAGGAGGATGACCTGTTGCAAATTTCCAGGTCTGATTTGCAGGATTTGGTTAATTCTGCTGTGCAGGCTGCGCTGCTTGAACCTTCTGCTAAAAAGTCTAAGGTGGAGGATGATGAGGACATGGACCATTCCCCTAAGGGGAAGTATATCCAGGGGAAGGTTTTTTCGGACATGTTGATCCATATTCGTGAGGTACTGGGGTTTGATCCTAAGTCTTTATCTGATGAGGGGTTTTACTCCCAGTATAGTACATCGGTGGTGGATGACCTGCCTTTTCATGATGTCATCAAGGACATTCTGGCTAAGGAATGGCTTGAGGTCGACAAACAGGGGATTCCTCGCTTTCTGGGGAACCGGTATCGCCTGGCGGAGTTTGATGCCCAGTTTCCTCAGGTTCCTAAGTTCAATTCTATTTTGTCCTCCATGGCTTATTCTTCTTCGTCTTTATCTTCGGAAGAGGCTTCCCTTGCTGACCTGGTTGAACGGAAGGTGGAGTCCGCTCTCAAGCGTTCTTATGCTGCTTCTCATTTTGGGGGTTGGGCTAGCACTTACTCGGCCTATGCCTCACAGGTCCTTATCAAGTATTTTGAGAAGTTATTTGACTGTCTCCAGGATCAGGGGAATCCCACTCCTATCTTGGCACAGATAGATGTCTTGGCTCAGTTTCTGTCTGATGTGACTTTTGATACCCTGTGGGCCTTCTCCTCGGCTGCCGGGGCAGCGGTTGCTGGTCGGAGGTCTCTCTGGACCAAGCTTTGGCATCTTGACGCTGCTCAGAAGGCTTTGATTGATAAACTGCCTTTTGAGGGTCCCCGGCTTTTTGGGGACGATTTGAACACAATGGTGCAGTGGTCTGCGGAGGAGAAGAAGTTGTTGAAACCTTTTCAGACTGTGCAGAAGAAGAAATCCTTTTTCCATAAGCAAGGGTTTCAGGGTGCTCTATCTTCTTCTCAACCCTTTCGTGGTCGGGCCCATGGTCGGGGGGCTGCGTTCCATTATAGATCCAGGCCTCAGCGACAGCAGCCCCAGGGTGCTGGCCAAAAATGACTATGCCAAGGTGGGGGCTCGGCTCCATTTCTTCCTGGATCGTTGGTCAAGTCTGATTTCCGACCAGTGGGTCCTGTCGGTCATCGATCTGGGTTACCGGATTCCGTACCAGGGCCCTCCCCCTTTGGACTGTTTTCAGGTTACCCCATTGTCAGTAGACCTCGTGAAAAGGTCTGCCATGTTGTCGGGCATAGACCTATTATTGTGAAAGGGCGCTGTTGTCCTTGTTCCGGAGGCGGAGCAGGGCCTGGGGTTCTATTCAACTCTGTTCCTGGTCCGAAAACCTGATGGTTCCTTTCGCCCGATTCTGAATCTCAAGTCTTTGAACAAATTGGTGCGGCTGGATCATTTTCGGATGGTCAATTTGCAATCTGTCATTCCCCTCATCTAAAAGGACGATTTTTTGGCTTCTCTGGATGTAGAAGACGCCTATTTTCACGTTCCTGTCCATCTTGGAACTCAGCGGTTCCTGAGGTTTGCAGTGGACGGGGTCCATTACCAGTTTCGGTTGTTGCCTTTCAGCATTTTCATTGTGTTTCCCTATATTGATTGTCTGGTCTCTGCTTCCTCCCTCCCTAAGGCTCTTCTGGCGGTGGAGGCAATGATGGCCATGTTCCAGGGTCTGGGGTTCAAGCTGAATCTGCCTAGTGAAGTCTCATCTGGTCCCTGTTCAGAGACTTCAGTTTATCGGGGGACTTTTCGACACCTTGCTGGGGGCGGTGTTTCTCCCTCCTGCTCGGATCTCTACCCTACAGACTCTGCTGCGGGACCTGCTTAGTTGCCCTTCTGCTCCGGCTTGGATGATGGCTGCCACCACGGCTGTGGTTCCTTGGGCTCGCCTACACCTCAAACCCTTGGTGAATCATCTGTTGACTCAGTGGGACCCCTCCCGAGCAGATTACAACGCTCTGGTTTCTCTCTTCCCTGCTCTGGTTCAGGATTTGGACTGATGGCTTTTGCTCTCCCAATCTGGAGAAGGGGGTACGTTGTCAGCTTCCTCCTCTCCTCTTGTTGACAACAGACGCCAGTCTTTTGGGGATAGGGGTCACATTGGGGTCCTTAGAGGCCTAGAGACAGTGCTCTTGGGTGGACAGCGCCCGTTCCTCAAACTGGCGGGAGTTGGCGGCCATTTGGCAGGCGATGATGTTCTTTCAAGTTTCTCTCGAAGGAGCGAATTTGTTGGTTTGTACCGACAATCAGGTGGCTCGTTGTTGCTTGAACCACCAGGGGGGATCCGGTGCACGTCTCTGAATCTGATGGCTTCCATGATTTGTGCCTGGAACTCACCTGTATGCGTTGAGTGCTGTTTACATTCAGGGGCATCTGAACTTTCATGCGGACAGCTTAAGCCGCAACCTTCCGTCCTCGGTTCTATTCCATCTGTCTGTTCCTCTGTTCCAGGACCTTTGTCTTCAGTTCAGGGCTCCCTGGATCGATCTTTTTGCTTCCCCTCGCAACACTCTTCTCCCTCGGTTCTGTTCGGAGGTGATATGTCCTCAGGCTTGGGTGGTGGATGCGCTCTCGATTCCTTGGCCCTTGGGCCTTCTATATGCCTTCCCTCCGATTCCCCTCCTCCTGAGGGTGCTGCAGAAGATTCGGGGGGAGAGGGTGTCTGTGCTCTTGATTGCTCCTTTTTGGTCTCGCCGCCTTTGGTTTCCGCTCCTGATGCAGCTGGCGGGGGAAGTTTGTCCGGCTTCCCTTGGTTCCGTCTCCCCTTCAGTATCCTCTCCTGTCTTTGGCCCGTCTTCATCGCTTAAATCTGATGGCCTAGGTCTTGAACGGGTAACGTTGAAATCTTTGGGTTGTTCTTCTTTGGTGGCCTGTGACATTCAGCAGTCACGTCGGCCTTCGACCCTTAAGAGCTATGGTAAGCATTGGGGTTCTTTTGTCTCTTGGTGCTCCTCTCATGGTGTGGATCCTGTGGTTGGGAATCCGGCTTCTATTTTTGATTTTCTTCGCGATGGGTTTTTGAAAGACCTTCCCCCTTCTTCTTTGTTTGCTCAATGGGCTGTGGTTCGGGCATGTAGGGGTCCAGGAGCTTCCTTGGAGGGTGTTGCTCCTTTGGTGATGGCTTCTACGTAGTTTTCGGCTTCGTCATCCGGTCACTCCTGTGATTGTGCCTTCTTGGGATTTGCCAACTGTTTGAGGGGTCTGCAGTTGGCCCCTTTTGAGCCTTTGTTGGAAGCAGATTTGTTGTGGTTGTCTGCTACGGTGGCTTTTCTGTTGGCCATCACTGCCGCTAGGTGGTTGGGTGAGTTGGGTGCTTTGCTTGTCTCCTTTCCTTATGTGCAGTTTCTGCAGGACAGGGTAATTTTGCGGCTTGACCCGGCTTTTCTTCCTAAAGTCTCTTGCAAATTCCATTTGCAGCAGGAGGTGGTCCTTCCTGATTTGCCTGGGGATGGGGATTTGCTTGCTCCTTCGGCCTTGGATGTTCGCAGGGCCCTTCAGGTTTACCTCCAATGTACCCTGGGGTTTCGTCTTTCTCCTGCCCGGTTTGTCTCCTGTGGGGGTGTGGCAAAGGGGAAGAAGGTTTCTACTTCCACCATCAGTCGGTGGGTGCTTTTGTCGGTCTGCCAATCCTATAAGTCTGTGGGTCTGCCTACCCGTCTCAGGTGCAGGGAAGTTCGACACATTCATACATTTGTCTGGCATTATCGCCTTGATGTTTTGCATGCCTCTGTGGACAATTTTGCTGTTGGCGTTTTGAACGCTGCTGTACCTTTATCATTTGTTTGATTAAACATTTGTACTTTCGCATGGGTCCCTGGTGTCATGCGTTTTTTTCCATGGTTTTTCTGCTTGTGAGGTCCTCACATAGTAAGGACGAGGAGGACATAAGAGGGGGTCATTTCTCGTTACTTACTGGTAATCTTCATTACCCCGATTAAGGTCCTCCTCGTCCCAGTCCTGTTCCCTCCCTCTCTCCCACTGTGTTTGTGTCTGGACTTGTTGATAACAGGCATGGCGGTGGGTGGCAGGGGCTTAAATTGTAAAAATAAAAGAAATACTAACGTTTCAATTGGCTGTCATGAGGCAGGATTGCCTCACATATTAAGGACTGGGACGAGGAGGACCTTAATCGGGGTAATGTAGATTACCGGTAAGGAACAAGACATTGTTCACGGCAAGGCCTGGTGCGATCATTGCCCCTGCAGCACAATCCATTTTCTAAATAAGCGCAGTAAATGTTCCAAGCACTTCAAAAATACAGCATGCACACATCAGACCGCTTTCAACCACATAATCGCTGTCTGAGCTGTAACTTTTTTTTTTAGTTCTTTCCCAG
The DNA here is from genome assembly GCA_963921515.1 of Calotriton arnoldi. Taxonomy (NCBI): domain Eukaryota; kingdom Metazoa; phylum Chordata; class Amphibia; order Caudata; family Salamandridae; genus Calotriton; species Calotriton arnoldi. The sequence goes on from CAWUFW010016490.1 coordinate 268,378, forward strand.
CTCCTGTGATTTATGGAGGGGGAGGTTATCCTAATGTAAAGCAATTAATAAACCCCTGAATGCATTATATTAATTCAAGACAGGGCATACATGAGTACACAGTAAAAAAAATACTATCCATCAAAATCCCAGGAACAAGTGAAACTTTGTTATCCGGGTCTGGGCGTTTCCCATTGAGCACTGAAACCCCTGCCTTTGGTTTTAGATGAGTACACAATGTGACGTTGTTATTGTTCGAGTGTGGGGGCTCTGTTGCTGCGTTCAGCTCTAACAGCGCAGCCCTGATTGTGCGTCTCTACGTTTCCCACGTGCGTCCCCTGCTCCGCTCAGGAAACAACAAAAAGTGAAGAGCGCTTTCTTCCCGAGTCTCCAGCCTGCACTGTGGCCTGTCCTCCCCGTGTCCTTCCCAGGCCCCGAGTCATGCATCACTCATCTTGTCACATTGAACTCCAGATGCTCCTACCCTGGAGAATGCTCTGACTCCGGCAATTTTTCTTCATTCTCACTAACAATTTGGTAATGAAATATTGATTTTTAGTTAGATTCATATTGATGCTATTAGGTTTGCATTGATAAATCATGCTGGCCTCCTGTCGGAGAAGCTAGAAAGTGCTACACTGAACCCTCGAGATTACAATCAACTCATTGATGTGTTAATTTGATGGATTTTTTTTGTTCTTTAAGAAGGAGTGGGAGGAGAGGAGGAGATTTTTCACTACAGCTCTTATAAAGTTTTCAGTGAAAACAAGGGACATAATTGCAGCTCTGTGTGTCTGTTAATTGCTAAAAAAAAAAACACACAAAAAAGAGGAACCAGGGCGTCTCTAAACTGATGGAAAAGGGATCTGGTACTGTCTCGGGGTAATGGGAGAGGATGTGGCATATCTAGTTAATGTCGCTCTAGATCCTCACAAGGCCTCAAACAATTCAGAGCTGTTAAATCAAAATTAAGTTATTTCAGAATGCGGGGGGCATCTGCGTTCTCCTTCTCTGACTGACTCTATCTTATACTATGTGTAGACCAACCTCATTTGTATCAGAAGGTAACCGCAGGAGATGCCCCTGGCCACTGGCATAAGTCATGATGACTTTCCCTTGTACACATTTTTGAGAGGATAGCTAGAATTTCATTTAAACTTGCCACCTCAAAAATATGCAAAAGCCTTTGGTTGAACTTGGATCTCTTGAATGAGACCCCTCCTGTTGTGCCCCCTGGGAAAGCGCTTCCTTTGCAACACAGGAGCTGCTGGGGCCTGTGTTACACTCCTGCCAAAGCCACTCCCCCTTCGTCCTTTCCTACAGCAACCCCGATTTGACCTTCAGATCATGTATTTTCCCCTTCAGTAAAGTGCCACTTAGAGGGAAAGCGTCCAGATGCATCTGCGGGCTATTTAAGGCAGCCTCCCCTGGCTTGATTTATGGCACTGTGCACATGTAATGCCTGTCATTAACTCCTCAATCCCCTTCCTCGTCCTGGCCCTTTCATCATTGCAATGTATCCATTTCACCCGTCAGGCACCGTGATGCAAGGCCCAAATTTCCTGAAGGTACAAAAAACAACGCGGGATCCCGCTCATCAATCATCCTTTTTTGTTAGGCTCTTCTGACAGTGGCACTACTGGTGTGGCTAGGACTAATGTTTGGTATGGAAAGCACTGAGCTGGGCTCCGGTACATATGTGTCCTTGCAGGGCCTGGAGAATCCCTGTATCCATACCCATGGGTGCTGCCTGAGCACACCCCCGTGCAGATCCATAGGTTGTGGAGTACTTGTAGAAGTTTGAAGAAGCTCCAGTGCTTCATTTGTAAAAGAAAAAGTGCGGGTGCCCAAGTTTTTCTCAGAAGTCCGCCAGTGGCATGGCCGAATGTCAGCGTGGCTGAATACCAAGCCTGCCTTCTCTTGATTCTGCCTCATGCATCTTTCATCCAGCACCACATATTCATGGTCCTTTTATCTCACTCATACAGGTTGTTTTTCATCCTTGCATTCTCCCTTTTTCATTGTGTTTGAATATTTGTCTTCCTCCTTCTTCCCTCTGGTGCCTTCTCGCTGTTCTTCTGGGTGAAAATCTCAAGCGTAAAAAATGTCCAGGACCTCAAAAAAGACTGCTAGTGGACCCCTACCTGCAACCACCATTACAAATTAAGCGCTGAGAAGCTCCTATGCCTCAGAGGGGCAACAGCCTCCATTTAGACTAAAAAATGCATGAGGGTGATGTAGTGCAATTGTACGTGGATGCCCCCTGCTTTATCCAAAGGAAACAGCTCCCTGCCACATACATGGAATATCTGATTGCATACTTGGCAAGTGGTCTGAAGGAATATGGCTGACTTCACTATGTGTGATAGCATTCTGTCCTTTTACAAGGAGCACATCTATACACAAAATAGTCCCTAGACCCATGACAAAAGAAAACAAGCATTGACAAAGCCAAAAGGCAGTCAGCCAATGCCAAACCTATTGGCTTTGCTATTAGTTGTTAACTCTGTGGGCCTACTGTGCTTGTGGACTGGTAGAGGTGTGGAATGTGAAGTACTTCTTGATGTTCCATTGGTGCCTCCAATATTGGCCACTGTTTATGCTGGCTATACAGGTGTCCAGAGCAGACCGGTTTGTTGTTGAGCAGCACTGTCAGTATGAGTATTGGCAGAACTCTGTGCCCTATGTTTCTGTGACTCAGGTGAAAGATGCCAATATCTTGCAATAGCTTTTTATTTTCTTGGCCGCTGCCATGCTTCATGCTTTGGGCTGGTAGCCACCCTATGTAGGCTGATTGCATGGAAGGGGCATGGGCCCGGTGTTCCTAGATGACCTCTATGCTAAGGGAGAATATTTGCAACAGACTATGCTATAAATATTCATGGTCACATACGAGGGCCAATGTCTGGTTATTTTTTTGCCTTGAGATCCTGTGAGTGCAGGCCTGACTGAGGCATAATTATGGACAAAGCATAAAGCTGGTGAATGGTGCTGTTTCCCCCTAGGGCAGGAGGCCATGCTGGGGGTCATTTAACTGCTCCCTTTATGCTGCTGGACACTGATAGGAATTGGAAGACCCTTGCAGTGATGAATGCTAGCTGGCCCTTGGCTTTTGCTGAGACTGCTCTCATGTCACTCTGTGATGTCCTGCCGATCCAGTTCCAGTGGTGCATCAGAGAAGCAAGTTTAACTCACCTCAGAGTTTGTTCTGGATCCAGCCGGGTCAAATGTTATTTTACTTTCCTGCCATAGGCTGTCGCATTAAGAAAGTAAACAGCTCTGCTTGCTGAGGTGGTGATTGTGGCTCCAGAGTTTACTTTAGGCTGCTGATGTAAATGTGATGGGTGATATAGTCCTATTTAACTTTTTGTCCTGGATCCCACTATGGGACAATTCACCACCATTCTGCTTAATAGTGATACTGGTAAGGCACAGGAAGCCTCTCTCTTCTTTTCAAGGCTGCCATAGTTCTATAGGTTAGGGGGCAACACAATTGTTGTGGATGTATTGCACTTGTTCTCCAGATTCTCTCATCAACTAAGCTTGTGGGGGCCATGTAGATAAAATATGAGGTGTTTATATGCAATACAAGAAGTATAGATACATTTTGGGACAATTTCAGGACAGAGATCTTTACTAGCATGTGGGACTTGGTTCCAGTATAATTAGCCCAGTGATGTAGAAAGGTCTGGTGATGTGGCTCTTCTGCATCTGGGTTGTAGCTGCCGCTAATCAGCATACAGTGGTAATCCTGGGTCATGTCTGACATATTCTTAGCTTGCTCGGATTGCTCATCCATTTCTATGATAGGTGACAAAGCAGCAGAGGTATGGATATGGTGCACGGGTCATTCAACCCTTTCTGTTGTTGCCCTTTGCGTATTTCTTGCTTCGGGTGATGTTGCTGTGCAAGAATGAGCCAGGGTCTAGTCCTATAGGGTGTCCTTGTGCATCTGTTTGTTTTCAGTATTAGACTTGTGCCCCTAAAGATTATTACACAGTGGTATTTTATTGCACTATCAAGGGACGCCTGCTGAGTAGCAGTCACCTGGATGGGCAAGTTGACCAGTTTCCGCCTGGTACCCACGGTAGGTGAAGGAATCACATTGGGGCAGCATTGATATTGAATGAACGCTTGGAATACAAAGTAGTTCTCCTTCCTTCATCCACTTGTCTTCTGTGAATCAACTTGGTCCCCTTCGGAGTATGTCCTTCAGTTTATGGAAAGGATTTACAACAGGGAGATAGGTGCTGGTTCTTTTCTGTTTTTGCATGTCCAGTTCGACCATGATATGGGCAAAAAGGTGCCCTTCTTGCCACCTGCATTTATCCCTTCAAATTCCTCACCTGTGCTCTCTACAGGAGATCCAACACTTAGGTTCTCAATGGGATTGGGTAGCTTTGCCTGTATAGTATTGAGTCTGCCTCCAGCAGTGGTAATAGACCTACATCAGTTGATAAGGCTTGGTGTCAGGGCCCAGTGTCCTGTGCTACGTTGGGAGATACTCCAATGTGGTACCCATGGGTCATTAGATTGATTTTACTGCCCAGCAGAATCAGCTTCGGCTCACTGAAAGGGTCACTTCCAAACAATCCTTCACCGTGTAGGGTGCATAGTGCCCTCTGGAGGTCAGAGACAGTTGCACACTTGTCATTTTCTGGGTGCAGATTTGTTGCTCTTATCAGCAGGCCTACAACAGGACACGGAAGGGACCAGCCTCTTTCACCCTAGGTCTCCTGTTTGGTGGAGGTTCACATGGCTTGATCTGAATGGTGTTGATTTCACTTTATCCATGATAGTCAGAGATGTTCAGGCTGCTGGAAGATGTGCTTCATTCAACTCATGATGGCTCTATTCATTGCTGGTTCATGTAGCAAGTCTTTTGGGAGTCTCAATTACAAGGTTGCCTTGGTTAGATCTTGAGTTAGATTATGTACAAAAGTGAGTCAAGTTCTTTTCCCTCCTTGCATTTGTTATTGGTACCTTTGTGGGGCAGTCTATAACTAAGATGGATTTCTGTCTATATGGTGGATTAGACAAGTGATAACCTCAGTTGAATAGGGTGATCACTCCCTCACAATCCAAGATGAATGTGTCCCAGAATTTTACAGCCGCATCCTAATTACATTAGAGTTGCCTGAGCCTCCAGTCATTCCGGGTAATTTCACCAAGGCCTAAAGTACAAAAGCTCTGTTAGGATTATCTGCATATTGGAGATGGCTATCCCTGAGTCTGGCAGTTTTTGGGCTGGCTGAAAATTGTGAGAAGTTGGCCTGGTATATGCTGTCCACTAATTAAAGTGGGCACCTTGCACCAGTCCAAACGACCTTTATTGATGATTAGGTTAAATACAACCTTTATTGAAAGCTATCCTAGTGGTAGCTATGGAGAGCAGCCTTCAGGCTAAGTCTCGAAGGAATGTAAAGCAGCTTGTTTTACCAGTATATAACCTCCTGAATGACCAAATGAAAGGAGAACCACACCAGGTATATATAAAATATATGTATTTATTACTAAACACTCTCTACTAACCTCGTTATGAGATTAGCGAACAAGGCTCACAATATTAAATCACTAGAACGACAGTAAATAGCACAATACACAGTGGGCTCCAGGGGGAGACCAAACCATATACTAAGAAAGTGGTATAACAACCACGACTTGACTAGACACAGTGCCTAGAGCACGTAGGATCGCTGGGACCCCAAGGAACCACCCAAGGTAGTGACACAGGGGACCCACGGAGGATGGGTGCAGTGTGTGAACACAGGCGCGAGCTCCGTACAACTCTATGGGAAAGTCGCGGTTGGAAATTTAAAGATTAAGGACACTTTGGAGATGACTTTAAGCAAACCCAGCTAAACATAGAAGGTTCTAAGGCCAGCACCCTTGAGAGTACCGAGTTACCCGTGTTACCTATCCCAGAGGAACCGAGTGCATAGGGGTCAAGTGGTGTCGGAAACCCTCGTCGTTTTCAATGGCGTGATGCGAAAAAGTACTGCTGCCGTGGAGAAGAAAAGTGTCCGGTGTGATCCAAGCCTGGATCGGAGATGAGAAGAACCTGAAAGCAGAGGGTACAAAGTCTGGGTCACTTCACGTGACCAGGAGCGGAGCAATCGAATGCCCACCGATATCGGGTGCTTCAGGTGAGAAGAGGTGAAGCTTGACTCTGCAGCCACGGGGACCAAGAGACGTTTACGATGACCACAGTCCAGAGGCGAGCTGTCCCACAAAGGATGTCGAGTGCTGGGGGGTCAGTGTCCGGATTGAACACCATCAAGCCTTGGCAACTGCAACCCACGCGGTCAGAGGAAAGATGCTTCTGTGAGGACCAGCAAGGTCCTGGGGACTCTCCAAGCTATGGAGAGTCAGGGCACGTCTGGAGCAATCAGGAAAGCCCACTGAACATCAAACTTACCTTCACAGGGACCCACAGGCCAACGGACCACGGATCGCAAAAGGACCTCAAGCTGAATCACTAAATGCCAGCCCACGGAACACTCATGGAGTGTAGGCCGGAAATATTCAGTGGAATTACTGCTCGGGGTTAGGACTACAAGTATCCCAAAGCACAGCTTCAGGGATCGCCGAAAAGCATATACTGCTGCAAATGTACACGGTGCCCAGGGTACAGGTTTCACGGTCCCCACGAGGGATATGGGCCTCAGAAGTGCTGAGAGCGCAGATCAAACTCAGAGACCTTGTGAACCCACCTCCTGTGTTGCAGAAATCTTCGGAGTCCTTCAGGAGCTTCGTAGATGCAAACCGGTCAGATGCGTTTAGGTGCCTGCTCAGCAGGGGAGTAACTCCTTTACTCCAAGGGAGATTCTTCTGTCGTCCAACGAAGTGTAGATCGTCAAAAGTACTTGGTTTCTGTAGCAGAGTTTAGTCCAGGTAAATCCAAAGTCCTGTAGTCAGGGGTTCCTATTTTATACCCAAGGAACGGGTGGGACAAACTCTGGGGACCCACCTATGGGAGGGTCAGGACAGAGGGGTGGCTACACCCATGTCCTTTGGCCAGTTTCATGCCAGAGCAGGAGCAAATGCTCCTGCAACAGGTTTGAGCTGGACTATGCACAGGGACACCAAATGTGCCCCCAGTGCAGACATCAAAGCACTCTCAGAGTGCACCCACCCAGCCCCAATACACTAAAGCCTGTCTGGGAGGTGGTCACACCTCCCTGTGACAGGAAACCTATTGTCAAATCTTCCCCTACCGGAGTTTCGTCCAGCAGCTGGAGGGCAGACTCGTGTCTGTGGCTGGCAGCATCCATTTTTGTGATGCCAGGGTCAAGAAAGCTGGTACCGGGTGTACCAGTGTTGTCATATTTCTCCCTCTAGGAGGGTGGAATCATACCTCCCACACCAGTTACTGGTGTGGAGGTATGATTCCAGGGTGTTTGACACCAAACACGACATGTTTCCATGCAGCCGTTTTAAAGTTAGCATTTACCCCGAGGTTATAATGCACTTAAGTATATATGGTTGGCTGCATCACAGACAACCCCGGAAAAGAGGTTCCGAAGGCTGCAGAGGGGCTCTGCTCATGCATGGGCACCCTCTCACATAAAACCCAGCACCCTGCCTTCAGGATTGATAAGGCCTGCCATAGGGGTGACTGATAGGTTTATATGTGCAGTGATTAGGATAGATATAGTGAACCTATATCTAAGTAAGGGGTGCATGCACCACCTTACACAGGCTGCTGTAGCAGACCTGTAGTGTCATTTTAAATGGTCTCTCAGGGGTGGCATAATACATGCTGCAGCCCCTGGGAGGCCTCTGGGGTACCTATGCCCTGGGTACATAGTATACCATATACTAGGGATTATAAGGGTACCCCAGAATTCAATCTGGAGTGTACCTAAAGTACATGAACAACCAATTTAGGGAGAAAGCAGATAGACTGTGGTCCTGAATAGCAGGATCCCAGTCAGACTAAGTCGAAAACAGTGAAACATCACCAAAAAAGTGGGGGTAACTATAAGAAGCAGATCCTACTCTCCTACACAACCCCCCCCCCAAACGTCAGGATATTAAACTAACCTTGACCAGTTGAATCTTCATGTTCTAAGTGGAAATATCTGGAGAGTCCATCTGCATTGGCATGGTTACTCCCAGGTCTATGTTCCACTGTATAGTCCATCCTCTGTAGGGAAATGGACCACCTCAAAAGTTTGGGGTTTTCACCCTTCATCTGTTTTAGCCATAAGAGGGGCTTGTGGTCTGTCTGAACAATGAAGTGAGTGCCAAACAAGTATGGCCTCACCTTCCTCAAGGCCCAAACCACAGCAAAGGCTTCCCTCTCAATTCTGACCAACGTTTCTCTCTGGGGGTCAGCCTTCTACTAATAAAAGCTACTGGCTGATCCTGACCTTCATCATTCAATTGTGATAACACAGCCCCTACCCCCAACTCAGATGCATCTGTTTGGACAATGAATTGTTTGGAGTAGTCAGTACTTTGCAGAATGGGAGCAGTGCACATGGCCTGCTTCAGGTCATCAAATGCCTTTTGACAGCTAACTGTCCACTGAACTTTCTTTGGCATTCTCTTGGAAGTTAAGTCATTCAAAGGGGTCACTATGGAGCCATATCCTTTGACAAACCTCCTATAGTACCCAGTCAGGCCCAAGAAAGATCTAACCTGAGTCTGGGTGTTTGGAGCAACCCAGTCCATGATGGTCTGTATTTTGCTCTGCAATGGTTGAACCTGGCCTCCACCCACAAGGTGGCCCAGGTATACAACTTGACTCTGCCCTATCTGGCACTTGGTGGCCTTGATAGTGAGGCCTGCTTTCTACAGGGCCTCCAAAACATTTCTCAGGTGGACCAGGTGATCCTCCCAGGTGGAGCTAAAGACAGCAATATCATCCAGATAAGATGCACTATAGGCTTCCAGGCCTGTAAGGACTTTATTCACCAACCTTTGAAAAGTGGCAGGTGCATTCTTCAAACCAAAGGGCATCACCACAAATTGGTAGTGCCCACTAGCGGTTGAGAATGCTGTTTTGGCTTTTGCATCCTCAGCTAGTCTGATTTGCCAGTAGCCAGCTGTCAGGTCAAATGTGCTCAGAAACTTGGCTGAGGCCAAAGTATCTATAAGCTCATCTGTCCTAGGGATTGGATGGGCATCAGTCCTAGTGACTGCATTGAGACCTCTGTAGTCAACACAAAACCTGATCTCTCTCTTACCACCCTGGGTGTGAGGTTTCGGTACCAAGACTACTGGACTAGCCCAAGGGCTACCTGAGGGTTCAATCACTCCCAAATCCAACATCTTTTGGACCTCAGTCCTGATGCAGTCTCTGACATGGTCAGGTTGCCTGTAAATTTTATTTTTAACAGGCAGACTGTCCCCAGTGTCCACTTCATGAGTGCACCAGGTAGTCTGACTTGGAGTCAGTGAAAACATATGTCTAAACTGGTTGAGAACTTTTCTGCAATCAGTTTGCTGCTGGTCAGTGAGGCTGCCTGCCAAGGCTACACCATCTACTGAACCATCATCAGGGTTCTGTGAGAGCAGGTCAGGGAGTGGATCACTCTCTTCCTCCTGTCCCTCATCAGTAGCCATGAGCATGCCCATGTCTGCCCTGTCAACATATGGTTTGAGCCTGTTGACATGGAGCACCCTATGGGGGCTCCTGGGAGTTCCAAGGTCCACCAGGTAGGTAACCTCTCCCTTTTGCTCAATTATGGTATGGGGGCCACTCCACTTGTCTTGGAGGGCTGCTGGGGCCACAGGCTCCAACACCCATACTTTCTGTCCTGGCTGATAAACAGTCAACACAGCCTTTTGGTCATGCCAGGCCTTTTGCAATTCCTTGCTAGCCTCAAGGTTTTTAGTTGCCTTCTTCATGTACTCAGCCATCCTGGAGCGGAGACCAAGTACATAGTCCACAATATCCTGTTTAGGGGGTTTGAGAGGTAACTCCCATCCCTCCTTCACTAGACACAATGGACCCCTAACTGGATGTCCAAACAGAAGTTCAAATGGGCTGTAACCAACCCCTTCTGAGGAACCTCTCTGTAGGCAAAGAGAAGGCAGGGCAAAAGTATGTCCCATCTGCGCCTAAGCTTTTCTGGGAGACCTTTAATCATGCCCTTTAGGGTTTTGTTGAACCTTTCAACTAACCCATTGCATTGTGGGTGATAAGGGGTGGTAAATTTGTAATTTACACCACACTCCTTCCACATAGCAGTTAAGTAACCAGACATGAAGTTTGTACCTCGGTCTGATACTACCTCCTTAGGAAAACCCACCCTGGAAAAGATTCCCAGGAGGGCCCTTGCCACCACAGGAGCTGTGGTAGTTCTAAGGGGAATTGCCTCTGGATACCTAGTGGCATGGTCCACCACCACCAGTATAAATCTGTGCCCAGATGCAGTTTGAGGATCCATGGGACCAACAATGTCAATCCCAACCCTCTCAAAGGGAACCCCCACCACAGGTAGTGGTATCAGGGGGGCCTTTGTAGTACCACCTGCCTTACCACTGGCTTTACAGGTGACACAGGAGCGACAAAACTCCCTGGTGTCTTCAGACATGTGAGGCCAATGAAAGTGAGGGACAATTCTGTCCCAAGTCTTGTTTTGGCCTAGGTGACCTGCTAATGGGATGTCATGTGCTAGTGTCAATAGGAAGCCCCTAAACTTCAGAGTTATAACCAACCTCCTGGTAGCACCAGGCTTGGGGTCTCTACTCTCTGAGTAAAGGAGTCCATCATCCCAGTAGATCCTATTGGACCCACTAGCACTCCCAGCAGCCTCAGCAGCAGCTTCCTGTCTGAGGGGTTCAAGAGAGGGGCAGCTCAGCTGCTCCTGGCTCAGATCTGCCCTGGAAGGGACCCCTGTCCCCAAGAACTCAACCTGATCAGGTTCAAGCTCATCTGGGACAGTTCCTTCTTCAGGACTCAGATCAGCTCCCTCAAGAGACTGGTCTGGATTCTGAGGCAGGGGGGAAGACACTGCCTTACCCCTACAGCTCCTTTTCTTGGAAGTTACCTGGTCCATTTTTCCAGGATCCAGGGCCTGTTCAGTGTTAGACATTTTTGCCTGTGACCTGGTCATAGCAAACACATTTGCAGGGATACCCAACATTTCTGCATGAGTCCTGAGTTCCACTTCAGCCCAAGCTGAAGTTTCTAAATCATTGCCCAACAAGCATTCAACAGGGAGGTCTGCACTTACCACAACCTTTTTAGGGCCAGTTACCCCTCCCCAGGTGAAATTAACAACTGCCAAGGAATGGTCTGTCCTGACATTGCTAGCATTGGTCACTTGGTACATCTCACCAAGTATGATTTGCTCAAGAGCCACAAGATCTTTTGTCACCATTGTGACACTTGCTCCTGTGTCCCTGAATGCCAAGGCCTCTTTTCCATTTATCAAAGGCTGCTGTCTGTATTTGCCCAGATTACTGGGGCTTACAAATAGGGAGGCAATATCCATGCCTCCATCACAGACCAACACAGCCTGAGTTGGAACTCTGACTAGGCCAGAGTCCATCTTAGATCCCAGGGTTAACCCTACTACACCCTTATTCTGAGTACCACCACTTGGAGCTGGACTAGGGGGAACAGTTGCCTTAGGGGCAGTGGTGGTTGGAGTTGAGTCCTTGGACTTGGTACAATCACTTGTCCAATGGGTCTTCTGTTTACAGATTTGACACCATGGCTTCTTCTTGCCTTTATCCTTGTTTGATTGTGACTCCCCGCCAGATGCAGATTTTTGGGGCCCTTGAGAAGACTTCTGGTATTTACCCTTCTCCCCACCCTTATCAGAGTTTTTAGAATCTTGCTTCTTGGAGTCACCACCTTGGTTCTGAACCTTCTGCTTCACCCTGGTTCTGACCCATTTGTCTGCCTTCTGGCCCAATTCTTGGGGAGAGGTCAGATCAGAGTCCACCAGGTACTGATGCAACAGCTGATTTTGACAGTTATTAAGGATCTGCTCTCTCATAATTAATCTTTACAATCCTTTAAAGTCACACACCTTACTGCCAAGTAACCAGCCTTCCAGAGCCTTAGTAGCACAATCTACAAAGTCAACCCAGTCTTGTGTCTGTGCCTTTTGGGTATCTCTGAACTTGATCCTGTATTGCTCAGTGGTTAAGCAGAACCCATCAATCAGAGCACTCTTCAAGACTTTGTAATTATCAGCATCCTCTTCTCTAACAGTGAGGAGCTTGTCTCTACCTTTGTCTGCAAAGGAGAGCCACAAGATTGCTGCCCACTGCTCATGAGGGACCCTCTGTACCTTACAGGCCCTCTCCAGTGCAGTTATCCATTTGTGGATATCATCCCCACTCTGGTAGGGAGGGACAATCTTTTTCAGGTTCCTATGGTCATGAGTATGTTCTCTACTCCTAGGGACACTGTTGCTGCCACCATGGGGCTCTAGCCCCAACTTTTTAGAAGGTCTCTGAAGCTCCAGGGAGTCCCTATCTAAGGCCAATTGCTCTCTCTTGATTCTGAGCTTAGCTCTCTCAAACTCAAGCAGTTGGCACTTCCTCTCATAAGAGGACTCCCTTTTATGAAAGGCAGAGGTCCTATGAGAAACAGAGCTCCCTACAGAAGTACCAGAATGATTAGATTCCTGAGAAGGAGATCTTGATCTTCTTGGTAAACTGTTAACCCTTCCAGGTGGGGTAAAGAGAGGGCCACTGAGGCCTTCTTCCTCACCTTCAGGAAGAATTGGATTGTCCAGGTTAGGATCAGTTTGATCCTCCTGGCCAGCATCAGAGTCCAGGTCATAGAAGTTTTCACTTCCTGGCCTTTCCTCTTCTGCTGTCCCACCCAACTTGCCTGCCTCATCAGACCCTGGGGTCTTTCTGAGGTCATCTAACAGCAAAGCCTCTATGAGGCGTTGAGTGTTTGGGTTTTTCCCTGTCTTCAGTTTTCTAGATGTACACATGGTTCTCAATTCCTGAAATGAGATGTGGTCATACTTAGTTGGCAGAGGCCCACTGGCTTCTGGCCTAGAAGACATACTAGTGTGGTGTGGTGTAGGCACCTACCTACCCTAGTGGTAACTGAAACTCTCTTGAGTTGGAGAAAGGGTGTGCTAGGCCCTTGACGTACCCAAATCTAAGTTCAGTAGAACTTACTTTATTCTAGTCTTTATTTATATGTACCTAAGTACCTTTAGTGGTTTTCAGTTAGTCACTCAATGAGATTATCTGGTAAAACAATAGCAAGCTTGAATCCCAACCGCTGCACACCAATGTGAGAAGTTGGCCTGGTATATGCTGTCCACTAATTAAAGTGGGCACCTTGCACCAGTCCAAACAACCTTTATTGATGATTAGGTTAAAGACAACCTTTATTGAAAGCTATCCTAGTGGTAGCTATGGAGAGCAGCCTTCAGGCTAAGTCTCGAAGGAATGTAAAGCAGCTTGTTTTACCAGTATATAACCTCCTGAATGACCAAATGAAAGGAGAACCACACCAGGTATATATAAAATATATGTATTTATTACTAAACACTCTCTACTAATCTCTTTATGAAATTAGAGAACAAGGCACACAATATTAAATCACTAGAACGACAGTAAATAGCACAATACACAGTGGGCTCCAGGGGGAGACCAAACCATATACTAAGAAAGTGGTAAAACAACCACGACTTGACTAGACACAGTGCCTAGAGCACGTAGAATCGCTGGGACCCCAAGGAACCACCCAAGGTAGTGACACAGGGGACCCACGGAGGACGGGTGCAGTGTGTGAACACAGGCGCGAGCTACGTACAACTCTATGGGAAAGTAGCGGTTGGAAATTTAAAGATTAAGGACACTTCAGAGAGGACTTTAAGCAAACCCAGCTAAACATAGAAGGTTCTAAGGCCAGCACCCTTGAGAGTACCAAGGTACCCGTGTTACCTATCCCAGAGGAGCCGGGTGCATAGGGGTCAAGTGGTGTCAGAAACCCTCGTCGTTTTCAATGGCGTGATGCGAAAAAGTACTGCTGCCATGGAGTAGAAAAGTGTCCGGTGTGATCCAAGCCTGGATCGGAGATGAGAAGAACCTGAAAGCAGAGGGGACAAAGTCTGGGTCACTTCACGTGACCAGGAGCGGAGCAATCGAATGCCCACCGATGTTGGGTGCTTCAGGTGAGAAGAGGTGAAGTTTGACTCTGCAGCCACGGGGACCGGGAGATGTCTACGACAACCACAGTCTGGAGGCAAGCTGTCCCACAAAGGATGTCGAGTGCTGGGGGGTCAGTGTCCGGATTGAACACCAACAAGCCTTGGCAACTGCAACCTATGTGGTCAGAGGAAAGATGCTTCTGTGAGGACCAGCAAGGTCCTGGGGACTCTCCAAGCTATGGAGAGTCAGGGCACATCTTGAGCAGCCAGGAAAGCCCACTGAATGTCAAAGTTACCTTCACAGGGACCCACAGGCCAACGGACCAGGGATCGCAAAGGGACCTCAAGCTGAATCACTAAATACCAGCCCACGGAACACTCGTGGAGTGTAGGCCGGAAATCTTCAGTGGAATTACTGCTCGGGGTCAGGAATACAAGTAGCCCAAAGCACAGCTTCAGGGATTGCCGAAAAGCATATACTGCTGCAAATGTACACGGTGCCCAGGGGTACGGGTTTCACGGTCTCCACGAGGGATACGGGCCTCAGAATTGCTGAGAGCGCAGATCAACCTCAGAGACCTTGGGAACCCACCTCCTGTGTTGCAGAAATCTTCGGAGTCCTTCAGGAGCTTCGTAGATGCAAACCGGTCAGATGCATTTAGGTGCCTGCTCAGCAGGGGAGTAACTCCTTTACTCTAAGGGAGATTCTTCTGTCGTCCAACGAAGTGTAGATCGTCAAAAGTACTTGGTTTCTGTAGCAGAGTTTAATCCAGGTAAATCCAAAGTCCTGTAGTCAGGGGTTCCTATTTTATACCCAAGGAAGGGGTGGGACAAACTCTGGGGACCCACCTATGGGAGGGTCAGGACAGAGGGGTGGCTACACCCATGTCCTTTGTCCAGTTTCACGCCAGAGCAGGAGCAAATGGCTCCTGCAACCGGTTTGAGCTGGACTATGCACAGGGACACCAAATGTGCCCCCAGTGCAGACATCAAAGCACTCTCAGAGTGCACCCACCCAGCCCCAATACACTAAAGCCTGTCTGGGAGGTGGTCACACCTCCCTGTGACAGGAAACCTATTGTCAAACCTTCCCCTGCCGGAGTTTCGTCCAGCAGCAGGAGGGCAGACTCGTGTCTGTGACTGGCAGCATCCATTTTGTGATGCCAGCGTCAAGAAAGCTGGTACCGGGTGTACCGGTGTTGTCATATTTCTCCCTCTAGGAGGGTGGAATCATACCTCCCACACCAGTTACTGGTGTGGAGGTATGATTCCAAGGTGTTTGACACCAAACACGACATGTTTCCATGCAGCCGTTTTAAAGTTAGCATTTACCCCGAGGTTATAATGCACTTAAGTATATATGGTTGGCTGCATCACAGACAACCCCGGAAAAGAGGTTCCGAAGGCTGCAGCGGGGCTCTGATCAGGCATGGGCACCCTCTCACATAAAACCTAGCACCCTGCCTTCAGGATTGATAAGGCCTGCCATAGGGGTGACTGATAGGTTTATATGTGCAGTGATTAGGATAGATAAAGTGAACCTATATCTAAGTAAGGGGTGCATGCACCACCTTACACAGGCTGCTGTAGCAGACCTGTTGTGTCATTTTAAATGGTCTCTCAGGGGTGGCATAATACATGCTGCAGCCCCTGGGAGGCCTCTGGGGTACCTATGCCCTGGGTACATAGTATACCATATACTAGGGACTTATAAGGGTACCCCGGAATCCAATCTGGAGTGTACCTAAAATACATGAACAACCAATTTAGGGAGAAAACAGATAGACTGGGGTCCTGAATAGCAGGATCCCAGTCAGACTAAGTCGAAAACAGTGAAACATCAGCAAAAAAGTGGGGGTAACTATAAGAAGCAGGTCCTACTCTCCTACAAAAATCTCCCC
The DNA here is from genome assembly GCA_963921515.1 of Calotriton arnoldi. Taxonomy (NCBI): domain Eukaryota; kingdom Metazoa; phylum Chordata; class Amphibia; order Caudata; family Salamandridae; genus Calotriton; species Calotriton arnoldi. Next base: position 284,345 of record CAWUFW010016490.1, read on the forward strand.
TTGTTCTTTTTCTGGTTCAATCTTGATACTCTTACTCGGCTACCTTGATAAATTGAGGAAGGGTTTTTCTCTGCTTCTGTTTCAAGTTAACCATTATTTCCTGGTGGGGGTTAGTAAGATGCCTCTGCACCTTCCTCTCATTGTGGGCATTGATTTTCGAAGCGTGAGTTATGCTCATCTCTGGTAGTAGGATGCATAAGCATTAGATGGTCAACTGTGGCTGGGTTTATGCACTCACACTGGATGAAGGCAGAGCCATCTGCTTGAGTTCACTCAAATCTGAAGTGATGGTCGTTCGGTGAGTAATTGTGAATAAGGCCCATTTGGAAATCATTCTCCTTTCTTTCAGCTGAAGTGCGTGATCCTTATTGTAGGGACGCAAGTGGAATAGCAGCATGTTGGTTATTATCAAGGAAATCAAAGGGAAGATATGCCTCTTTGGTGTTTCCTCAAACCCAGGGCAAGGAAGGAGATGAGACGGTAATGCTTGATTGACTTGTGAGTAGTCTTCATTACTCTGAATCTCTTTTCCTTGCTCAATGCCATTGACCACCCTCTTGAACAGAGGTGCTTCTGTCTGGTGTTGTGTTTGTTTGTGTAGTGGCTGAGGGTGCTTGATTGACAGGATGTCTCTATTACAGTCCACCTATGAAACTGGAGAGGCTTAGGAGATTGGGACTGGGTGAAGAGGACACAGTGCAATGATATAATGACTAGGAAGTCGAAAGAAGAATAAGAATAGTAAAGATTTCTAGTAAGTTTTAACTCCGTAACTTTATGTTTAATATCTGCATTGTATAAGACCTCATGAGCAACATCAACGGTGACGGTGATGACAGAATGCTTGCAACTTAAGCATTATCCTTGATATATTTCTTTCTGTCTCTAACATATTTATCAAAATACACACACCTGTTGATACCAATTGCAGGAGATCCAAAAATAGTGTACATTGCTCACTTTTCAAATTAGATTCTGATCCTCACTCATCCTTACTTACTTATCTTTCTTGCTTCCTGGTCATCCTGCCCACTATCTTTCTTCATTTTCCCCATTCTAATCTGTATTCAATTAGTCTGCACAGGCCTATTTTGTCTTAAAATTTTTTCTCACATTTCACATTCTCTTTCTTCTAATTGCTGAATTTCTACTCACTCATGGCTATTGCCATATTTGATTTCTACCGTCTATAAATGAATTCAAGATCATGCCCCACTCTTACCATTTCTTTGCTAGTCACAAAAACACTGGGACGCTCTCACTCTTCATGTTTGTTCTGGACCCATGTTATACTCACTTCATTTGCTTAAGTCTCATCTTCTTTTTTCAGTTACACATCTTGTGTTATGGTAATACTGCTTATTTACTATTTTTTTGGCAATGCCACCTTTTGTTCATATCTATACAGCATTTTGGTGAAAATGTTTAATAAACTCAATGAAATGAAAATGAAACAAACATTAGAAATGCTAAAAAGCCTGACCTTTACTACGCTAATCTAGTCAAATAATATTTGTTCATGCATTATCTTAGTAAAGCCAGACCTATAGGCTTTGTTGGTAATGGTGGTAGTTGTGGGGATAATGATGGCAGTGGAAGTGACCATAATGATAATGTTAGCGGTGATAATGGTGTTGGTGGTGATAATGGTGGTAGTAGTGGTATTATTGGTGGTAATGATGGTGATCATGACTGTGTTGTAATTGCGGTGTGATGGTGGTGGTATTAGTAGCAATAGTGGTAGCAATGCTGACTGTGGTAATGGTGGTAGCAATGACTATAATGATATTGATATTGATGGTAGTGATAATGGTGATGGTGGTAATGGTGCTGATGGTGTTCATGATGGCAGTGGTTATGGTGGAGGTAATCGAAAAAGAAACAGATGTGTGAAAACAAACAGACAACAATTAGGTGGATATATAAATGGTAGGCTTTCACTTCAGTAGCAACAAAAACATTTAATAGCCTAGTGTAGTAAAAACACAGAAAAATGCTTTCTTTCTGTATACAATGCATGTATGAGAAACATAATTAAATAGGTGATAATTGAATGTACTTTTCAGATGTAAAATAGTCCTTCATGCATTGTAATGCAAACACTCCATAGAAGGCAGAATGATGCACCAAATAGCCAGTAGCATTTTGTGAGAGGTTAATAATTTTCTGGATGGAGCTATATTGGTAGCCAAACGTAATACAGACATGTGTGCTTCTAAACCAGACCTAAAAATGATGATCTGTGCCAGTCCCCCTTGCCAATTGCACCTTTTTTCTTTCTGGGTGCTACCCTCACTCACAAATGTGTTAAGTGGAAACAAGAGGACCCTGATCAGGCTATACATACCCGAGGCTAATCATTTGCCCAGTAAATAACCTTGGGAAGGTAAGGAAGAGTACAGATAGCAGTACAGGTCAGACAGAGCCTTATCAATACTAAAGGGTATGAGTCATACAGATCAAGCTTCTAGCCCATGTTTGTTTCCTGTTGTCCTCCTGTCTTTGTGATTTAATTTTGCAGAGGTCTGTACAGCAGGTCCACAGTAACTTGTGACAGCCATGTATTCAAGTTAAGCCACTCCACCACTGCTCCATGGCAATTTATATGGAGGTTCCTCAGTGTTCCCTCAATTACACACCATATCCTGCATTGTTTTATGTACCCATCCACACTGAGAGGTCACAAGCTCCTTTAGCACCTCTGGATCGACAGACCAGGATCACTCAAAATAAAGGTGAAAATAACTTAAAATGGTAAAAACCCAAAGGTACCCTCTTAACACTTTCTCTACCCACAAAAAAACCCAAAAAGGGCTGGTGGGGTTGTTACAGCTTCAAAGGTACCACTCTCCTGAATCTTAAAATCAGTGTTCTCTGAAGCACTGATGCAAAGTGAAAATTAATCCTTCTGCAATCAGGACATATGATTTACCACAACAATGCGCACCAAACATTGTGAAGTCATTTCACTAGCAAAATAGACATGGCCATAATCACCATAGGATCACTTTGTTAATCAATGATCCTTTGTCCAGCTAAGCTATCTTATTGGAGAATTGATAAAATCCAAATTTCCCTTTCCTGTCCCCGAGGGACAGTTTTTACTTAGTGAATGTGGGCTGTCAGCATTAGGGGAGCAGATAGCAGTCGAGAGGACCTCTGCGTGCATCTCTGAATGCCAGTCACAGAATGGCAAGACTTTTTATGCTGCTTCAGTCCCTTAGTTGACAGGGTGCATTAAAAAATGTTGGCATGCAAATACAGGGATGTAGGTCTGTTATCCCTCGCAAGCCTCAATCTCTGCATTTGCGACCCATTCAGTAGGATTGCCAAACAAAAACCTTCCTCATTATTATTGATGGGGGAGGATTTGAGAATCCTACCAAATGGTTATAATGCACTACAATGGACATTGTTCTTTGATAATGGAAAGTTACCTCAGTCCCTGGAAGTGTTTCCATACTTTCCCACCAGCTCGCCAAAGTGCCCCAGGTTCTTTCAAGTATACAGCCTTGTCTAGATGTCACCAGTACAAGACTTGATGTTAAAGCACGTAGTCCATTTGCCACTGTGGGAGTGGCCACTGAGTGTCTCTTCTGGGCACCCAATGGATCAAGTGACCAAGAATCCAAAAAATATTAAACATTGAATCGTCCTCCTCATGTTTCCCTACCCAAGGCAACAGCCCAGCAGAGTAACACATGGCCCAGTTCTAACTTCAAAACATATGCGCTGTCTCTATAGTGTTATGTTATGTTGATTTGTATAGCGCACTAATCACCTGAAAGGGTATCCATGCACTTGTGCAAGGTGTGTAGCTGTGAAGTCCCAAGGTGCGTATATGAAGAGCCAGGTCTATAGCTTCTTACGGAACTCAAGAAGTGAGGAGGAGGCTCTGATGTGTTGAGAGGGGGTGTTCCATGTCTTGGGTGTGATGTAGGAGAATGAGGGACCTCCAGTTTTAGTTTCCAGATGCAGGGAGTGTGTGGGCGTGAAAGTGAGGCAGTGCATAGGTTTCTAGTGGGTTGTTGAAAGTGTATTCGGCTGTTGAGATATTTTGGTCCTGTGCTGTGTAGGGCTTCATATGTGTGCGTGAGAAGTTTGAATTGGCTGTGCTTATTAATGGGGAATCAGTGAAGCTTCCTGAGGTGCGGTGTGATGTGGGTGCGGCGTGGGTGGTCGAGTCTTGTGGCTGCGTTCTGGAGCTTTTTCCTCAATCTTGCCCGGTGTTTTCCAAGGCACATGGAACCTGACCTCTACTAAGGAGCCCCACTGTTTGTGTCCTGCTGGGTATTGCAGTGCCCAGACAGGAAGGAGCTAGCCTGATGGTGAGGCATGCCTACTAGATGGGTGAGGGCTATTGCATCCCAAAGAATGGGACTCTCCATGATCAATTTATGACACTGACTCCCCCCATTTCAATTCAGGAATACGGTGGAGAGGCAGTACAGCACACTACACTTACTTTTGAATTGCAAATTCATATAAACCAGTACCTACTCCCTTAAAATCTGATTCTGTACCTGTTCTCTCCAGAACTTCTCTGGTCTGATATGGTCACCTTTTTTTCCAGTGGTTAAGAAACAACCATCCATACTTGAAAAGTGTGGGTAAATGTACTACTTTTTCACACACCGCAATGCAGCAGCCAAATATGCTGAACTGCTTCGAGCAAGGGGAAAACACGGCAGAGCCATATCTACTAAAATTAGCCTGCTGTCTTCCCCTGCGCTAGTGCTCTAAAGGGCTAGCTTCTGTGATGTCGAGAACTGCAGAGGTCAGTGTGTGCTGTCCAGTATAGGATATGTATTGGAAGTTACCCTTTCTATGTCCAGACAAAAATAAAAGAATTCCACGCAATTAATGTGTGCTGTGCACTTCTGCACGCATGCAATGCTTGAGTTTTTGGAGAATTAAAACATTTCTCCTTGTTAGCGCCTGCTTTAAGGATTCAAAGAGGTGCTAGTTTTTGAAGCAAAGCCTGGTCTGGCTTTCTTAGTAGATCGGACTTTGCATCCAAACCTTTGGTTGTTTGCACTAATCCGCCCCAATAACACACCACTAATGCCTCCTTGATGCAATGCAGCACAAAGAAGCTCAAAAGAATATCTGCGCTGAAAAAAAGGATAGCTTTCAGTGGAGAATGCACTGCAAATACCAATGTATTGCTTTGCGAGACTTTTCATCACTTCCCAAAGGCACAAAACTTTAGTAAATCTGGGCCAAGCTTTCAACATGAAACCCAAACTGCAGCTGCTGTCAATTTGCAACTACCTTGCTGTCTTCAAATATAAATGTACATTTCAACGCAAATTATTCTTACCCTCTGGGAGATTTTTTTATTTATAATGGGTAAAGAGCATCTCAGTCATAATAGGTTTGGGACTTATATCGTTCATAATTTCCAGTCCGCTAAGCAGCTTGTGAAAATAACAACTAACCAATTCGAAGAAACTCTGATTTGTAATGACTGTGCTATCTCCCCACTGCAAAATGAATGCTTTCAATATCCAGCAGTCACAGACAAAAATGCAACTGTCTGAACTTTTGCCACATCATCAAACAACATTATTGAACCAGTCAACCCGAACAAGGTTTGTCAAAAAGACAAGCTGCCATGCTGATAGGCAGAATCCGCGTCCTGGCTCTGTTTTACTTAAAGTGCGCTTGCACCTGTCAGAAACATGATTGCTTTTTTAGAGACTTTCTTGATGCGTTCTGTCTGGGAGTGATGGAGGACGGACGGCTGTGTCTTGTACTCTTGCTGTCATGGAAAGATATCATGTTCCAACTAAGGTTAAAACCCGACATGATCTCACAGAATGCCCTCCTGACACGGAATGATGCTGTCTTTTTAACATTAAATGTTTTCCATCAGTACACAAGTGCGCATGCGCAGGAGACGCTTGCTAGCGCACATATGTGCAGACGCATTAGGCCTCAATGCAATCTGCATGTGTAAATTTGACTTACACATATAGATGGCTGAGGTGCCGATAGCTAGGAACTCAAAGAAAAGGTGGCCTTGTAGTCAAAAACCTTTTAATCATGTGTAATATTACCCGACAATGGTGTAATGTAATGCAGGAGTAAATCTATGCAAGGGGCGAAGAGTGGGTGCTTCAAGGCCTAGTTAGCCTTAAAAGTTTTCGAACACACACCAACGATTGAGTTTGTCAGTATTCACCAACTCCTTGCCACCCCATACCTCTCTGAAACAGTAACCGTATTTATTTCTATCAAAGGCAGGAGTAAATGTCTTTCCAGTGTAGGAAGGCAAAACAATCTCCCCAAACTTCATGGGAACTTATTGGAAGAGGTTTCTCCACGGGGAAAATATTTTTCCGTAAGGAAAAGAGGAGAAAAATTGTGCAACAGTACACAGGCATTAGCTTTCCAGAATGCACACTTGTACAATGTGTGCTACTAGGCTTCGGAGACAGTCCAACTCCGAAGCCAAAAAATGTAATCAAAATTGTTTTCCAGGATTACGCTCGAAAAGTTGTGGCTGGCGTAGCTCTCCAGGACTAACCTGGTAAAAGTATGTTATATTCTTAAAATGTGTAAAACTGCTTCTATGAAGGAGCAAACATCTCTGGCAAAGTTTACCGCATTTGTTTGTGAATCAGGCAAAATCTACGTAATCCCAAAAGCTCTCTCTGCCCTCCCAGAAGTACATGATGAGACTTACTGAGGAAGATTAATTTAGCATGAAGGAAACAAGGATGTGGATGTGTTGTTAAATGAGGCAGCACTAACATTGGATACTAACGACCCGACTCTGCTTACAGCACCAGTGATGACTGCTCTGCACAATTCGTTTGTTAATTGGGTGTCCTGCATCAATAGTGGAACAAGTATTGATACACATTAGTAAGATGCATGACACTTTTGGCGTTAGGTCAGTGACCTCCGAATGATCTCTGTTTTCCCTATAACCCCAACCCCCACTTTAATAAAACTGGACCATGAAGTCACATTAATTCTGCACAGTGCCTATTCTGGCAACATGTGCGCAAATAGATAAACTCCATCACGTGAACAGAAGCAAAGTCCAGAGTCTAAGCTGTCTTGCTAAATTTAAAGGGCAAATGGTCTATCATACTTTCGATGTAAGAAGTCAAAATAATGCTCTGTCATCCTGTCTGCCGCGACGCGATGTGGCCCTGCAGTGACGTCTCTAGAAGTGCCACATATAAAACAGGTGGGAGGGCCCCCACACATTATTTTAAATATAGCCCCGGGGAGGTGGCAGTCCCCAGGGCTGAGCTGGGCCGCCTGGCCCCCGACTTCAGAAAATTAGCCCCGGGGAGGCGGCGGTCCCCGGGGATGCGTGGGGGTCTGGAGCTCCCCCATGCGTTTTAATAAAATCTAGCCCCGGGGAGGTGGCGGTCCCCAGGTCTGCGGGGGCCCATTTTTATTTTTAATTTCCCCGGGACCTGGCCCACCCGGGAGCCTAAAGTAAGCTTCCGCCCACTGGAAGCCGAGGTTTCATCTCTGAAACAGATTGCTTTTGTACAGAGGGAGCTGCATTTGTAGCAGCTCCCTCCGTGCAGCAGCAATGCTGGCTCCCACAGGAGGCAGGGAGCTGGCTGGGACCGTGGGAGCCTTAAGGGTCCCCCCGCGGTCCCAGGGAAGGTGAGAAGGGACAGAAAGAGGCACAATTAAGGTCAGAAATTAGCAGAAAGAGGCAAGATGAATGTGAAAAATGAGCAGGAAGAGGCAGAATAAAGGTCAGCAACGAGCAGAAAGAGGCAAGAAAAAGGTGAGAAATGAGCAGAAAGAGGAAGAACAAAGCTCAGGAAGAAGCAGAAAAAGGCTAAATAGAGATCAGAAACGAGCAGAAAGAGGCAAGATAATGGTCAGAAACAAGCAGAAAGAGGCAGAATAAAGGTTGGAAAGGAGCAGAAAGAGGAAAAATAAAGGTTAGAAACTAGCACAAAGAGGGCAAATAAAGCTGAGAAGCGAGCAGAAAGAGGAAACATAAAGGTTAGAAAGAGGCAAAATAGAGGTCAGAAATGAGCAGCAAGAGGCAGAATAAAGGTCAGGAGCAGGCACCCACTCACAGACCCACTCATATTCTCACATGGCCACTCACAGACCCACTCAGACTCATGCACCCTCACACTCCCATTCAGACACTCATGCACCCAGTCACAGACCCACTCAGACACTGACTGATGATGTCAACAGTGATATCATTTCAGATGTCATCAGTGATGTCATCAGTGATGTCACTGACCATGTCATGAGTGATGTAATATAGGAGGTCATAAGCAGTGCATTGCGGGGGCGTAAGTTATAGTTAGCTCAGGTACTATAACTGCTGAATTTCACTGGTTTTATACAAGTGAAATCTGAGCCTAACTATAATGTCGCTGTAACCTTTTGATTTTCCAGTGAATTTCTAAGGTCTTTTAATTCTATTTCCTAACTATAATGTCCCTGTAACCTTTTGTTTTTTCAGTTTTTTAAAATTCTATTTCCTAACTATAACGTCTCTGTAACTTTTGTTTTTTTAGTAAATATATATATAAACTATGTGAACAAGGCCGCTGTGCCGGCTGAAACGCGTCATGGCTGACGTGCGTTGAAAATAAAGAAAACGATCGCATCTGATGTTGGCTCCATTTGTCACCTCAAAAACTGCTTTTGCCAAGCGTTAAATTAATATATATAGATATAGATATAGATATATAGATATATATATATGTGTGTGTGTGTGTTTCAAGGAAATAGCTCCAACAGGAGCATTTTGCGAGTTAAATATCCATTTAATTTTACCAAGCATGGCGCGTTTTGGCTTTATTGACTTTTTCAAATGCTCGTAAAAGATGTTTTACATACAAGTCTTTACTTCAGTTCCTTTAAAAGGTCGATCGTGACAATCGAGAAAGGACTACATTTTCTCCATAGTTGACCAGGTTTCTAGCACCGCCATAATAGCATATCTTATCTGAGTTTGACTGCCCATTGGCCCAAGTAAATATAAACACATACCTAGTATCTTTTTTAGTGAATATCCATTCCACAGTGGATGTAGGTTGTGAAATGTCCCCATTACACCTAATAGCACTTGCATATCCACCACTATGCGCTATCACTTTCAACCCGGGAATAATTGCATACAGATAAATCAATGTCTCAACCCTTGTCAGCTGCATACTGCCACATCCTATAGCTTTTACCCTGTATATATATATATATATATATATATATATATATATATATATATATATATATATATATATTACAAGAAACTTTGTCGAACCATTGAAAAACGGGCACTCCAGGGCGGTGTTGCAACGTTGTTTTATTTAGCAGCATGAAGGCATCACCAAGGTGTTTCAGCTCGATTGAGCCTTAGTGGGTTTCAGCTCAGTTGAGCCTTTTTCAAGGTAGTGAGCCCCACCACCCTTTGGCAATAAATACAAACGTAGTGTGAACATGGAAGAAATCTTGCCATCAGAATTCACCCATATGTTGTGAGTCACATTGAATCACCAAATAATAATGATTCATGAAGACTCTGTGTTGGCCCCCTATTCAGGAGAACAGCAAGTCCTTTTCTAGTTTATAAGACACCATGCTGCAATTTGTCAGTTAAAAATGGCTAAGGCTCCCGGTCCTGACTGGATTACGGGTGATTTGTATAAGTCTGAACCTTCTGATTGGGCCCCCTACATTAATATTTATCTAATGCAATTGTGGCTGGTGCTGAAATTCCTGATACTTGCCAATATTTAAGAAGGGTGATGCAGGTAGTCCTTCGAACTATAGGCCTATAAGCTTAAGCAAGGCAGATACTTGATAAGTTGCTTAGCTGGATTGAACAGAATCATATATTATCTTCTCTGCAGGCTGGCTTTCATACCAAAACAAATACTTCTGACAGGCCGTCTAGATTTGCACTCCTATATTGGATGTATGCTCTGACAGTTACGTAAAGGTTATATGTTTCATTTGTAGACCTCCGAGCAGCGTTTAACCTGGAACCACGTGAGAGGCTTTGGGAGGTGCTAGTTAAAACGGGGGCACCTGTCACTCTTATCAAACTTTTAGCTAGGCTGCATGAGGGGACTTATGCCCAGGTCTGTTGGGGAAATAGAGTAGAGTTAACTAATCATATCCTTATTGCCCACGGCGTTCGACCAGGATGCGCCCTTGCTCACACAGTATTTACATTACACATAAATGGAGTAGTTGAGGAGCTTCAGGCCTGTAAAAAAGATTCTCAGTCATTGAATGGTAGAAAGGTGCCCATTTTATTATTTGCAGGTGATTTTATGCTTATTTCAAAGACTCCAATGGGACGACAGTTGCTCCTGAATTCATTTGTGGGCTTCTGTAAACAGCAAGGCCTTGAGGTAAATGCCAACAAAACTAAATTTATGATTTTTGGTCCTGGGAAAACCTGCAATTGTGTCTTAAAGGTAGATGATGTGCCTCTCGAGCGAGTCTGTAGCTTTGATTACCTGGGAGTCAGAGTGACTGACAACTTAACCTGGAGCCCTCAAGTTATCAAAAGCTCTTTGCTATTGACCCATAGATCCAGTGCTATTTACCGTTTTCACAGGCGCTCCTATTCACGTCCTATTTCCCCTGCTCTTGAGGCCTACCGAGCGAAGGCTCAGAGTGTGACACTTTTTTGGTGCTGAATTATGAGGGTATGTTGAAAACCAGAGACTTACCATGACTGAGAATTAATTTATTAGGTCCCTTATCCCAGTCCCGGTAACTACGCCTCTTCTACCACTATTCTCAGATTTGGTACAGTTGAAGCCCTTGAGCTGTTGGGTGTGCATTTGGACTAACCCTGAGCTTTCAGTGTATAAGGAGTGTCTTGGTGACCTACTGGGCACAAAAGGTGCTTCTAAAATTACTTGGATAAAGTTCATATCAAGCTGGTTCAGGAAGCTTGGATTGGCCAAGCCGTGGGTCAACCCTTGTGCCATTTGCAGATCGGAGATGGTAAGATTGAAATCCATTTACTGGAACTATGTTCTTGAGAGGCAGATGCTGAGTGGGTCCTCCAGCAGTCTCACTATTCAGTTCTTAGAATTTAAATTGTATCCTCAGTTTGCAGTTTTTTAGACTCCATTACCTTGCCTTTGGTGAAGAGCTTATTTGTGAGGATTCGCTTAGGCTATTTACTGAAGATGGTTTTTAATTCTAAATGGAAAAAAAGATATGTCTACTGCTACTTGCCCGGCCTGTGCCCAAACCTGTTAAACAGAGGAACATGCTCTCTTCTTTTGCTCTGAGTGCCAAAGGGTGTGTCGCAAGTGGATACTGCAGATCTGGCGGAATATGGGTACCTCTCACTTTGCAGAAGCTTTGAGAATATTAAAAGGAGATACCTCATGGTCCTATTGCTTTTGCAGTTAGGCATTTCCTGTTTAGTCACACTAGAATGAGATGGCAGGGGTAGAAATGAACAGCCAGCACCTCCGTTAAGTTTGCAAGTATATGATCAATATTGTTATAGCGTGCTCGATGAAAACACTATGCCATCAAGTTAGTGTTACTCTGTATAAGAAAAAACTTTTCCATATACTACACAATAGAAAATACGATTCAGAGCACAGCACCAAGATAGTTTAAAACCAACTCTGTTGTCGGTTTGTTTTTAATTTAAACAACACTCCAAAAAACACAACATTGGACAGTGTGATGAAGTCCACATGTAAACACAATGATAAATATGTTCTTAATTTGTTGACACGTAGGTAGAGCGTAGATGCAGACAGCCGACACGTGTTTCGTCGTATAGACGACTTTCTCAAGGCTGTTAAAAAAAGTAAATACACCACTAAAAACCACAGCTGGAAATTGCAGATAATTTTCTCAGTGTCAACCATTTACGAAAAGTGTTGTCATTTGCAACTGCAAATGCAGAAGTGTCACGTATGAAGTTCCAAATGGAAAGTGCTCGATAGAGACATAGTCAAACTTGACTATGGTGCAAGGTAAAGCAAGGTACCCAGAAAAAAGAAAAGGGAAGAGAAGAAAGATAAAGTCTTTGGACAGAAAAACCCAGTGAGAATAGTCCTTATGTGCTCCTAATATATAGTTAATTTGTTCATGATGTAAGTGGACTGAAAAAAATCCCAATACCAAACACAGAAAAAAACAAGAAAAAGTAGCTGTTCAAATCGAGAACTGATGAGAAGATACCTTCAACTGTAATTAAACTATCTTGGTGCTGTGCTCTGAATCGTATTTTCTATTGTGTAGTATATGGAAAGGTTTTTCCTTATACAGAGTAACACTAACTTGATGGCATAGTGTTTTCATCGAGTACGCTATAACAATAGTGATCATATACTTGCAAACTTAACGGAGGTGCTGGCTAATCATTTTTACCACTGCCATCTCATTCTAGTGTGACTTTATTGTGTGGTATCGTTGTGCACTCTGTTTTGCTTACTATTACTACCTACTGCTACTGCCTCGTATATGGCGAGTTTCAAGGACGATAGAGATAAACTCTTTCAAGAATTGTTTCAAAATAAAAGGAATGAAACTGTGGCCGCATCTTCAGATAAGGAAGAGGGTTTGAAAGGGAAGTTTCAGAGATTAGAAAAGTTACGCAAACAAGAGTCATCCAAATGGTGGGATGCCACCATACTTAAGAAATACATAGAAATGAAACAAGTTCCTCGCGGCCTAAGGATTATTATCTTCCCCTCCTTTGATGACCTTAGTGAGGTTATTAGAATGGGAGGACTTCCTATTGAGTTCCTCCTATGGCATGATGTCTATTCTCATCGAACATGCCGAAAGGAAAAGAGAACAGTTACCTATGGAGATACAAACACTTGTAGAGGAGATCAGTCAACTTAACTTAGCTGATGTAACTGAAAGGAACTATAAAATCTTAGAAGAAGTACTTATGAAACATCAGGTATATCTAAAAGATAAAAAATTGCGTAAACTCAAAAGGGATGATAACGATTATAGCACAGGGAGAATATTTACCTTTGCCCGTAAGTTTGATAATATCCAATATTCACATCTGCATTCGATAAGAAAAAACACTGGGACCTGCTCAATTTATGACCTTTGATAATCCATACAAAGCAGCCACAAACTGGAGAAACTGGAATAAATCAACAACAATAAAGACTAATTGTCAAACTTCCACAAAATATAGATGTTGTCTGACCATAAGATTGTCCAAACTTGTGAAACTGTCCCTCTTTTGCATCCGTGTTTGTGGGGTTCAACTTTCCAGCTCCTGGTGAAGTGGTATGATCTGGATGTGACTGTGCAGCATTCTTGGCAGTGTGGGGCTTGACATCTGTACCCACATATGCAGGGCAGATGTGATTGGTGCCCCTTGGTGTACAGAGGTGGTGCACCGACATGAAGTCATGGGTACTGGCAAACAACAATACCCATCATGCAAGAACCACACTCCACGCTAATACTTGAAGCGTAAAAGGCCATTTTATTAGGACAAGGTTGCAACACTTAAAACTTTATTAAACATTACATAAATGCAACTATCACTTCTTAAACCATACCGTTTCATTCTCCCTTCACCATTCTCAAACACAATCTCATCTGCTTCACTACTAACCCTTTCACTCTCTGACCTCCTTCCATATCCCCATTCTCTCCCTCACTTGTCCTCCAAACATCCTCCCTTGAATTTCCTCTGTTTCTCATTGCATCCCGCATACCGCCATCAGTCACCTGCCCACCCTCCCCCCCAGGGGTGGTTCCACCCGTATGTGACTCACCACCCCTCCAAAGTACAGCCAACCAGGGAACCCCAACAGGGCGGTTACCTGCCCCACCAAAGGATCACATGGACCTTTTGCCATTCCTTAATCCGCTCTGCGGCACCAGATGGATTCATTCCACAATTTTCTAACAGCATCCCGCAGTTCCATCATATAGTACGCGTTCCCCAACCGTGAACGGTGCACCCCATCATCCCTGAACAAGGTCGACTCTTACTCCTTCAGCCCCACGTGCGCAATCACCTTGATGTCTCTTGTTTGGCAAAAAACCCTCATGGCCCTATTCAATTTTCTGAGAGCCTTTTCAGCAGCTGCGTGTTTTACCGTCCCCCCTCCAGACTCTTTGGGGCACAAATTCAGTCCAAATGATGCATGTTCCTGAGAAATTCCTCTTGATTGCCTCAAGATCCCGCTGCATGTGCTGCAGCAACGTCAGTCCTGACAGACGCACTAGATCGTTCTCTCCAAGATGTATCAAGAGCATGTCTGGGCAGTCCCTTTGTGGCACCAACTTCGTCAACCATGGTAGGAGCGCCCCACATCGCATCCCCCTTTTCCCCACCAAAACACCTCGTGGTGGCTGCTCCTCAAGCCTAGATTACGGCCATACACTTGTTGGTCTACATACTTGGCTGCCCAGTGTATGAAGGAATGTCCTACGATCCAGGTAACTGTCTTTGTTCCTGGCCTACTCACACATCCTGCAGTATATAAAAGAAGACAATTAGCTCTGGAAACCCCCATTCCCCTCTAACTCTAACTCTCTCCTCTCTACCCCCAGCCCATCGCAGTGGGCCCCTTATTGCCTACATATCTCTCTCAGCACCTTGACCTCCATCTCCCAATGAGTGCCAAAGCTAGCTGGTTCCCTGCCCACCTGACAATAGCCCCATGCGCAGTACTGCCAATAACTGGAAGGCCGTCACTCATCCACCTGATGCATGACAGAAAACACCGATATGGACCTTTCTGGGATTGACATAAACTTCTGCCATTCCCTTACAGGGCACTCGTCGCTACAGCCACTCTCGGTCAGCTACACCCAACTCCCCCAGCCCGCCTGATCTGTCTTGGATCGACTCAACCAAATCCCCAGCCTCCCCTGGTCCAGTGGCACCTCCCCCTACGACACCCCCAGTTGCCATGCTGTCCCCAACAACTCTGAAACTCGGAAAGCCCCAAAAAACCTCCAAATCATGCATAACCTAAATACTGACACCTCAAATGGGTCATAACAGCACAACGGCAAACCCTCAACAACTCTTGCAACAACTCAAACATAATCGCCTCCCTAGGCACTCCCCTCCCCCCCCCCATTCCCTTCCCCAACCTTTCAACATTTTGCTCAAAATTTCGTCCCTGGCTGGGTCGAAACCCAAGAATAGCTTGCCTTAAAAAGAGATCCCAGCTAACTTGCCTGCAATGGTCGTATGCTATAGACCCTTATCCATGCAACTTAAAACAAAATTCAAAACTCCCTGCTCATTGTCCTGTCGCTCCTGGCTCATGGCGTCAGTGGATTGACCCACAAATTCCCCAAATTCAGACCACGCCAGTCTGTAGCTCCTCCTTGTGGATTCCGCCAAGGATTTTTTGACCAGGCCTATCACTCTCATTCCCCCCAGGCCCAGATGTCATCTGGCAGCATGGTCTTGCATTCTTCTACTCCGGGCGCCAGCCTGCAAAATCCCTGCCACTGCGAACAAGACAATGCACCAGCGATGTCATTGCTGGCCCCCGGTGCGTGCTTTGCTCGGAAAACAACATTAAGCCGCAAACACACCAGCATGAATCTCCGAAACAGCCGCAACACCCTCTAGTCCCTTGCCTTTTGTCAGTTCACCAGTTCACCCCAGACTGCATAAGCCACCTACAGTGGAAGGAATTCCAAAAATGCAATACTCCGGCCCTGACTTAACCAGTGTGGCGGCCATCTCTCTGCACACCATCGCCCATCCCAAAACAGTCCAAAGCCCAGAGATCCTGCTGTATCTGAAAAGATCTGAACCTGCCAGACCATGTTCTACTCCAGAAAGTCCAAAGACACAACATTGAAATCAGCCAGGAACCTCTGCCAATCTCCAAAATCTGCTCTGACCCCCAACGAAATGCTCACCCTGTGGTGCGACATCACTGCCCCTGACATGGTCATGCCCAGTCACCTGCAAAATGTTCTCCCCGCTCTCACCACCCTGCACGCAAAATTCAGGAAGCCCAGCAACGTCTCGCAGCTCTCAGCACAATCTTCTGTGCACTGAGTCCAGCTTGATTCCCAAAAAAGTCAGTCTGCATTTGGACCCAGCCATCTTCTCCGGTTCCAGTGGCACCCCAAAGGCCTTCAAAATGATGTAAAGCCCTAGCACAATTACCAGAGGATCCTATCCCTACGAACAAAAAATCATCCAGAGAGTGCGACACCCCACGGTGACGACTGCTTTTTGTGAATACCCACTGCAAGAACATACTGAACATCTCAAACAGTGTGCAAGAAATGGCGCAGCCCATTGGCAGGACTTTGTCCACATAGATGGCACCCCCCAATTTGCATACCTAGCAGCGGAAAATCTACTGGGTGAATGGGCAGTAAGCGAAAGGCAGATTTGACATCACATTTTGCCATTTCGGCTCCCTGACCACACATCTGCACCAGGCGAATCGCATCATCCACCAAGCCGTACAGCACCCTGGAATATTCCTACACAAGGAAATCATTTACTGACCCCTCTTCTGGCCAAGATAGGTGGTGAATCATCCTGAACTCTCCCAGCTCCTTTTTTGGCACCACACCCAAAGGTGAAATGATCAAGTTCTCCAGTGGCCAATCCGTGAATGGACCACCAATTCTATCTTCCTCAACTTCCTTTTCTAGTTTAGTAGCTACCACCTGCTGCAGTTCTTTAGCTGACTTCAGGTTGTCCACCCATCTGCGCCTCCTTGGACCCTGGTATCACACCCGAAACCCCTCGATAAATCCCCACTGTAATCGTAATGCCGCCTCCTTGTTGGGATAAATCGAGAGCCACAGGCCCATTGCCTCAACTCTAACTGGGGTAAGGGCCCTTTGGCCCAGACTGCCCCCATCCTCTAATGGCCTTCCACTGTTCTGCTGGATTGGCCAAAGTAAAGCACTGTGTGATTAGATGCCTCCCCCTGCACTTGGAGCATTGGTGTTTAAACCTACATGGGTGCCTGGAGAATAATCCCTTGTTAAAATTCCAGCATGGCCCGTGGTGGGTCCTGCCGGTTTTGGCGTGAACCCAGATCCCCCTGCTGCCTGTGGAGCAGGACATGACTGAAAGGACCGATATGTCACTGGCAAGCTGCTGGCAGTATGAGTAGACGTCAAGGATTGGGTGGATGACATCCACTGCATCCAGAGCTCCGAATCCACCTCGCCTCATGGTTTATCAGGGTTAATGCTGACCCTGGCCCTAAATTCCTCATCATAACTCAACCAGGCTTACCCCCCAAAATGCATCTGTGCCTTACGGATAATATCCATGTATTTCAACAAGGCAATTGCCCTCTCCAAATGCCGTTCACTGGTAAATTCTGGCATAAATTAAGAAAGCGGAGGTCCAGTTCTCCATGTTAATGGGCACCCTCGGTCTCCTCGTCAACTCCCACTCCTCCTCTTTAGAGCCCGCCTTCGCCTGTATCTCCCTATGGAGTAGTTTGAACACGTCAACATACTCGTGTTTCCAAATTCTATTTTTTGTTTTGTCCGACAGATGTGATCCTAATGGCATCGCCAGGCCCATGTACGGTAATTTTTTTTTATGTTTGTCGTTTGTTTTATCCTCTTTGCCCTCCGCCCCAGCAGTACCGTCTGTCTGGACACCAGTACCCACTAAGCACTTGTCGCCATCTTTTTGCTTGTCCGCCGCAGGCGCTGCAGCTGCACCTGTCTTTGCTGTCCCCAATTCCCTTACCACCCCATCTCCCACTCCCACCAACCAGCAGGCCTTCTCTTTGGAACCTGTATCTTCCCCCATCCCATGCCGTCTACCACTCCCCATTACCTGAAAGCCCTCTATTGACCGCTTTGTCCTTGTGCCGGCTGCTGTTCCTCTGCTGTCCTGTGGGTTTCGCCTTCTACTTGGCCGCACTTGCCACCTGTAATACACCAATTTTCTCGTTTGCCTGCACCACTGCCCCAGAGCACCCCGCGGCCTCTTCATCCTCATCACGGAATTCTCCCTCTTCCCATTCGTCGCACTCATCATCGTAAACTAGCACCAGCTCAGCCTCACCCTCAAACACACCATACACAGACTCCTGCACAGCTCTCTTCTTTCCCTGTACAGATGTTTCCTTCCGGCCTAGGCCGTCCTTCGCTGCCGGTCCAATTGCGCGAGCCCTCGTTGGAGGGTAGGCTGCTACAGACCACCCTACTGCTTCGGGCAAATGTCCCGGGCCATCTTGCGCCCATTTGGCATTGCCACCTTTCTACTGGCCTCATTCGCCGGTCTCGCTCTCCCCCCCGCCAGGCTGCCCCAGCCTGGGGGGTCCTGTGCACCACCTGGGCCTCACCGCCATGCTGGCTGTCCCTGCCACCATCTCGTGGGTCTTACCATCCAAAACCCAGATCCATTGGCCCCCACCCATTTGCCCATCTGTGTCTCTCCCCCCTCCCCCTCCTCTCCTGCTTGGGGTTTCCCCACACCCAGGTGAGTCAGCCACATCCCGCTCCCTAGCCTCGCATCTCCTGGCCCACTTCTCAGTTTCTTGTATTATGTGGTGCTGCTCTTTTATTCGCAACTCCAGGTCCAACCCCTCCCATCGACTTAGCAGTGGTGGCAAAACTGCCCCCCCACCGGTGCCCTCTATCCCCAGGCCATCCCTCCTACACAGGGCCTCTGCAGTGCTGGTCTCTCCTTGTGCACCAGCCCATCTAGATTTTTTAACTATGGGGTCCATCGCACCAGCTCCCATTTCCTCCCTCCTCATTTTCCATGCATGAGGAGTCCAGCGCTGGTCCTCGGCAGCACTGGCTCCGCATTGGGAGGCCCTACCCTCCTCCTTGCCGGACTCATTCTGCTCCTGGAGCCATGCGTAGGCTCTTCCTCCTGCCCCTGCGCTTAGCTCCATTCGGCTCCTCCTTTCCAGCCCACCCCCAGATGGTTTACCAGCGGGTGGCGGGTCAGGTTTGCAAGCCGCCACTGCTGCAGCAACCCCGCCCGATGCGAAGCGCATCGGGCGACACATTCCCACCCAGGCCTGATCGAGGATGCTGGGCTGTATCAGGTCCGACCGACCCGCCCTGCCCAGCACGATCAATGCCGTCTCTGGCACGCTTTAAAAAGGAGGCCAAAACCTTCCTAATGGGCAAATTCCTCTCCTAACTCTTGTATTGCAATCACCTCAGCGACTTTGTTCTACTTCCTATTACTGCCACACCTTGGATTATCCGGATGCTATCCACCCGGCACCTCCGGGCATCCCACCCTGGGATCTGGGACCTCTTGTTCGTGTAAAATGTATATACCTGTTTTTATCCCAAATGTTTCCACCCCCCCTCCTAAGTCTTTTGTATACAACTTGTTAATCCTGTAAAGCGCTCTGATACCCTAACGGGTCAAGTTTGCGCTCTATAAAACACTAAAATAAATAAATAAATAAAATGAATGCGGCCCGGGCCGCCTCACTATCCTGGTCAGCCATCGCCACCCGCAAAGCCAGGTAGGCCCAAAATTTCTCCCTATACCGCAACAAATTACTCGCACTAACTTTTTTAACCCTTCCCTCCCGGTGGTGCTTGGTGTCAGGAAGAGGCCGGATCCTCCTCTCCTGACACCTTTATAGCCCTACCTACACCCGCCCCTTCCCCTAACTATCCATAATCCCCCACCTTGTCCTTCAGGTGTTGCAAGAAGTACCCAGGGGGAAGACTGGTCTGCGACCCTCACTTCCCCCGGGGTCCAGCAGTGAACCAAGTGCGCACTGCAGAGGAGTGAATGGTGCTTATGATATCAGAGCACAAATGCCTGCAATTTGTGCCTCATCATCGTTGTCTATAATTGTGGTTCTAACCTTTCAATACATTTTCCTAGTTTTTCTTTGGTTCTATCTATTGGCTGTACATTCCTGCTCAAATTGGTATGGTCCCTCTTCTTTCACCTTTTTGTTGATTTCTCCCAGTCCTTGGTTTTGTCCATAAGTGCTGAGTTAGGAACTGATTAAAGACTTTTCGTCCTGCATTTGTCTATTCTGTTTTCTTCGCGTGACTTCATAAAATTAGTTGGGGTTTAAACTCCTTGGATTGTCTTCTTCTTCCTGTCACTAGACCGGGACTCTCTTCAGATGTTTTAGTTAATTTTGAGCAAGAATATAAATTAGACTTATATCAAATATGAAAAATAATGCATATTATAGGGTTGACATTCCCAAACATAGATTTTAATGAAATTACACTTATAAAGAGAACGCAATGAGTGAAAATAAAAAAGATAAAGTGAGCCTGTCATTTTATAGTTGCCTCTAATGAACATGCAACATGTCAGTACAGAAACTGAGACTGAAACCAGTATCTGTCATATAGTCACTCAATCTTGCAAGTACCACAAGCTCTACCTTTTTAACAGGGTAATTCCATCATTTAATGTCATATACAGGGAGATTTCACTTTCTTCATATAATCGTCCTGCTCAGTCCAGTGCTGATAAGAGAAAAGAAGCATCTAAAAAATAGTTTAAGATTTAATTCATCACAATTTCGTACATGGCAGATCCATGTGCCTCGAATTTCTGTCTTTCGAGTTGCACATTACTATTTTGGCAGCTACAATGATGTGGAGATTTAATAATTTAAAAATCTGTTGCCTGGAAATTAAAATTCAGTTTGTCTGAGTGAACTCCCAGACAAGACCATACAGATGTAAAGATAACATTGCTTTCAAAGACATGATTGTCTTCTGCAATCAGCCAATCTAAAGGGGTCTGATCAATCTACAATCTGCCATTACATGCAAAAGGGTTCCCTTCTCTTATGCAACAAGAGCCTGATTCTCATGGAATACGTTGATAGAGCTTAAATGGGGTATATGGACAATTGTGTATGAGGAGCTATAGGGCATATTTACAAGCCCCTATCGCCACCACAGGGTCACTTTTTTTGACGTTGTGGTGGCGATAGGGGCTCTGCCTTATTTACAAGGCAGTGTTAACCAACTTATCGTGGCTTAACGCTGCCTTGTAAATAAGGCCCCCTATCACGCTATACTTAGCGGGAAAGGGTTGGGCAATGGGTGATGCGGTGTGCGTTCCACCGCAACACCCATTGATTTTGGCGCTGCCCAATATTTACAAGGGTGACGTAAATAGGAGGGAGCGCCAAAATTAAGACCAGGGAAAACCTGGTCTTAACCTGGCAAAACAAGGAGAAATGTTTAATTTCTCCTCGTTTTTGCTGTTTCAATGTGTGCTGCGTTGTGCAGTATGCATGGAAACAACAAAACGTCATTGATTGTTTATTTGCAGGAAGGTGTCCCTTCCTGCACATAAACAATCATTAATAAAATGACGCTTTGCAACTTCTATGTGTGCTGCATTAAGCAGCATACATAGAAGTTTCTAAATGCCATTTCAGATTGTTTTCGTGCAGAAAGGGACACCTTCCTGTACATAAACAATCTTCCCCTACAACACAGACACCCTTGCACTATGATGCAAGGGTGCCTGCATTGGTGCTAGGCAGCTAAATTTAGCACCAGCACAGTGGGAAACGCAGGGCTGCATCATATTGTTGCAAATAGAGTGCAGCCCTTCGTTTCTGAAGTGACGGAGCGCAGCGTTAAGCCAAGGAGGCTAACGCCGCACTCCATCACTTCTTAGTAAATATGCCCCATAGTGTCTGCATATACATTGAAGAGATTTTTGATTTGTGTGTGGCGTCAAAGATGTAGACCAACTACCAACTTATCCACTTACCTCTGTTGCCTTAGCTACTTGAGAACCTCATTAATGCATGATTAGTTTTTAAATCACTACATTTTTTGGCCCTCTGATTTATCAGAATTGCGAAGAGAGATTTCCAAGTGAAAAACTTAGGGAAGAAGTTACATTTGATTTAATGTTAGAAAGTGATGTTTTGGCTAAAAGATTTTTTCAGAAGGGAATACAATTCTATAGCAAGGCCCGGAGGCCAATATTATGCACATATCCTTTATTGCTCTAAAACACAGCATCAACATCAACACTAGAATTAGAACAACAATAGAACTCTAGAACACTGAACATGCATATAACATCAGAACAGGCAGCCATCTTCCTCTTTTGTTGCTGCTCAAGCACAGATAAGTCCATTCATATCTTTTGAACTTAAATGTTTGTGGTATGTTTGGCTTTCAGTATGTAATTATAATGAGAGTTAAATTATATGAGATGTGAGAGAATCTATTTTGTTGGAGATTATTTGTATTTAAAAATTATTAAGAAAAAAAAAACTAATAGAAATTTCGATTTTAGCAGTTTTAAAAATGGTTAAAATAGCAATATGTTTAGTTGATGAGCATCTGCTGTGGCTTGGTTTTTAATGCGCGTATTAAGGAAGGTATGATAGTTATGAGTTTTTTCATATATTAGTGAGCATTTCAGATTGTTACCGTTGGCGTGTGGTTATTTGAAAGGCAGTGCGTTATGAGTGCATGTGGTCGTTGTGAAGCGAGAGGCACGATCGAAGCGTGCAAGCGCTCGAGCAGGCATTGGTATTCATTGTTGGCGCTCGAGCGCGTCTGTTTCCTTTCGCGTCTCCCGCATTGTGGAGCGCGAGGGAAGAAAAATTAGAGATTTTGGTTCTCGAGGCCGCCGTACTTACGCTATGTACGGCGGCCATGTTTGATGTTTGGGGAAATTGAAATGATTTGAAAGGATAAATAGGCAGACATATTTTTGGCGGTTCGGTCGAAAGGAAACTGACAGAACGTTTCATCAACTAGAGGCTGGGAGTCGGCACTGTGCCTTGACTCAAC